>CM053787.1:957374349-957851849 GCA_028749045.1 Cupressus sempervirens | reverse complement strand
GAATTAACAAATGCGAATATTATTTTGAGAAAAAAATGAAGTTTACAATTTGATTTCCCTTCAATCTCCATTAGTTGGTGAAATATTTAATTTATAAATTTAAATCTAAATCTTTAGGCCCATAAATATTCTATTAACACCTAATGATTTAAATTAGTTTAAATGTATACAATAAGATTTCTAATTTAAACAAACCAAATTATTATTATTATCAAGTATAGGTATAAAATTAACTATAACTAAGGTAATATTTTTAACAATGTGCTACTTTTAGTAGCTTGGTTAGCAGAATTTGGGGGAATTTCTCTTAACTCTGGTATTTGGTCTTCCTCCTCCCTAATCCTTTCATTGTTATCATGGTGATGTGGGAGTTTTTGGGGGTTTGGAAGACTTTTGATTGCATTTTCCAAAGTTAGAGGTGGAGCTTTGATTCAACCCATGGTTGGAAGATATGTAATGTGTTTTCCAAGGCTGGAGGTATAGTCTTGTAAATGATCATATATTTTTGTTTAAGGTCTTGACATGTGTGAATCACCTGAGTTTATTTTCTTGTTTTTAGGATGATGTTTAGCTTTTCTTTTCCCCATGATCGAGTGATTGATGGTAGTTTTAGAGGGCACATTGTGGTCCTTATTTTTGTTTTTGGTTTAATTTTGTAGGTATTGTGGGGACTTGTCTTTAGTTCTCCAGTGACAAAATTGACCATCTTGGTGGGTCAGTCTCTTGTGGACCTATATCTTTGATAGAGGAAGAACTCATATTACGACATCTTTCATTATATGGCACAAGTACTAGTTTTTTACTAGTGTCCAAAGGCCCAAGTGTACTTTGGGTCAACACTCATTAATTGCTGATTTTCTTAATTTAAAAAACAATTCTTGTTTCTAATCTTACAAAGTTCATTAGATCAAAAAATACTACTGTAAATAACTTTTTTACTATAACAAAAAATACAACCCATTATGTGACACTTTTCTAGATGTGTGCTTTTTAATTTTTTATGTTACAAAATAAGCAATTTTCTGCACAAATCTCATTTTTTTTGTAATGTACAACTTAAATCTAATGTAATTTAGAAAGACTTTAATTTTTTTTAAAGTTATCACTTCTAATGTTTAATCCATTTTATGAAATTTTAGATAGTTGATTTTTTCCAAGTTTTTAAGTACCAGCATATTCGCATATTTAGTTTAATCTTCCTTGTACAAGTAGTTGACATTAGGTAACATATCAACTTAACCTATATAATAAATATGTAAGGTTCATCTAAAGTCAACACCTTATCAAGGATCAAGTAAAAAATAATGCATAGTTGAAAAATAAAAGTATAATTTAATATAGATTTAGGACAATTTAGTTGAGATAAATAATGCACATTTTAAACCATTGGAAAAAATTATTTGCAATCTTGGTCTTTTGATTAAAAATTATGGAATGTGTTATAATATTCATCTAAGACTATTATGGAATGATGAAATCTTGTGGAGTTGGTAGATAATCCTAGCAAAGTCTCTTCAAGACAGTCCATGCATGTTGGCTATTGATATGGATAATAATTCTTTCTTTTTTAGGACTCTATTAGTTAAATTTTATTTATATAAATATTTGGTTAGGTTCATGAGTTTTATGGAAACCGATTCATTAGCTTTTAAATAGTGCTATATATGATTGTGGTAGTACTTGATATAGCTTAGAGGTCATAGATGTGTATGTTAATGTTTAATGAAGTTAAGCAATGTAGTCATACCTTATAAATACCTACATAAGACATGCAAAAAAAATTGTTATACTCTACTTTCTAGTTGTATAGATGTAGTTGAATAATTTCTTTTTTGGTATGTATTATTTCACTTTGATGTATATGAGCTTATAGTGTAATTATTCTCTACCTGACAACAAGAGCTATAAATTTCTTGAATAACTAAAATAAAATAAAAAATTATGTTGAAATTTGACTTAGTGTTGATAGGGTCACATGCTCTATTCTCAAAACATCCATTAAAAAATGAAGCTTCCCATGAGCAGGTGCCTTTAGGAAGCTTCTCGTGGCCTTCCTCTCAAATGAGCAAAGAAAGTAGGGTGAGAATTCCCTAGCATGATGATGGAAGAGATTTGGTTTTACAGGAGTAGTGAAGGCATGGAAGGTCCAAGTGCAAAGTATTATTCACAGTTGGAGAGTCCCAATGAGTAGGGAGAGGAGAGAAGAGATTTGTTTTCATTAACATCTAAGCTTTCACACCTTGGTGAGAAAGATAATGAGTTGGATACCATAAGAATGATTTCACACAGTAGGGAGATGGGATTCTAGGGCTAGGTAATAGACCTTAGGATTAGCAAGATGATCAGAATAAAGAATAGCTTGATTCATAAGGGAAATTATAGTTATTGTGGGGAATTTTTGTAAGCTCGACACACGAAGAAGTTGAATTAGCTTAGCACACAAAGGGAAATGCTTGGAAACAATGGATGCTGAGTGAGCTCGGCTCAAACTGGAAAAATTATAACTTAGAGAAATTTCAACGTGAATGTTTCCACCATTAAAACTAGAGAGCCAAATCTTGAAGCTTCTAAACAAACTTCACAAATGAAATGAATAGGAGAGGAACAATGGATTCAAGTATGCCTACTTTCTTTCTATTCAACTTTGAATAAAAACATTACAAAATTTGGGAGCATTTGGCTTCAACTAGAAACCCCTAAAATAACCCTAAAACTTGAACAACTTCAATACATCAAAACTTTAAACTTGCAGCTCTGGTGGCTACATACAATGGTGCTTGGAGCAATCACTAATTCAACAAGAGAAAACCAACAATAGAAAACTTATAGAGTGAACAAGGGAAACACTTGCCAACTGGATCTGTTGATCTCTTTCCTTTTGCTTTGCTCTACTCTACAATTTCTATCTTCTCTACTCTATTGAACTGACTCTCTAAATGAATGAATGTAGAAAATATTCCTTTTGTCATACTCCATTTTCCCTCTCAACATTCAAATTTAAAAATCACCTACCAAAATAAATGTCTGTCATCCATGGATGCCTATAGGAATCAAACTGATAGGGTAGATGGGCATAGGGCTCATGGACAAGCTGCAAGCTCTCAACATTTAATTTCCAACACTCCCCCTTTGTCCTGAGACCCACAAACAAGGATCACTGCTGATCCAAATCAACTAGACCAAGACACTCTCTTAGGTGTACAAAAGTTCCAATGCCTAATGACTTTGTGAAAATGTTTGCTAGCTACTGCTCAAACTTACAAAATTCCATTTTGATATCTTCATTCTCCACCAACTCTCTAATGAAGTGATATCTGATCTCAATATGCTTGCTTCTACCATGGAAGACTAGACTCTTGGACAATGAAATTGATGATATTTTGTCACAATAAATTGTGGTTCCATCCTCTTTCCTTTCATTCAAATCTGTCAAGATCCTCCTTAACCAAATGGCCTGACATGCTGCTACATTTTCTGATATATATTTAGCATCTACTATAGATTGAGAAATAATAGGTTGCTTCTTGGATGCTGATGAAATTGCACCTAATCCAATATGAAATACATATCCAGAAGTGCTCTTCCTATCATCTATACTTCCAGCCCAATCACTATTAGTATAACCTATCAACTTAAATTCATTTGCTGCAGTATACAAAATCCAAAATCCCTTGGTACCTTTAACATATCTTAGGATCCTTTTTCCCACTTGCCAGTGGGAATCCTTTGGTGTTTCCATAAATCTAGAAATCAGACTTACTACATGCATCAAGTCTGACTGAGTTGTAGTCAAATACATTAAACTTCCAACCATACTCTTGAATAGTGTCAGATCCACTCTCTTGCTAGAGTCTTCTTTGCTCAACTTTAGACCTACTACTATTGGTGTGGGGGCTGCCTTACTATTCTACATTTTGAATCTCTCTAAGATCTACCTTTCATATTTTTCTTAAGAAATGAAGATGCCATCATGCATCTGTTTTACTTCTATGCCTAGAAAGTACTTCAAGAGACCTAGGTCTATCATTTCAAACTCATTTTTCATGGCCTCTTTGAACTCACCAATTAGAGCCTTGTCATTACCAATTAAAATTAAATCATCTACATACAAGACAACAATCAACACATTTTTATTTTTTACCTTGATGTAGAGAGTAGGCTCACCATTGCTTTTGCTAAAATCATTGCTCATAAAATATGAATCAATCCTACTGTACCATGCCCTTGGAGCTTGGTTGAGCCCATAAAGAGCTCTCTTCAATCTATATACTTTGTTCTCTTCACCTACTACTTAATAACCAGGTTGCTGCTCCACATATACTTCTTCCTTCAATACACCATTTAGAAAGGTAGACTTCACATCCATTTGATATACCTTCCATTTGTGTTGAGTTGCAATTGCTATGATAGCACACATGGTTTCCATTCTTGCAACTAGGGCATATGTCTCATCATAATCTCTACCATACTATTGTTTGTGGCCCTTGACTACTAGCCTTTCTTTATGCCTATCAATCTTGCCTTTAGCAGTGCATTTGGTCTTGTAGACCCATTTTACTCCAATCACTTTCTTCTTGAGAATAAAATTAGTTAACTCCCATGTCTCATTCCTTTCTATAGCATCTATCTCCTCATCCATGGCCTTACATCATGAAAAATTAATACTCTCATCATAATCTTCATACCTTTCATCTTGGTATATTTCCCTAAGACTCTTCATCTTTCTTGGTAAAAGGGAGGAGAGTGTGGCATCAGAATCTTCACTGCTGCTACTTTGTTCACCAGCTCGGTCTTCACTATAACTCAACACTGACACTTGGTCATGCCTATATGAGCTCAACAATGATTGAGGTTGCTTGAATTTTCTTCTATCTGCTCCTTCTTCTTGATGTTCATTAGCATCCTCTTAATTAATAATTGGCACTTTACTTGAGGTGTTGGGTGACTCATCAGTTTCTCCATACCAAGACTAATTTTCAAGAAATTCCACATCTCTGGAGAGAATCATCTTTTTGTTCAATGGGTCATGCAATCTGTATGCCTTTGATTCTAAGCTATACCCTCTGAAGATGCACTTCACACTTTTTTCATCCAATTTTTGCCTTTTCTCTTTAGACATGTGTGCATATGCAACACATCCAAACACCCTTAGGTGTTCAACTATCCATCTTCCTCATGACCATGCTTCCATTGGAATTCTATCATGGAATCCCTTTGTATGACACCTATTAATTAGGTAGACTACTATTGCTACAACTTCTCCCCAAAATTCAATTGGGAGACCTTTCTCTTTCATCATGTTTCTTGCCATTTCAACAATGGTCCTATTCTTTCTTTCAGCCACTCCATTCTACTGTGGTGTATAGCTGATTGTGACCTCTTTCTTTATACCATGTTTCCTGCAAAAATTTACAAAAGAATTAGAGGTATACTCCCCTCCTCTATATAATTTTAGGACCTTGATATAGTGTCCACACTCTCTTTCAGCCTGGGCTTTAAACTCAAGAAACTTATCAAATGCTTCAAATTTAGATTTCAATAAATAAACCCATGTCCTACGATTGAAATCATCAATAAATGTCATGAAATAAGTACTCCCCCCAATGGAAGTAACTTGCATAGGACCGACTAGGTCAGTATGCACTAACTCTAATGGATATCTAGCCCTCCTAGAATTTCCAAAATTAAAGGGAAGCCTATGTTGCTTACCCAAAATACAAGCCTCACACTTGTCACATGATTTTCCTATATGTGGAAAACCTTCTACCATTCTTTTATTTGACAACAAATTTAAAGCAGCATATCCTAGATGACCATACCTAAGGTGCCATAGACATGAGGGGTCTTCAATCAAACTCCTTAGAGGTGATTGTGTGGGAGGTGTAGCACCAACTTGAAATGAGAAAAATGTCTCTATCTTGAAGGGAAACATTCCATTCTTTGTCATTTGAACTGCTGCAAGTAAGTTCTTACTCCTATCATTTTAATGAATGACACACATGTCATTCTCCATCAGCACTTTGTACCCATTTTGAATGAGTTGACCAATGCTCATCAAATTGTGCTTCATACCAGAGGCAAAATACACATTTTTTATTTCCTTCTTCTCACCTTGCTTGGTGTGGACCATAATAGGTCCTTTGCCCACAACTGGTAGGGTTCCATTATTACCCATTTTAATCTCAAATTTGAAACACTTGTCAATGAATGAAAACAAGGTTTCATTACCACTCATGTGGTTGCTACATCCACTATCAAGGTATCAAACCTTAGGGCTTCCTTCTTCAACAACATTACACATGATGAAGGTAGTGGCATTGTTTCCACTTCCCATGTTCACATCAACCACATTTGCTTGTCCTGATTGATCATTTTTATTCTTCCAGCATTCACTTGCATAATGATCATATTTATGACAGTAGTAGCATTCTAAATTACTCCTATTTGAGTTGTATTTTTAGTTACCTCCTCTTCAAGTATTTTGTGGGATACTTACTCCATTTTCTCTTCCTGAGCTTTCTGCTGCAGCATTTCTTTGTCCTCCATTACCTTGGCCTTTGCCTCTAGAGTTTTGACCTAAGCCTTTTCTTCCTTTCCCCCTTCCTCTTGGATTTGACTAAGCCTTGAATTCTTTCTCTTGGGAAGAAGAAGATGTAGATCTGTTGATCCTATGTTCATGGGTTTGAAGAGTACCCATCAACTCATCCATTGTCAAAACAGTGAGGTCTTTTACCTCTTCTGTGGTCATGACCAAATTGTCATATTTATGAGGTAAACTCCTCAATATCATTTCCTCTATCCTCTGCTCTTGATAGTCTTCTCCATTTGACTTTAATTGTTTAATCACATTGGAGCTCCTTGAACTAAAATCTGCAACTCATTCATTTTCCTTCATCTGAAGGTTCTCAAACTCCCTCCTTATATTATGTAGCTTTACTATATGGAATTTATCAGTTCTGTTTAAGTTCATCTCAAAGATATACCAAGATTGCTTTGCATAATTTGTTGTTGAAATCTTTGGGAATACTATCTCTGTCATTGCGGCTTCAATCAAACTTAATTTTGTTGCATCTTTCCTCCTTAACTCTTTCAAATCAGTCTTTTTTCTGCATTTGTGAGGGCAGCATACTGAGTTGGGTCTATCACATCATTGAACCCATTTATAACAAACTCCCATATATCATTTGCAACCATTATGATCTTCATCTTCTTTGCCCATGTATCATAATTTTTCCCATTAAAGGATGGTGGTTGTTGCCATATCTTTCCTATATCTACTGCCATGTCAAATATCCCAAGAAAATTTTTTTCCCTAACTCACTGTGGATGTGGGGCCTCAAAGCTTTGATACCATGTGATAAATAAATCACAACTTTAAAAAACTTCACTCGGCACTAACTATTGCTAAGTGTCAGTTTGCTCGGCACCTTAAGGAGCCGAGTGGTAGTTTTCTCAGCATGTGAAGGTACTGAGTGATAGGTAGTAGGTGTCAAGTTAGCTTGGCACAAGAAGAAGTCGAGTAAGCTTAGCAGAAAATGAAGCTAAGTTAGCTTAGCACACAAAGGAAACTACTTGGAAAAAATGGATGCCGAGTGAGCTCAACTCAAACCGAAAAACTTATAACTTAGAGAAATGTCAACGTGAATGTTTCCACCATTAAAACCAGAGAGCCAAAGCTTGAAGCTTCTAAAAAAACTTCACAAATGCAATGAATAGGAGAAGAAAAATGGATTCAAGTATGCCTGCTTGCTTTCTATTCAACTTTGATTAAAAACATTAAAAAATCTGGGAGCATTCAGCTTCAATCATGTTGGTAAATAGATTTGACATGATAGAATTTTCCCAATGGAATGTATGGCAAATTGATGTCTCCAATAGTTGGATAGGCCCTTGATATCTAGCCTTCCTTTGTGTTTAGAGGGGCAACTCCCTCATGAGATAAAATTTGAGCTTTTTCAATAAAGATAAACAAAACTTAAAAAATAGGAAGGAAAACCATTGATAACGAATGCACCACATGCCTTCAATGTTTTCATAACAATGATATTACAATTAATGAGAGCAATCAAGGACTATGCTGGAGAACTTTCACCAACACAACACTAATTTGACCATTCATGGATACTCACACCATACCATGAAAATACTCATAAATGAATCAACACCTCAATAATTTAGACTCTTAGAAAGAGAATTCCCAGATGTATTTCCTTTATTTCTTTGTACCAAAATGTAAGAAATAATTAATTACAAAAAAAAAAACAATTGTACACACTTTCCAAAAAATTCTTTATTATCAGAGCATAAGTGTTCCCTATATCCAAGTCCAAAAAGTCTCTTATTACATTGATTTTTAGGAATTTATCGCCAATCTAGAATAACCAACTTTTCAAGTTCATAACTACCAAAAAAGTTAGAGTTTGGACTACTTTAAGATAGTTCATAACCAACTCTAACCCTTAAAGCTTAACTACAGTAAGAAAAGCCAAAACCAAAGATAAATCTAAAGTTGACCTTTTTTATGAAATATATAAATAAAATTTTAAGACAACTTTAGACAAATATACTTCTAACTTTTAACTCTACCCACTAATATTCCTTGAACTCATCCTTTGATCTGTAGGTGCTACCAGCAACTGAGCTTTCTTCTCCTTTGACCTTATCTTCTTTTTATGTTTATCATCACTTCATCACCTGAATAGTTGAATGCGGTATGGGGTAGTGATGCCATGAAAATGAGCTTGGCTTCTTTTCTCTATCCATGAGCTTTAAAGAAGATTTGAATCTAGCATGTGCTTTATTCTCAATTTTAAACTTCTCATTTACATGGCCATAAATGTATCACCACAAATTCTTGACTAAACTTTATGTAGATTAGATGAGCTTCATTGCTTTATGAGATCTTGGACAAAAATCTCCCTAATCAAAAATCCATATGTCTTGATCATTCTTCCATAGAACCAATAATTTTTACAAAACTCTATCATGCCTTCTCTCTGTTATTGCCTCTAAAAACTTCTCAAATATTGAAAATTGCAAGTCATCATTCTTAGAAGCAGTTAGAAATAGGTTTGAATCTAGAAGGATGAGTGAAAAAGCTTCCACCACAAGAGGTAAATTAGGAACCTCTTCTTGTGTATCAAAATGTATAAGCTTATGTACTTTATTTGTAGCTATTATACAG
Source organism: Cupressus sempervirens (assembly GCA_028749045.1). Taxonomy (NCBI): domain Eukaryota; kingdom Viridiplantae; phylum Streptophyta; class Pinopsida; order Cupressales; family Cupressaceae; genus Cupressus; species Cupressus sempervirens. The sequence continues at coordinate 957,842,665 of CM053787.1, read as the reverse complement.
AGGCATGCCATTGAGACAACAAACTAAATATTTCTCCTTATAATCTCTACCAAAAAGCCCAAACACTTACTATTACTGCAAGACCAATCTTTGGTTAAGCTCCACTAATAGTACTCAGATCTATTGTAAGGAGCCATAGCATCAATCTTTGAATAGCCTATTATCCTTCTCAAGTAGACTAGTCATACTCTGAAAGTGGCTAAAAGAATAATCTGTGTCCTTATTAAAATGAGTACTCCTCTTTGTTGAAAATGGTGATGTTTCTCACTACCACATTGAGAATAGACATATAAGCATATCCTCTTGCTCACTTCACTCATTACATCCAATACCTTCAAATTCTAAGAGCACGTACAGGCACATGTCATGTTTGGGAACATTTTTTGCATCACTAGTGATAAGAGTTCATCAAAACACCATCTATGCACCTACCCCCTACAACATCAAACAAACATCTTGACAAATAGTTCAATAGATAAGATCTACTACTGCTCCTTTTCCCCATTGATGATATAACCTTAATTTGGCCCTTTGTGAAATTTGACATCTTGTTGATCAAATGTGGCACACTTTACATCAGAATTTCTTCAAACAGTTGATATGCATACATGTTCAAACATCATCTAATGATTATGAGTCGTGCAAAGAATGATATTCAAGGGCTTCAAATTTATAGCTAAAGGTACAAGAGTACTTGGTAGAATCAAAGCTTGAAAAGCCGTAGGAGAAACAATAGCCTTAGTTGGTGAAGAAGACCTACTAACAGACTTGACCTTTTTCCTCTTCTTAGGAGTAACTGGTTTGAAATCTACATTTCGAAGGGCTTCAAAATCTTCATCTACCAAACCCTTTTGTCTGTCTACCTAGGTGTATGGTTTGTCAACAACCTTAGTGGTTATTAATTTATTTTTTTTGAATATGAAATAGATTCTATCTATTTCTTCTTGGAAAAACCACTATTTTTTCAACAACTACAACGTTCTGACTAATAGGGGCTCTTTACAAGATTTTTTCTGATAGAAAAGTCACTACTGATCAGCATATAAGTGCATTCTTTACAAAAAGTGGTGTTCATGCAATTCAAAAATTTAGACTCTTAGAAAGAGAATGCCCAAATGTACTTCCTTTATTTCTTTGAACCAAAATGTAAGAAATAATTGATTACAAAAAAAAAAACCAACAATTGTACACACTTTCCAAAAAATTCTTTGTTATCAAAGCATAAGTGTGCCCTATATCCAAGTCCAAAAAGTCGTTTATTACATCGATTTTTAGGAATTTATAGCCAATCTAGAATAACCAACTTTTCGGGTTTGTAACTATCCAAAAAGTTAGAGTTTGGACTACTTGAAGATGGTTCATAACCAACTCTAACCCTTAAAGCTTAACTACAGTTAGAAAAACCAAAACTAGAGATAACTCTAAAGTTGAACTTTTTTATAAAATATAAAAATAAAATTTTAAGAAAAATTTAGACAAGTATACTTCTAAATTTGAACTGTGTCCACTGATATTCCCTGAACTTGTCCTTTGATCTGTAGGTACTGCTAGCAACTGAGCTTTCTTCTCCTTTCACCTTATCTTCTTTCTATTTTTATCATCACTTCATCACTTGAATAGTTGAATGCACTATGAGGTAGTCATGCCATAAAAATGAGCTTGGCTTATTTTCTCTATCCATGAGCTTTGAAAAAGATTTGAATCTAGCATGTGCTTTATTCTCAATTTTAACCTTCTCATTTACATGGTCATAAATCTATCACCACAAATACTTGATTAAAGTTTATGTAGATTAGAGGAGCTTCATTGCTTTATGAGATCTTGGAAAAAATTCTCCCTAATGAAAAAATCATATGTCTTGATCATTCTTCCATAGAACCAATCATTTTTACAAAATTCTATCATGCCTTCTCTCTGTTACTGCCTCTAGAAACTTCTCAAACATTGAAAACTACAAGTCATCATTCTTAGAAGGAGTCAGAAATAGGTTTGAATCTAGAATGTTCAATGAAAAAGCCTCCACCACAAGAGATGAATTAGGAACCTCTTCTTGTGTATCAAAATGTATAAGCTTATGTACTTTATTTGTAGCTATTATAGAGAGGCATCCTATTGAGACAACAAACAGAATATTTCTCCTTATAACCTCTACCAAAAAGCCTAGATGCTTACTATTAGTGTGAGACCAATCTTTAGTTAAGCTCCACTGATAGTACTCAGATCTATTGTAAGGATCCATAGCATCAATCTTTGAATAGGCTAAAATCATTCTCAAGTAGACTAGTCCTACTCTAGAAGTGGCTAAAAGAATACTCTGTGTCCTTATCAAAATGAGAAATCCTCTTTGTTGAAAATGGTGATGTTTCTCACTACCACGTTGAGAATAGAAATATAAGCATATCCTCTTACTCACTTCACTCATTACATCCAAAGCCTTCAAAGTCTAAGAGCATGTACAAGCACATGTTGTGTCTAGGAACATTTTTTGCGTCACTATTAATAAGAGTTCATCCAAACACCATCTATGCACCTACCCCTTACAACATCAAACAAAGATCCTAAAAAATGGTCTAATAGATAAGATCTACTCCTGTTGTTTTTCCCCATTGATGATATAACCTTAATTTTGCCCTTTGTGAACTTCGACATCTTGTTGATCACATGTGACACACTTTACATGGGAATTTCTTCAAACACTTGATACACATACATGTTCAAACATCATCTAATGATTATGAGCTGTGCAAAGAATAATATTCAAGGGCTGCAAATTTATAGCTAAAGGTACAAGACTATTTGGTAGAATCAAAGCTTGAAAAGCTGTAGGAGAAACAATAGCCTTAGTTGGTGAAGAAGACCGACCAACAGATTTGACTTTTTTCTTCTTCTTAGGAGTAATTGGCTTGAAATCTAACTTTTGAAGGGCTTCAAAATCTTCATCTACTAGACCCTTTTGTTTGTCTACCTAGGTGTATGGTTTTTCAGCCAACTTAGTGCTTATTATTTATTTTCCCTTTAATATGACAAAGATTCTATCTATTTCTTCTTGGAATGACCACTATTGTTTCAACAACTACAACATTCAGACCAATAGGGGCTCTTCACAAGATTTTTGGTGATAGAAAAGTCACTACCGATTAGCATATAAGTGCATTCTTTAAAACAAGTGTTGTTCATGCAATTCAACAATTTAGACTCTTAGAAAGGGAACACCCAAATGTACTTCCTTTATTTCTTTGTACAAAAATGTAAGAAATAATTGATGACAAAAAAAAAAAAAACAATTGTACACACTTTCCAAAAATTTCTTTGTTACAAAGCATAAGTGTTCCCTATATCCAAGTCAAAAAAGTCCCTTATTACATTTATTTTTAGGAATTTATAGCCAATCTAGAATAACCAACTTTTTGGGTTCTTAACTACCCAAAAAGTTAGAGTTTGGACTACTTGAAGATGGTTTGTAACCAACTCTAACCCTTAAAGCTTAACTATAGTTAGAAAAAAACAAAACCAAAGATAACTCTAAAGTTGACCTCTTTTATGAAATATATAAATAAAATTTTAAGACAACTTTAGACAAATATACTTCTAACTTTTAACTGTGCCCATTGATATTCCCTAAACTCATCCTTTGATCTGTAGGTGCTGCTAGAAACTGAGCTTTCTTCTCCTTTGACCTTATCTTCTTTCTATGTTTATCGTCACTTCATCACCTAAATAGTTGAATGTGCTACGAGGTATTGATGCCATGAAAATGAGCTTGGCTTCTTTTCTCTATCCATGAGCTTTGATGAAGATTTGAATCTAGCATGTGCTTTATTCTAAATGTTAACCTTCTCATTTACATGGCCATAAATGTATCACCCCAAATTCTTGATTAAATTTTATTTAGATTAGATGAGCTTCATGGCTTTATGAGATCTTAGACAAAAATCTCCCTAATCAACAAACCATATGTCTTGATCATTCTTCCATAGAACCAATAATTTTTACAAAACTTTATCATGCTTTCTCTTTGTTATTGCCTCTAGAAACTTCTCAAACATTGAAAACTGCAAGTCATCATTCTTAGAAGGATTCAAAAATAGGTTTGAATCTAGAAGGTTGAGTGAAAAAGCCTCCACCACAAGAGGTAAATTAGGAACCTCTTCTTGTGTATCAAAATGTATAAGCTTCTTTACTTTATTTTTAGCTATTATAGAGAGGTATCCCTTTGAGACAACAAACTGAATATTTCTCCTTATAATCTCTACCAAAAAGTCTAGATGCTTACTATTAGTTTGAGACCAATCTTTGGCTAAGCTCCGCTGATAGTACTTAGATCTATTGTAAGGAGCCATAGCATAAATATTTGAATAGCCTATTATCCTTCTCAAGTAGACTAGTCCTACTTTGAAAGTGGCTAAAAGAATACTCTGTGTCCTTATCAAAATGAGAAATCCTCTTTGTTGAAAATGGTGATGTTTCTCACTATCACATTGAGAATAGACATATAAGCATATCCTATTGCTCACTTTGCTCATTACATCCAAGACCTTCAAAGTCTAAGAGCACGTACATGCACATGTTTTGTTTGGGAACATTTTCTGCATCACTGGTGATAAGAGTTCATTCAAACACCATCTATGCACCTACCCCCTACAACATCAAACAAAGATCTTGACAAATGGTTCAATAGATAAGATCTACTACTGCTCTTTTTCCCAATTGATGATATAACCTTAATTTGGCCCTTTGTGAACTTTGACATGTTGTTGATCAAATGTGGCACACTGTACATGGAAATTTCTTCAAACACTTGATACACATACATGTTCAAACATCATCTAATAATTATGAGCTATGCAAAGAATGATATTCAAGGGCTACAAATTTATAGCTAAAGGTACAAGAGTACTTGGTAGAATCAAAGCTTGAAAAGCCATAGGAGAAACAATAGCCTTAGTTGGTGAAGACGACCTACTAATAGACTTGGCCATTTTCTTTTTCTTAGGAGTAACTGGCTTGAAATCTAACTTTCGATGGGCTTCAAAATCTTCATCTACCAGACCCTTTTGTCTGTCTACCTGGGTGTATGGTTTGTCAGCCAGATTAGTGGTTATTATTTATTTGCCCTTGAATATGACAAAGATTCTGTGTATTTCTTCTTCGAATGACCACTATTCTTTCAACAACTACAACTTTCAGACCAATAGGGGCTCTTCACAAGATTTTTTCTGATAGAAAAGTCACCACTGATTAGCATATAAGTGCATTCTTTACAACAAGTGGTGTTCTTGCAATTCAACAATTCAGACTCTTAGAAAGCCAACACCCAAATGTACTTCCTTTATTTCTTTGTACAGAAATGTAAGAAATAATTGATTACAAAAAAAAAAAAAAAAAAATTGTCCACACATTCCAAAAATTTCTTTGTTATTAGAGCTTAAGTGTTCCCTATATCAAAGTCCAAAATGTCCCTTATTACATTGATTTTTAGGAATTTATAGACAATCTAGAATAACCACCTTTTCAGGTTTGTAACTACCAAAAGAGTTAGAGTTTGGACTACTTGAAGATAGTTCATAACAAACTCTAACCCTTAAAGCTTAACTACAGTTAGAAAAACCAAAACAAGAGATAATTCTAAAGTTGACCTTTTATATGAAATATATAAATAAAATTTTAAGACAACTTTAGACAAATATACTTCTAACTTTTAACTGTGCCCATTGGTATTCCCTGAACTCGTCTTTTGATTTGTAGATGCTTCCAACAACTGAGCTCTCTTCTTCTTTGACCTTATCTCCTTTCTATGTTTATCGTCACTTTATCACTTGAATAGTTGAATGCACTACGAGGTAGTGATGCCATGAAAATGAGCTTGGCTTCTTTTCTCTATACATGAGATTTGAAGAAGATTTGAATCTAGCATGTGCTTTATTCTCAATTTTAACCTTCTCATTTACATGGCCATAAATGTATCACCCCAAATTCTTGATTAAATTTTATGTAGATTAGATGAGCTTCGTCGCTTTATGAGATCTTGGACAAAAATTTCCCTAATCAAAAAACCATGTCTTGATCATTCTTCCATAGAACCAATCATTTTTACAAAACTCTATCATGGCTTCTCTTTGTTATTGCCTCTAGAAACTTCTCAAACATTGAAAACTGCAAGTCATCATTCTTAGAAGGAGTCAAAAATAGGTTTGAATCTAGAAGGCCGAGTGAAAAAGCCTCCACCACAAGAGGTAAATTAGGAACCTCTTCTTTTGTATCAAAATGTATAAGCTTCTGTACTTTATTTGTAGCTATTATAGAGAGGCATCCTATTGAGATAGAAAACTAAATATTTCTCCTTATAATCTCTACCAAAAAGCCCAAATACTTACTATTAGTGCGAGACCAGTCTTTGGTTAAGCTTCGCTGATAGTACTCAGATCTATTGTAAGGAGCCATAGTATCAATCTTTGAATAGTCTATTATCCTTCTCAAGTAGACTAGTCCTACTCTAAAAGTGGCTAAAAGAATACTCTGTGTCCTTATCAAAATGAGAAATCCTCTTTGTTGAAAATGGTGATGTTTCTCACTACCACATTGAGAATAGACATATAAGCATATCCTATTGCTCACTTCCCTCATTACATCCAAGACCTTCAAAGTCTAAGAGCACCTACATGCACATGTTTTGTTTGGGAACATTTTATGCATCACTGGTGATAAGAGTTCATTCAAACACCATCTATGCACCTACCCCCTACAACATCAAACAAAGATCTTGACAAATGGTTCAATAGATAAGATCTACTGCTGCTCTTTTTCCCCATTGATGATATAACCTTAATTTGACCCTTTGTGAACTTCGACATCTTGTTGATCAAATGTGGCACACTTTGCATGGGAATTTCTTCAAACACTTGATACACATACATGTTCAAATCTCATCTAATGATTATGAGCTGTGTAAAGAATAATATTCAAGGGTTGCAAATTTATAGCTAAAGGTACAAGAGCAGTTGGTAGAATCAAAGCTTGAAAAGCTATAGGAGAAACAATAGCCTTTGTTGGTAAAGAAGACCTACTAACAGACTTGACCTTTTTCTTTTTCTTACAAGTAACTAGCTTGAAATCTAACTTTCGAAGGGCTTCAAAATCTTCATCTACTAGACCCTTTTGTCCGTCTACCTAGGTGGATGGTTTGTCAGCCAGCTTAGTGGTTATTATTTATTTGCCCTTCAATATGACAAAGAATCTATCTATTTCTTCTTGGAATGACCACTATTCTTTCAACAACTACAATGTTCTTACCAATAAGTGCTCTTCACAAGATTTTTGGTGATAGAAAAATCACTACTGATCAGCATATAAGTGCATTCTTTACAACAAGTGGTTTTCTTGCAATTCAACATGAAGATGTTTCTGTCCATCTTTTTTTTGAAACCTTCATTGAAGCCATAGCTAAATGGTTTGGACAACTAGTAGCTAGATCAATTACTTCATGGGTAACTTTGATTCAAGTTTTCGAGAGGAGATTTAAGACTACTGAAGATGAACATTTTCTCCTTTCCCAGTTGACTCAGATGAAGAAGGAAACTCATGAGCCAATGTAAGAATTCATTGCTCATTTTAATAAGATAGTGAATCAAATTCCTGTCAACAAAAGACCCACTAAAGAAAATAAAATGACTTTCTTTATCAATGCTCAACCTTTTGATGTAAGCTTTCAAATATGAAGGGCAAGACCTCCTAATCTAGTGGTTGTGCAAACTTTGGCTATCAAGGTGGAAGATGACTTTCTTAGTTCAGGAAAATGGAGTCATGATCTACAAAAGGTAAAAGGTCAAAAAGCTCCTATCACTACCACTAATCCTTTATATCAAAAATTGGCTAATGATGTGCTACAACACAAAAAGTAGTTTCCCTATAATCCCCCACCTCTATATCAAGATATTCCAAGGAGGAATTATATGCCATATCAACAAAATAGACAAACTAAATGGCTACCCCAATCAACACCAAGATTAGGCATTGAACATCCCTCATCATCTGGTAAACATGCTGCTATGGGTGATTTTCACCTAACAACAGATCATGATGGTACAAACTATCCTGAGATGGCTAGATTCATGCAAATGCATTTGACAGTGGAGAAAATAGAAGAATATGTAGCTCCTAAAGATGTAATAGAAACTACTATTGGGAATTCCTCCATAAACTTTCTAGATTATGAATCTAATGATGAGAAAGCCAAAGATATCAACAATCATTCTTGCAATGTGGCTACACCAAATTGGAGAATGAGACTAGAAGAAAAGTGGACTAAACAAGCAAAGGAAAAAGCTTCTGATGAGATGACTAAGCGAATTATATCTCGGTAGTACACTCTGAAAGAGCCTTCACAAGTGAAGGAAATAGATAAGTATAAAACCTCTCCCATTATTGAAGATTCTTTTGATTTTATTGATCATTGTAAAAAGAGAAAAGTACAAATTTCTAAGTTGGACTACCTTAAGGCAAACCCGCATCAGTTAAAAAGGTTGATTAAATGTGTTGGTAAAGGAAAAGGTTCACCTAAGATCATTATCAACCATGAGTCAGAAATCTCTCTAGAAGAAGAAGATAATTTGGAAGGTCCCATGACTGAGAAATAATTTTTTGTTGCAACATCCTTGTGAGATAAACCTGACCCTTTCTATGTTTCTCTTTATATAGTTGGATGCAAGTTAAGTAATTGTATCATTGATTTTGGTGCATTTGATAATGTTATGCTTCCAAAGGTAGCCCATGCCTTAGGACTTTATCTTAATTAACCATCCAGAAAAGTGTACTCTATTGAGGTGAAACAAGTCCCACCAGTTGGCCAGTTAAAGGCTGCTCAAGTAGCACTTCTAGTGCATCCTGAGAAGAAGTTAAAATTGAACATCCTGGTTGTTGATATTCTTGCCAGTTACAAGATGCTTTTGAGTAGAAGTTTTTGCAGAGATCTTGGTGGTGAGATCAAGATGGACATGTCTCATGCCCTTATCCCAATTTAAGCTAAATCCTAAACCTAAAACCAAATATATAGTCTTGAAATTAGATGATCCAAGAATGAAAATATTGTGTGTTGATACTGGGCATGTGACATATATGATGACATCTGTTGAAGAAGATGTAGCTGAGATTCTTATGCATAATATAACTAATGAATTATGGTCAATGGAGTTTGATGGAAGTTCTTCTTCTTCTAGTTTAGGTACTTGGATTGTTTTGATATCACCAAAAGGAGAGAAGTTCTTGAAAGCTTATAAGTTGGCCTTTGAAACCACCAATAATAGCATGGAATATGAAGCTCTCCTACTTGGTCTCAAGTGTGCAAGAGAAAAAGGAATAAAAAAACTCAAGGTATCAGGAGATGCAGAATTAGTTGTCAACTAGGTATGTAGACAATATCAAACAAAGAATGCAAAATTGAAGGCATATAGGAATAGAGTGTGGGATGAGATTGAGCATTTTGATGCTTTTTCTTTATTTTCTATTCCTCAAGAACAAAATTCCAAAGAAAATTGTCTTGCAATCTCTACCTCTCTCCTTATTCCTCACCCTAAGTTCAACAAAGATGTTTACACAATAGAGATGATTCATAGACCCAATGTGCTTGATAATGATCAACACTAGAAATTTTTTGATGATGATGGGAAAATCATTGCATTTCTTGAGGGAAGGCCTCCATTTTCAGACCTAAAATTTGAAGGATTGTGTAATCATTATGAAACACTAGGAGATGACCCCAAAGATATTCAACTAGAAGGTAATGTTATCCTGAGAGGATTAGTCATCCTAGAAATTATTTTTGATAAAGAAGATAAAAGGAAAGAGAAAGTTGAAGACACTAAACCCTCTGATTGTTCAAGTTATGAGAAAGTAGATATTAGTTGTGAGAAAAATCCCAAGATGGTCCTAATAGGGAAAGATTTGACATCACAAGAGAAAGAAAAATTCATGAAGTTATTGAGAGCCTACCAAGACATTTTTTCTTGGGGTTATGAAGATCTTAAGGAATTCATGAACGAGAAATTTAAACATTAGATTCCTTCAAAACCTGGTTCAACTCCCTTTTGGAAAAAGAAAAGACAATTCAATCCCAAGGTAGCTGATGCTATTTTCAATGAGGTTGATAAGATGCTTAAAGAATAGATTATCTATCCCATTCACCATTCAACATGGGTAGCCAATATCGTTCCTGTCAGGAATAAGAATGGTGAGATAAGAATATGTGTTGACTTTCACAATTTGAATTAGGTGTCACTTAAGGATAATTATGAACTCCCTATCATGGATCATATTTTGCAATTGGTATTTGGCTCAGAACTCATGTCAATGCTAGATGGCTTCTCTAGTTATAATCAGATCACTGTCACACTAGAAGACCAACATAAAACAACTTTTACCACTCCATGGGGCACATTTTCCTACAATTGAATGCCTTTTGGTTTGATAAATGTCAGAGCCACCTTTCAATGGGCCATGGATCATTCATTCAAGGATTTCAAGAATAAGATTATTGTGATGTACCTTGATGATCTTACAGTGTTTTTGAAATAGAGAAGAGATCATGTGCACCATCTAGAAGCTATCTTGCATCGATGTCAAACTAAAAGCATCTCACTGAATCCTAAGAAGTCTATAGTTGGGGTGACAAAAGGTAAACTACTAGGTCATATTGTCTCTAAAAAGGGTATTCGAATAGATCCTGAACGGGTGAAAGCTATCCAATAGTTGTCACTTCCCATGAGTAAACTAGGAGTCAAGTCTTTCTTTGGGTAGATAAAATTCATAAGGAGGTTCGTACCAAACTTCTTTGAGATTAAAAAGTCAATTGTAGAAATGATGAAAGGAAATACAAATTTTAAGTGGATAAAGGAAGGTAAAGCTTCTTTTGAACAAATCGAATTTGTGATTGCTAATGCTCCTACCCTTTCTTATCCAAATTTTTCTAAAGATTTTCATTTGTATTGTTATGCATCTGAGAACACTTTATCTGCTATAGTTACACAACCTTAAGAAACATTCATGAGCATCCCTCCTAAGAAACATGAATTGAAATATTCTTTGATTGAGAAGAATGCATATGCTTTGGTCAAACAAGTGAAACAATTTAGGTTATACATCCTAAACTCTCACTCCAAGGTATTTGTTCTTAATTCGATAGTGAAGATGCTTCTGATGCAACAAGAGATCAGTGTGAACAAAAGGGCCTCCTGGATAGCTAAAGTACAAGAATATGATCTTGATATTAAACCTACAAAGCTTCTCAGAGGAAAAGGTTTGTGTAAGGCAATTGCAGAAGGATCTTCTAAAGGTGAAGAAGAAGCAAAGGAAGAAATGCCTTTAGTTTTATTCATTAGCAATGTTGATGACTGGTTTTCAAATATTGCCTATTTTTTGACATATGGAGAATGTCCTACTCATTTATAACCTAAAGAGAAGAGCACCTTGAAATTGAAATCTATGAAATATGTTCTTTGGGGTGATGCTTTATACAAGAAAGGGATAGATAGTGTTGGTGTTTTAAATGGTACTAAAACTATTAAGTGACAAAAAGCTTAATACCAGAATGATAGTACATACACAATCTAAAGACTAGCCTATTCTTATCAACAATTGCATATGTAAGGTATTTGGACCCAACTTCAAAAAAACTACAAATGGTTTTCTACTCTTTTGGCTCTGCACAACCAGGGTGGGTATACCCTGGGATGGTTCAAATATGAAACTACTATATGAGGATTATTCTTAGTTTCATTCTGATTCTCATTTCAAAATCCTCGAATATTTACATAATTCTTACTAACTTTCCAAAACAAATCCCATAAACAGATATGGCCAAGAAATCTTCTATAGATCTACAGACAAGTGCTAACTGAAGCTAAAAAGATTTCATGCAGACAAGTGCTGGCCAACTTTGAAGATCTACAAGAAATAAAAGTAAAATTTGATTTGATGATGTATTTGAACAACCATTTGTAAGATACTTCTCTTTTAGCTGAAATAACTTGATCAGTGCCTAATCCACTGGGCTTTCAGAGTCTATAGCAAAATCTAAGATCTAATTTGTTGCCTTACAACAAATTCTATCAGCAATTCTTATCAAAATTTATCATTCAAAATCCTTTTCAATACTTAAGGAATCTTATCACATTCATCAAAGCTTTTACCTAATCCATTGAATTAACAACAATGATAGATGGATATACAACCTAACTAGATTGCATTCAATTGCACAGGCTTTTACTCATACAACATCAAGGTAGCTAAGTATTGAGTAGGAGACAAAATTTAGAAAGAACTAATATGGGGATAATTCATAGTTTGTATTCATTTCCTTTGAAAATGGTACATCTTTTATAATAAATTCAGAATAGCCTTCAGAAATAAACACAGTTCATTCTATCTTCATGTATTTTCAGAAAATTTGATTGAGAAACACATTACAAACTTGCCTTCAAAATTTGGACAAAAAACTAGACTAAGCACAATACTTAGAAGAAAAAGAATTCGGACCCTTCTTTAGCCTTGGGATCTCACTTAAATAGTGTGAGATGCAACAAGCTTAGGGCTAAAGAGAGTGACACATGTCCTTTAAAAGATACTAACGAGTGTCTGTAGTAAAAGACAAAAATAAAAAATAGAGAAGCTAACACATCAAAACATCCTGGGTGGGTCCCTTTCTGTTATTCTTCTCATTTGTTTTAACAAGAAGATAGGACCTGATTCTCTAATTATTCTTCATCCTCAGAGTAAGTAGCCATGAGGTTTGAAAGTGATGTATTGTCTTCAGTTATCTGTAAATTTACTTCAGCATGGGGAGTTTTTGTGTCCTCAGTATTAACTTCGGGGGTGATTGTTACTTTTTCACCTTCTTCCTCATCATCTTCTGATATTTGTTCTAGAAACTGATTTTTCCATTTATTAAAAGAATCAACATCTGGCCAATCAAAGCTCAGAACTTCTCTTTGTATCTTTATTAAGGAATTTTCTTCTTCTTCTAAAACATCAAATTCTTTCCCCTTATCAGTATAAAATAACTGTACTTTTACTAGCTCCTCATTAGTCTTAGCCCAGAACTAGTGGCCAGTCTCACTCATGATGTTTATCATTCTTTCATTTAATAATTCATCCATCTCCCTTTTCCACTTTTCTTTTTCTTTTAGCATATCCACAGATTCTAAAGCACAAGGAAAAAGTGTGAAATTTTCAGCGATGTATTGGGAAAAGCAGAGTGTTAATCTTCTCTGTAAAGAATCCCTTTCATCATCAAAATTCTCTAGCTTATTTAATAAATCAAAAATTTTCTCAACTTGATGATAGGGCATTTGAACTGTAGATATACATATGATTGTAATATCATTATTTCTCTCCTTCCATTTTTGTGCAAGAAGAGTCAGCTTATCCTTATCCCTGTTCAACTCATCCATGAGGGCTGCAATTCTGGCCAACTGATCAAAGAATTTTGACCATTGTATTTTATCCCTCAAATATATTATACCCTATTTCAACTTTTCTTCATATTGATTTCTCAATTCTATCTGCAACTCATGCAAATTTATTTTTTTTGCTTCAAAGTCCTTTGCAGTATAGAATTGGGGCCTTTCAGGGGTGTCAGGTATTTCAATGATAGGGGTTGATCCAAAAAATGACTATGAAGGGTATGCAATTCTAAGTTTACTGGATTCTCCCACCTTTATTTTCCCAAGTATCTTCTCCAATTGAGATACCCTATTTTCCAGCTCAATTCTCTTTTTTACTTCTTGATTGTAGGCATCCACCACTATTTCATACTTATTCTGCAAATTAGTCATTTCCTTTTCTTCTCTTTCTACAGTGGCCAAGGAAAATTTAGAATAGTCCACATTCATGTAGGTTGCCTGTACATTTGAAGTATCATCAACCCTCCTCACAATGATATTCCTTGTTAGTCCTGAATCATCAGGCTGTAATGGAGTAGTCCTAGATCCTCTTCTTAGTGACCACATAACAAGGGTAGCTTGATCATTACTGAATGCTATTCCTAAGAATTCCTTTTTATCTAGATCTTTTAATCCTAAATTATTTGACACATAATTAAAAATTAAGGCATCAACAATATCCCAATTGGGCAATAATAAAATATTTGCATTTTTCACCATTTGTCTACCCTCGTCAGGGGTTATATTTTGAAATTCTTGTATCATTTTTTCTTTTATTTGATTTTGAATGGAGGCTTCATCCATTTCTGGATGCTCTGCTTTGATATTCCTACACCTTTGTTCAAAAATGTGCATGTTTGCCCTCCATGCAAACTGATGGAAAGCCCTAGATTTTACAAAACTATTATCAGACAAAAATTGTTGACTGGCCTGCTCCAAAATAGGGTCTAATTCCCTTCCTCTGAAATCTTCTACAGTCAATTCAAAACTTGGCACAGGAGGTTCCTAGGGGTTCCCTTCATCAATTTCTGCTTGAGTAACAAAAACTCCTCCTTGCAACCCCATTTGTTCAATTTGCTCATTGGTGAGCTACTCTTCCTCAATTCTCATTGGAGTTTGGGAAGGTGAGTAACCTTCATCATGGGATTCCTCTTCCCTTAATATTTTTCTTCTTTTGGGAGAAGGTTCAGGGGGTCTTTCTTCAAGGACAGTACTAGTAGATTCAATTACCTATTTTTCTTTGTTTACAATGGGCATCTACTCCCGAATAACAGTATATCTTGTCCTCTTTCGGACAACCAGTGGACCTACTCCTATGTTATGGGTGAAACCCAATTTCCTCATAACTTCTCTAGCTTTATCTGGAAAAGAATCAATAAAATGTTGTTTCTTTTCATTCATTACCTCCATTATTTCTGAAAATGTACTCATGAGCTTATTTATCCTATCTGCATTATTTGCAGCATTACTAAGAGGACTGTAATCTTTGTCAAAACAATTAATGAATTCCAAAACTTTTAAATAGAATCTCCATTTTTCTTTCTTTGTTTCTTGCTCCTGGAGAGAGTATTCATTCCTTATTATATCTTCAGGGAAGTAGAATTCACGCTGACTTGGATGAAGCTTGATCCTATATCTAAGAGCAGAATTAAAGAAGTCTTCTATGTCACAAAAATGAGCATGAGATACTGCCATCTTATACTGATCCAAAAATTTGTAGAGGAAGATCCACCCTTCTTTAGTGATTACAAATTGGTGAGCTATAGTGCAAGTAGGAAAAATTGATCCTGTTCCCCTTTTATGCAAAAAGGTTTCCTCCACTCCTCCCAATTGCCATAAAAATTCAGCTACCCCTACCTTTAAAGGTACCTAATAGGGTAGTACATGGGGTGTCCCTTTGAAATCATAGACCCTAATGACAGTTGAGACTGGATATGGGATGATATCTCCCCAATTATGTGAAACTTTTAAACTATGTGGTCTATCCATAGGCCTAACAAGATGGATTAGTGCCTTAGGAATTCTGGGATTGTCACTCAATATGAGGCATCTTAGTTTAGAAGCAAAGTGCCTATCAAATCTAACAAAACTAGAATTTTTTGCTTCCCAAGTCATGTCTGCACTCCATAATTGAACTGGTAGTGCCTCCCCTTCTTGTTCCCTATTTAAAACCATTTATTTACTAAAATATGTAACCCCTTTAAAAAGAAACATATGCATCAATAGGGAGTACTGACCCCAAACCTTTTCCACCTTGCAATTTGCAATCCCCACTAATCCATTGTGAATCTCATTAGCCAGGTAGGATGCAAAATCAAAAAATATTTCTACACCGAAAGAAGAGATTTGGGTGATCATATACATGAAGCTCATTGTAATAAAGTCTTCTTCACCCTCTCTGAAGACTCTACACAGGGTCCTGTATATTTCTACTGCCCTGGCATTAAAGCGTGATTTCTTGAAAGGTTCTTTAGAAGATGATGTTATCGTTGGTAGATTTCCAATCTTTCCTATGTGGGCTTTCAATGCACCTTGTCTAACTATATCCCTTTTGGACATATATTCTTTTTCTAACTCTATCAAATTAATGGGCACATGATACATGGTGAGAGGTCCCAGACTGAAAACCTTCCTAATTTCTTCTAGACTGATGGTAATTAAAACCTCACCATCCATTCTTCTCACTACCTTAGTGGCTGGATCATAGCTTTTCTCTACAGTTTCAAGCAGGTCATAATCCATAAACACACTGGGAACAACAAGCTTCCCAAGATCAAAATTCCATATATTGGCATGAGGGGCATATAATTTCCTTTCTGCGAACCATTTTTTGAACAGACTCAAACCAGTTTGAGAAGTCTGAGCATCCTGAACCCAATTACCCTTATCATATAGTCCATCAGCTATCCTTAGCCTAGGGTTCAATGAGGTTAACCTCTTAACTTGTGTTGTCTCTACAGTAGACTCAGGAAGCAACTCAAGCAAATCATCATGCACATTCCTATCCAAATAATTTACTGCACCTAAAAATCCCTTCTTCAGAGGCATCTTCGACTTATTTTTTACAGAACTGGAAAGCCTACAAGGATTATGGTAGTATTACTTACTTGAATTTTGTCTTTGTTTTCCTCTGTATTTCCGCAAACTTTTTGCGAATAGACAACTTCACAATTTCTACCAGGCTTTGGCACACTTTTCTTCAGTAATTGCTTCTGCACAAGAATGTCTTCAAATCTTTGCTCGTGTAAGATGAAACTGATGAAATCTCTCTGTATTATACTCTATTTTTTCTGATGGATGATGCTTTCATGTCTAATTAATACAAGGAGTGGCACTACATTCTGTGTTTAAAACTACACCGTCAATCTTCAAAGATCCTACAATCATGTGATTCGGAGAGAACAACTAGGAGTTGCATTTGACATGCCAGTCAATTTACCCAATGAGAACTTACCACGTATATCATTCTTTCCTTGATGGTGCTTGTATCTAGACCCATTGACATCTGAGGACATGTGTCAGCATGTCGCTACTTCGTTATGCATAAAAAATGAGCATCTTGCCATAGCGAAGCAGCGACAATCATCGATCTGATTAGAAATCAATCAAACGATATGCTACTGGGTTTGCTTAGAAAGAAGGCGGTGGGCCCTATTCGCTATGTCACTATAATTATCTCCCTCGCAACTATTCATAGCAAGAAGATGACAGTCATTGATCACATACTCAATTAAAGGTGAGGAAACTACACGGGATCTTCTGATTCATATTCGCTATTTCGCATGGCTTAAAAAGCATGCAATTCTTCATAGCGAGGTCATGAGCTCTGTTGATTCCATTCCAAGCTGATGTTCAAGATCTCTTTGTACATTTGGTTAGAAAGGCATTAATGAAAACTGGATCTATGCATAGTTGGCGCCTGTCAAAAATTTACTGTAGTCCTAATTATCCTTCCACATCACCAAAGGTCCTGCCGATCTTCAAAATTTCACGAGGCCTTGCTACTTCACTAACGGTGAAGTATCTAATTTTTTTGATAGCGAGGTAGCGAGTTCTAACATTTTTAATGAATTCTGTACCAAAAAATGCAAAGGGGCAGAAGATAATTATTACTGTTATTTAAACTGCTTCTGTCAATGGCATTTATGACTTGTCATGCCACCTGGTGTAGTCACGGTACCGGCAAAATGAAACATCACCGTCCCTTCAAATTTCATGGGCCTCGCTACTTCGCTAACAGCGAAGTGTCTAATTTTTCTAATAGTGAGGTGGCAAAGCATCAAAAAAATCATCATTCCGGCTCTATTTCCAGATATTCTACTGGGTCCCCTTCCCTGTTTGGATAGTAGTTGCAACATGTACCTGCACAATAAATCATTAAAAAAAAAAAATCTCTAACCACTGTATCTTCACTTTGCGGTCCCGCCTCATAAAATACTCAGCACTCGCTACCTCGCATGGCTTAAAAAGCATGCAATTCTTCATAGCGAGGTTATGACAGTGGTAGATCTACTTGGATCTGACAGCTGGAAAGATTGAGAAAAAAGGGGATTTCGGAGGAACAAAAAAAATAAATGGGACAGAATATTCGTTCCACTTGAAAATTCAAAAGTTTCACGCTCGACAGTTTATGAACAGAGAGAACATAGGGTTTTCATGAGTTTTTTTTTATGGATGGATTATCCAGACACCCTATGTTTCACTTAGAAATAAAAATTCTGACTTTTCTACAAATTAACAAAAACTTCTGTTGCACAAAAAGTCAGACCAACAGATAGTACCTTTTTGAGGTGTGTAGATTCTGAACAAAGAAAGGAGTTGCTTCAATTGTTCCATAATGAAGCATGTGTAGGTCATTATTCAACATCAGTATCAGCTTACAAAATCCTAAGAAATTATTTTAATTGGCCCAGGATGTTCAAGGATGTAGAGGAATGGGTTAAGAAGTGTGACTCTTGTCAATATTTCAAAGGAAGAGTCCAATTAGTAGCATTTCCCTTCAAGCCAATAGTGATTGAAGAACCCTTTCAACAATGGGGTTTAGATTTCATTGGTCCTATCCATCCTTCTTCCACTATCAAACACACTCACATTTTGATGGAAACCGACTATTTTACAAAGTGGGTTGAAGCTATTCTAGTCAAACAAATGACTTTAGAAGTGGTGTACAATTTTATCAAGAAAAATATTTTGGTTAGGTTTGGAGTTCCTAAAAAAATCATTATTAACAATGCTACCAACTTCTCCTCCTAGGAGATCTCCTCCTAGGAGATCTCCTCCTTTTGCTATCACTATGGAATCATTCTCTCTCACTCCTCAGATTATTTTTCCCAAGGAAATGGTTAGGAAAAATTGAGCAATAAAAATATTATGACCATTGTGCAAAAATTGATAGATGTCAATCGAAGATCTTGGCATAAACATCTGTATGATGCACTTTGTGTACATCACACCACTAAAAATAGAGTAACGGGGTTGTCTCCCTTTGAGATCCTGTAGGGAACTGAACTAGCTCTCCACTCCCTTTGGAATTATCTGCCCTAAAATTGTAAAATGCTATTGAGAATTATGAATTCAAAGATGCTCTTGAAAGATGAGTGTTGTATTAGACAAAGTTGGAAGAAGAGAGAGAGGTGGCTATAGATAGAATTTGGGAACATCAATCTCATGTTAAGAAATTATTTGACAAGAGAGCTAAGCAGAGGGTGTTTCAAGAAGGATATATTGTCTTGCTTTGGGATAAATGCCAAGAACCAAAGAGCCTACATAGAAAATTTGACTCCTTATGGAGAGGCCCATTCTAGATCAAAGAGGTATGTTGAAAGAATTCCTTCATTTTTTCATACCTAAGTGGTACTCAATTTCCCTTGCCTTACAATGGGCAACATTTGAAACATTATCATCAATAAGGTGTCCAATCTGCCACCTTGTACATATCTTAGCTAGGAGTTTTTTTTTTGTGCCTTCCTTCCTTTTGAATTTAGTTGTGTTCCTGGTTTTGTTGTGTTTCGTCCCTTTTTCCCAGATTTACCACTTTTGGTATGACTCTATAGCCCTTGTGATAAAGCAATGCCATTTCTTAACTTTGGGTTCATTCAGTGTCTTATATAGTCCTTGTCCCTAGTAGAGTCACCAAAAAACCAGAAAACCTTAAAATAACCCTAAAACTTGAACAACTTCAATACGTCAAAAATTTAAGCTTGCAGCTCTGATGGTTGCATACAATGGTGTGAGGAGAAATCACTGCTTCAACAGGACAAAACCAATAATAGAAAACTTACAGAGTGAATAAGGGAAACACTTGCCAACTAGATCTGCTGATCTCTTTCCTTTTGCTTTGCTCTACTCTATAACTTCTATCTTCTCTGCTCTGCTAAACTGACTCTCTAAATGAATGAATGTAGAAAACATTCCTTTTTTCATATTTTATTTTTCCTCTCAATGTTCAAACTTCAAAATCACCTACCAAAATAAATGCTTTCCATCCATGGATGCCTCTAGGAAACAAACTGACAGAGTAGATGGGCATGGGGCTTGAGGACAAGATGCAGGCTCTCAACATTCAATTTCCAACAAAAAAATAATTCAGACATTGTGGCCATGTTTTTGGAAACTATTATGCATGTAGATAGGGACTAGGATGTCATTATGGACTTTTGTAGAGTTGCTCTTAAGGGATCCATCATTAAGAAACTTGACTTTATTCTAGAGAACATAGATGAGGAATTCTACATCCCAAAGATAAGTGAGTATGAAATCCAAGATGAGCTATTCCAAGTGTTTCCAATTTTGATTATCAAGAACAAAAGGAACTCTAAGAAAAGATTAAGACAAATCACTCAAAAGTGGATGTTTCTTCTAGCAGCTATGAACACCTTTCATATATGTGTTGACTAGAGGGGAATGGTGATGTATCTACATGAGGAGTGACTACATTAAATTATGCTCTAGAATAATAAAATGGATGAGGTCATTTATTTTATTCTCTAGTTGACCATTTTTCTACATTATTTTGTAGATAGTTTCAATAAGTTTTTAATGTATCAATCTAAATCAGAATTATTATAAGTTTCTTTCATAAACATTATTAGTGTTCATTTTCTACTTTAGGTCTAGAATTGATTATCACTGGACATTTTCTTCCATGGGCCTATTATAAAATGATGCTCTATAGTTTTGGTTTAATTCCCATGTATACCAATAGAAGATCAAGATCTAGTATGGTTAAACCCATTGTATCTTATTTTGAAGGCCACTGTACTTTGCATCTCTTAGACTTTTCATGAGCAGTAATGCTTAGTTAGTTCAAACATATAGGGATTTTATCATAAGAATACACAAATAGATGTATATTTTGGCATTTAAAAAAAAAAATTATATAATTTGAATTATTCTTTAAATGAAATTTTGTCATCTTTGTTTTAATTTAAGACCCATTTCTTCTAAGAATAGTTGTGTAAATTCCTCTCTACTTCTAACTATGAGCACCTAACTTCTTTGAATCCTAAATGATAGACTTTTTTGAATTGAATATATAATATTTACTACTAAATAGCATTTACATCTGGCATCATAGCAAGGAAACTATATGAGTTGAGATGTGGCATAATCTATAAATATATTTCTAGACTAAGAGAAATACATAACAGATTGAAATCTCCATGACTATCTGAATGAATGATGACACAAAAAAGAAAGATATAGTAAGAATGTATAGGGGTAAATTATAATAAAGTTTAATTATGGTTTTATCTTAACTAATCTTGATAACCATTATGACATTTTAGATCCCTCTAGACTAGTGAAGGAATAAATAATATATCAAACTTAATATTACATTATTAGAATTGCACACTCTTAATCGTACTTGAAACCTGGCACATTTATCTCATCACCAATCGAAATTAACATAAAAAAGAATTAAATAACTAAACTAGTCAAGGTTATATAAATTTCATCAAAAGAAAATGATAAAAATGTCTACTAAAAGGAATATTTTCCCTTAAGGAATATCAAACAACATTATAAGAACCATATAAATTCAAAAGCTATGCAAAATAGAAATATTGAATGTTGATGTATATATCAATATAAACTTAAAAGGAATTTTTTTAAAAATGATTAAAGGATTTATAAGACTAACAAAGGAATGATGTTTTCTTTAAGATATTTCTTAGGTTTAAAAGGAACAATATGGTTACAAAAAAAGATCTTATTAGGTGTTCAAGGAAGAAAGAGGCAAGAAAATATAAAGTTTTTAAAACCAAACCCTTTGGAGAATCTCAAAATTTCTTGAACGTATGTTTCTTTAATAATGAGACATTTCTAATTGAAATTAGCATCGTGGTATGAATCTTTTAACTCTTTATTAAGACTTTGGTCTTGGGCAAGACTAAAGGTTTTCTTTTTCTATTCTTTCCTACTAGTGACCATTTAAATAGAGACATTGTCAATATTATTTTTTTATTTTTTAATATAATCTATAGGAGCTTGAACTTTTACGGATGTGTGTGTGTGTGTGTGTGTGTGTGTATTTACACACACACACACACACACACACACATATGTATATATATTACGTATATAAAAAAAAAATTCCACTTTCATTACACAAGAAACTATAAAGTAATCATTTATTGAAATTGTTGTTAATAGTATTTTAATTTTTAATCATCCTCCATAACTTTTTAATTTTTCAAATATTATGTTTTACTTGTTCAAATACATTAATACTTTGAAGCTATGTCAGTTCTAATTTGAAATGTTAACAAATTTTTTTTTTTTGAATTAACAAATGTGAATATTATTTTGAAAAAAAAATAAAGTTTACAATTTGATTTCTCTTCAATCTTATTTAGTTGAAGAAAGATTTAATTTATAAATTTAAATCTAAATATTTAGTCTTTAAATATTCTATTAACACCTAATAATTGAAATCAATTCAAATGTATACAATAAGGTTTCTAATTTAAATGAACCAAATTATTATTATTATGATCAACTATAGGTATAAATTAACTGTAACTAGGGTAATATTCTTAACAATGTGCTACTTTTAGTAGCTTGATTAGAAGAAGTGGGGGGATGTCTCTTAACTCTCATGTTTGCTCTTCCCCCTCCCTAACTATGGTGATGTGAGAGTTTTGGAGGGGTTGGAAGACTTTTGATTACATTTTCTAAAGCTGGAGGTTGAGCTTTGCCTCGACCCAGGGTTGGAAGATGTGTATTGTGTTTGCCAAGGCTAGAGGTATATTCTTGTTTGATTTTATATTTTTGTTTAAGTTCCTAACATGTGTGAATCACCTGAGTTTATTTTCTTGTTATTATGATGCTTTTTATTTTTTCTTTTCCCTATGATTGAGTGATTGATGGTTTTTTTAGAGGGCACACTATGGTCCTTTTTTGGGGGGTGAGTTTAATTTCATAGCTATTATGGGGGCTTGTCTCAAGTTTTTTAGTGACAACATTGACCATCATTGGAGGGTTAGTCTCTTGTGGACCTTTATCTTTGACAAAGGAAGAACTCATCTTATGACATCTTTCATTACTAGGCACTAGTAATGGTTTGTTACTAGTGTCTAGAGGCCTAAGAGTACTTCAAATCAACACTCATTAATTCTTGATTTTCTTAATAAAAAATCATTCTTATTTCTAATCTTACACAATTTCATTACATCAAACAAAACTAGCATTACATTGTGAATAACTTTTTGACTATAATAGAAAATACACCCCACTATGCTGCACTTTTTTAGATGCATGTGTTTTGTTTTCCAAAGTTACAAAAGAAGCCATTTTCTTCATAAATCTCATTTTTGTTGTAATGAACAACTCAAACCTAATGGAATTTAGTAAGACTTAAAAATTATTTTTAAATTTATCACTTCAAAATTTTAATCCATTTTATAAATATTTAGATAGTTGACTTCTTACAAGTTTTTAAGTACCAACATATTCACTTTAATCTTCCTTGTACAAGTAGTTGATATTAGTTAACATATCAACTTCATCTATATAATACATATGTAAGGTTCATCTCAAGTCAACACCGTATCAAGTATTGAGTAGAAAATAATGCATAGTTGAAAATTGAAAGTACAATTGAATGTAGGTTTAGTGCAATTTTTGAGCTAAATTATGCATATTTTAAACCATTGGAAAAATTATTTGCAATCTTTGGTCCTATGATTAAAAATTATGGAATGTCTTATATTATTCATCTAAGACTATTGTGGAATGAAGAAATCTTGTTGAGTTGGTAGGAAATCTTGGCAAAGTCTCTTCAAGATGGTCCATGCATGTTGGCTATTGATATGGATAATAATTCTTTCTTTTTGAAGACTCTATTAATCAAAATTTATTCATATAAATATTTGGTTAGGTTCATTAGTTTTATATAAACCAATTTTTTAACTTTTGAATAGTACTATATATGATTGTGGTAGTATTGTACACTATTTGATATAGCTTAGAGGTCATAGATGTGCATGTTGATGTTTAATGAAGTTAAGAAATGTAATTATTTTGATATAGCTTATAGCATAATTATTTTCTTCACAATATTCCATGATTGATAGCTCTTGCAACATATCTCAATATTCTTTCTCCTATTACCAATGTGACTTCTTATACAAGTCCATGAATGTAGAGATTAAACTCACTCCATACATAATATATGGTCTATTTGTTGTGAGATATATTAAACTAAAAACCAATCTTATAAATATAGTTGAGTCAAAACCTTTCTCAGTATCTTCTTTATTTATTTTGGTTCCTACTACCATAGGTGTAGAAACTAGACTACAATTTATCAACCTAAATATTTCCAAAACTTTTCTTCATATTTACTTCAAAAAATAAAAATTTATTTATAATTTTGAGTAACTTTAATGCCAAGAAAATATTTTATCAGTCCTAGATTGGTCATTTCCAATTCCCTTTTCATTGTTGATTTAAACATGTCAATATATAGCTTTCCTGTAAAGATCAAATCATCAACTTATAAACAAACAATCAAAATCTAACCTTGTTCATTGATCTTGGTATATAATGTAGATACACTACTTGTCTTGAATCCATTCTCTACTGTGTATGAATCTATTTTGTTGTACTAGGCTCTTGGAGCTTGCTTCAATCCATAGAGTGTCTTTTTCAACTTATAATATTTGTCTTCATATCCTCTTATTTCATATCATGGTGGTTCCTACACATAGAATTCTTCTTCCAAATATCCATTCATCCATTTTTTTTGAGCTACAATAATTAATATTAATCTGATAGTATCAATTCTTGCTATAGGTGCAAATTTCTCATTATACTCAACCCCATATTCTTTTTAAAATCCCTTACCAACTAACCTTTCCTTATATTTGTCTACATCTCTATTAGCTTCATACTTGGTCTTATAAACTCATTTTACACTTATGAATTCTTTATTGTTAGGAAAATTAGCTAGTTCCCATGTATCAATTCTCTCAATAAATTATAATTTATCATTCATCGCATTAATCCAATGTCCTTCCTTAATTGCATCTGCAAAATATATAGGATCTTGAGGAAATAAAAAAAATTCTGATTGCAAATCTATTTTACTTCCTTCACCATAAATCTCTTTCAAGCTTCTAGTTTTCTTGCTTGTAATCCTTGATCTTAATTGTGCAAGTATAGGGTTTGAATCATTACTTACTTGTGAACTTGAACATTCTCCATATTCAACTTATTTTTATAAGTGATCTCCATCTAGACTTTTTTTGGGGGTTCCTTCTTGGTCACTTTGTTGATCCTTTTGATGTTCATGATCATTTTTATACTTCCCATTATATGGAATTGTTATAGCACCTGTAACTATTTTATTTATATTTCTATCCTAGGATTCATACTTCTTAAATACAACATCCCTACTTATAATTACTTTTCTGGTAATAGGATTAAACAATCTATATGCCTTAGATATCTCATCATAGCCAACAAAAATACATTTCTCACTCTTATCATCTAATTTATTTCTAGTTTTTTTAGGAACATGTGCATATGCAATACAACCAAATACTTTCAAATGAGAAACACTATGAATCTTACCACTCCATTATTATTTTGAAATCATGTCCCTTACTATATTTGTTCGACTTCTATTCAAGATATAAACAACACAAGAAACTACCTCAGTCCAATATTCATTAGGGAGATTCTTACTTTTCAACATGTTCCTTGACATCTCCATTATTGTCTTATTCTTTCTCTTTGCACCATCATTTTTATACGGTGTGTAATTGGAAGTAAATTTCTTTTTAATTCCACGACCCCTACAATAATCTAAAAATTCACTTGACTTAGACTCTCGTCCTCTATCAGATCTCAACAGCTTGATAGCTAAACTAGTTTATTTCTCAACAAGAGCCCTTAATTCTTTAAAATTTTCAAATGTTTTAGATTTTTATTTAAGTGAGTAAACACATGTCTTTCTACCAAAGTCATTAATAAAAGTTTAGGAAAAAATATTCCCCCCCCCTAATGATGGTGTTTTCATTGGACCATATATATCTAAATGCAAAATTTCTAAAGGCACCCTTGCTCTATATGACATCCCTTTTGAAAAAATCTCTCTATGATTTTTGGCCAAAATAAAACTTTCACATGGACTTAATGATGCTTCAATTGGGCGTAAGCCTCTTACCATTTCATATCTTTGCAATAAAGATAATTCTTTGAGATTTTGATGACCATACCTCAAGTGTCATATCCATGTCTTATCTTGACTTTTTTCCTTAAAACTTGTTACAATTTCATCAATCATATTTCTCTTCATTCAAAGTGGAAACATTATGTTATTTTCCATTTTTCCCTTGCAATCACAAAGTTACTAGGAGGCATATCAAATATAGTGCACACATTTTTCTCAAAAATTGCTCTAACACCTTTTTGACTAAGTTGCCTCACACTTATAAGATTATGTTTCAAACCAAGTACAAAGTATACATCAAAAATAAATTTACTACCATGCCTTTTTATGACATTGATTGTACCTTTTCCACTTACTCCCACTATCTCATTATTTCCCACCTTCACTTCTGATTTATTTAACCTATCTAGGATTTCAAAAGAAAATAAAAATCCTATCATATTATTTTTGCAACCACTATTTAGAAACCAAAAATCATTTGAACTCTCTTGGGATACATTGGAAGTAAAGAACAATGTCTTAGAGCTAATCTCATATCAATTCACACTTTTCTTACTCTTATAATCTTGTTTCTACACTCATTTGAAAAATGTCCAAACTTCAAGTAGTAATAACATTGAACTTTTTTTATCATACCTCTATGATGTTTGGTTTTTATTGCATCCCTCCTCCTGGTCTTTTCTCTTTTCTTGTTCTTTTTGAAAATTATATTTGCCCCTTCCTCTTCCTTTAAATCTAGAATCTCCTATTCCTTTGCCTCTATCAAATGTTATTATTCTTTTGAATGCATTGTCTAGTGAATTACCATTATGCTTGTTCAAACTGTTTTGATGATTATATAGTGATTCAAACACCTAATTATAGATAATTATGTTAAATCCTTAGATTCTTCAATTGCAACCACAATATTATCCAATTTAGGAGGATAGCCACATCCTCTTAATTCTATCAACTTCAAAATATTTAGAAAATGAATTTTCTCTGTTCTAACTTAAAGCATTATGTTTCTATACGACATAATATAAATAGATTCTATTTCATTCATCATGACTATTCAAATGAATACAAAATATCTCTTTTATAGGCAAGCATAAAATATTCTAGAAATGTCTAGCATTAGAAGAGAAGACAAAATATCTACATAGTTCGGGAGAGTAGTAGACCTAAAAACTTAAAAATCTAGAAATATTTAATGACAAACATGAGAAAATTATTTCCAAATAGAAATTAATATTTCCAACACTCCCCCTGATTTCTACTATCTACTACTATAACTTCATTATAATTTACAATTTCTAAAGCTTCCCTCAAAATCTCAAATTGTCCTTGTGCTAAACCCTTCTCCATGACACCTATCCCAAGATGAAATGAATATCGAGATGTGTTTCTATCCTCAATATTCCCTACAAAATCACTATCTATATATCCAACTAATTGAAAATCATTTGAAGTAGAATACAATACTCCATGATTCATAGTTCTTGAAATATATCTCAATATTCTTTCTCCTAATACCAATGTGAGTTGTTAGACGAGTCCATGAATCTAGAGATTAAACTCACTCCATACATAATATATGGTCTAGTTGTTAAGAGATACATTAAACTACCAACTAATCTTCTAAATATAGTTGAGTCAAAACCTTTCTCTGTATATTCTTTCTTTATTTTGGTCCCTATTACCATTGGTGTAAAAACTAGACTACAATTTATCAACCTAAATATTTTCAAAACTTTTTTGCATATTTACTTCAAAAAATAAAAATTTCTTTATAATTTTGAGTAACTTCAATTCCAAGAAAATATTTCATCAGTCCTAGATCTGTTGTTTCCAATTCCCTTTTCATTGTTTATTTAAACATGTTAATATATAGATTTCCTGTAAAGATCAAATCATTGACATATAAACAAACAATCAAAATTTCATCTTGTTCATTGATATTGGTATATAATGTAAATTCACTACTTGTCTTGTATCCATTCTCTATCATGTATGAATCTATTTTGCTGTACTAGGCTCTTTTAGCTTGCTTCAATCCATAAAGTGTCTTTGTCAACTTATAATATTTGTCTTCATATCCTCTTATTTCATACCATTGTGGTTCCTGCACATAGAATTCTTCTTCCAAATATCCATTCATCTATTTGTTGAAGCATCCATTTGTTTTGAGTTACAATAATTAATATTATTATTATAGTATCAAGTCTTGCTACAAGTGAAAATGTCTCATTATATTCAAATCCATATTCTTTTAAAAATCCCTTACCAACTAACCTTTCCTTATTTTTTCTACATCTCTATTAGCTTTATAGTTGGTCTTATAAACTCATTTTACACCTATGCCTTCTTTGTTCTTAGGAAAATTAACTAGTTCCCATGTATCAATTCTCTTGATAAATTCTATTTTATCATTTTTTGCATTAATCTAATGTCCTTCCTTAATTGCATCTTCAAAATATATAGGACCTTGAGAAAATAAAGGAAATTTTGATTGCAAATCTATTTTACTTCCTTGATCATAAATCTCTTTCAAGCTTCTAGTTTTCTTGCTTGTAATCCTTGATCTTAATTGTGCCAGTATAGGGCTTGAATCATTACTTTCTTGTGAACTTGAACATTCTCCATGTTCAACTTAATTTTTGAAGTCATCTCCACCTATAATTTTTGGTGGAGTTCCTTCTTGGTCACTTTGTTGATCCTTTTGATGTTCATGATCCTTTTTATTCTTCCTATTATGTGGAATTGGTGTAGCCCCTATAACTATTTTATTTATATTTCAATCCCAGGATTCATACTCCTTAAATACAACATCCCTACTTATAGTGAACTTTTTGGTAATAGGATTAAACAATATACATGCCTTAGATTGCTCATCATAGCCAACAAAAATACATTTCTCACTTTTATCATCTAATTTACTTCTAGTTTCTTTAGGAATATGTGCATATGCAATACAAGCAAATACTTTCAGATGAGAAGCACTAGGAATCTTCGCAGTCCATTATTATTGTGAAATCATGTCCCTCACTATAGTTTTTAGACTCCTATTCAAGATATAAACAACATAAGAAACTACCTCAGTCCAACACTCATTAGGGAGATTCTTACATTTCAACATTCTCCTTGACATCTCCATTATTGTCTTATTCTTTCTCTCTAAACCACCATTTTGCTATGGTGTGTAACTAGAATTAAATTTCTTTTTAATTCCATGACTCCTACAATAATCTAAGAATTCACTTGACTTAAACTCTCCTCCTCTATCAGATCTCAATACCTTGATAGCTAAACCAATTTATTTCTCAACAAGAGCCCTTTATTCTTTAAATTCTCCAAATGCTTCATATTTCTATTTAAGTGAGTAAAAACATGTCTTTCTACTAAAATCATCAATAAAAGTTCTAGAAAATAAAATGCTTCCCCTATTAGAGTAAATAATTAATTATATATTTTATTTACTTAAGCTTACTTAGGTTAATGCATGTAGTGATGAGTTGTTGACAACACTAGAGTTTGTTCTCTTCTAGCATGTTCCACCCTTTTGTGGAAGTGTGCTTAGTTGTCAACCCTATCTTCTACACTTTCTAGCTTGTTGTACAAGCTTCCATGAGGCCTTTATATTTGGGCTCTCTCATTATATTTTCTCAGTTTATTCTCATTGTAAATACAATTTTATTTTTTTGCAACATGTTCTCTCTCATGTTCATTTAGGGTTTTTTCCAAGCTCCACCTCTTCCTTCTTGGTTTCCCTTCAACAAGTTATTTGCATGTAGGTGATCTTGGTGAGTTTTGGAGTTGAATTTTGTCAACTCCTACATAGTATTAGAGCTACAGGCTAGTGTCATTTCCTAGTGGAGTGGACTTCACATTGCAAAAGAAGCACCGAAAAAGCTAGTTCTGAGATGGAGACATTGGTGTAGGTATTTTCAAGTTTTGATGCAATTTTGTTGCCCATTTTTTCAATTGAAGTCCAAAGTTCTATTTTTGACTCTGGCATGCATATCTCTTGCATCCCATGTTAGTTTGTTGAAAATGTTATATTTTTGGAAAGCTAATTTTGTCACCTTTTCAAAAATGTGGTCTTTTTCCTTAGATTCTAGGGCATGCTCTTTGTATCATGCTTTTGAAATTTTTTCTCCATGGTGGATATCTTAGGTGTTTTAGGTTCGAGAATTATTTTCCTTGCATGGTTTCTTTTGTTTTAGGTTGTACTATCTTGTGTATCAGATTTTTTCCTTTTTTGATCATTGTAGACATCATTTGTAAGCACTTTTATGTATATGCGCTAAGATAAAGTGCCACTTTTGCATTTCAAATTCATGAACATTATTTATTTGAGATAGTTGTATTTGCACTATTTTTATAAAGAACCATGTGGGGATAGATGCTGCTATTTTTTTGGTCTTCTTCCTTTGTCAAGTGTGTGTCCCTTCCACCACATTAGCCACATGTAGCATCGGTGTGACTCTGTCTTTATAGGTGTTTGTACCTCTCCCCTCTCTCATCATTCTTGGTTCTATCTACATAGGATTTTGGCCCACCTTCTCAGTTGCCTATCATCTCACCCCATCTGCATTAATGTGAATTATTCTACTATTCTAATGCATCCATGGTTTGATGGTTTGATAGTGTGAGCTATGTATTCAATGGTTGATCCTATATATGAGGTGATTACAGTGGCTAGCTACCTATGCATTTTGGTGATATGGATCATCTACCATATAGACACACTTGGTTCATGCCTTCTTCTTCTATGGAGGTTCTTTAGATCAGAAGTTTCTTTCAAATGGAAAATTTTGCAGCTTCTTCATCCTTCAATGATGCTCTTCATGATCACTCTTTGTTCCTATTTTAGGGGACATTCTCCTAGTTGGAGGCTTCTTCAGTTCTTCACTAGGTTCTTACCTCTTTTTGGGGGAGGGTTCTTCCCGTGTGGTTTTCTCTCTTTCACCATTTTTAGAGGTTGCATCTCTTTGCATTCTACATGGGTACCTAACATGGCCTCATTGCCGGGAACATTCTACATTTTCATCTTAGTCTTGTGAGCTTAAGGCATTCTTTTAAGGTGCACTTAAGGGGAAGTGTTAGAGTAAATAATTAATTATTTATTCTATTTACTTAAGCTTACTTAGGTTACTACATGTAGCGATGAGTTGTTGACAACATAGGAATTTGTTCCCTTTTAGGACATTCTACATTTTTGTGGAAGTATGCTTGGTTGTCAACCTAATCTTCTACCACATTCCATCTTGTTCTACAAGCTTCCATGAGGCCTTTATATTCGAGCTCTCTCATTGTATTTTCTCATTCCATTCTCATTGTAAATACAATTTCATTGTTTTGCAATATGTTCTCTCTCATGATCATTTAGGAATTTTCCCAAGCTTCACCTCTTCCTTCTTGGTTTCCTTTCGACAAGTTATTTGCATGTAGGTAATCTTGGTGAGCTATGGAGTTGGATTTCATCAAATCCTACATTGCCCCTAATAACAGTGGTTTCATTGGACAACATATATCTTAATGCAAAATTTTTAAAGGCAGCCTTGATCTATATGACATCCCTTTTGAAAAACTCTCTCTATGATGTTTGTCCAAAATACAACTTTCACATGGATTGAATGATGCCTGAATTGGGGGTAAGCCTCTTACCATTTCCTTTCTTTTATATAAAGATAATTCTTTGAGATTTTGATGACCATACCTCAAGTGTCATATTTTTTGGTCTCAAATTAGTTCTGAAAATAGGGTGTCAATAGACTTAACAAGTTCTTAGAGGATGCCAAGTATAATATAGATGCCAACCTATACTATGTGCTAAGCCAAAGATTCAATAGGTGCTGAGTGAACTTCAGGTGCCAAGTGAAGTTTAAGTGCCCAATGATAAGTGATTTCAAGCCACTATAGGTGCTAAGAAAAGTATAGATGCTGAGCGAGACAAAATTACTACAAGAGCTGATTGAGACATAATTCCTATATGTGTTCAGCATTAGCAACTAGTAATGTCGAGTAACATTAAATCAACATATGAGTTTGTACCTTCACAAACTTAGATGTAAAAAAATTTTTAAGGTGACTCGTGATGAATCTTGAAGGATCTTGAAGATAAGATCAAATCTTTTACATTTCCTATGAAATCTACATGCAACCAAAAGGAAAAAGGGAGAAGGAATGCAACCAATAAGAAAAGTGAATGAATAGAGTGGGACATAAAGAATGAATATGGATCATAGATTCATACCTAACCTTAAGTCTTCAACACCTTTAAAAGGAGGA
Source organism: Cupressus sempervirens (assembly GCA_028749045.1). Classification (NCBI taxonomy): domain Eukaryota; kingdom Viridiplantae; phylum Streptophyta; class Pinopsida; order Cupressales; family Cupressaceae; genus Cupressus; species Cupressus sempervirens. The sequence goes on along the minus strand of CM053787.1, from coordinate 957,810,283 downwards.
TGAAACCCCATTATGTGTGTGGATGTGAGAGGTGTATGGGTGGATTATAGAAAAATTTAGAGGTTTTTTTTAAAGACTTAGAAAGAGTAGAACTGCATTGTAGAATTTTGTTGATCAAGAATAGAGTATCATAATTTCAAAAAGAGACATATTAGATCAAGTAATGATCAGAGTAGACAGACCAAAACAAGGATTTGGAATTAGCAAGTGGAGATTGCAAATCATCAGGTCAAGCCATTCTACTACACTCTCTAACCATTATATTGTAATAATGAAAATCCTATGATGATAGGTTGGCTTAATAGCTATATATGTTTGGAAGCCATATTGTAGATCTTTAACAAGATTTTAAATCCTTTAACAAGGTAACATTCCAAGTGAATGTTTGTAAATCCTTTAAATAGGTCGCTTTTAATAGGGTGTAAAGTCTTTAATAGGATAGGCCTTTCACTAGGCAGACCATTAAAAGTGGTCAAATTTTGTAACTTTAAATAGTTACATATTACTAGAGTGATACTTTCTGAGTGTCATCCCCACCCTAGTTTTACCTTCTCATTTTGGAGGTTTTCTAGGTTACCAAATTCTTCTATTAACTATTTTCATGCATGTCTTTACTTTCATATTTATTAGATAAATTAGATGCATGTGAATGATTTCAGTAAAGGTTTTAAAGAGGTTAAAGTTAGTTATTTTTGATTCACCCCCCTCTTAGAAGTATATCTTTCCACTTGTAAATTCCAACAATTGGTATCAATGCCAAGCTCTCATAAGGAGCTTTACAGGTTGGAGAAAAGATCTAGAAATGGAAGTCTAAAAACTTTGGAAGATCATAGAGAATTAGGCAATCAATATACAACTTGCTTTACATACTTTGGAAGACACTAGAGAAGAACTAAGAAAATCTTTAAAGAGAAGAAGAGACATTTCAATAGGTGAGGATGATACACAATATAAGGAGATTGAAACCTCAAAATTATTTCCAAATGGAGATTCCAAAGAGATTGATTCAACAATAGTAGACCTAATGGAGAAGAATAGAGCTCAAGTAGAAGAAACCAGACCACTCAAGCTTGAACAAGAGTCACATGACATGATGCTCTGTGAGGTGACTGGATAGAAGAAAAGAGCCATTGAAGATAAGGTTATGCTAGATGAAGACAAGAGAAAACTTTCGAATAGACTAGAAGAGAAGTCAACTGAATTTGCAATAATTTCAAACACACAGCTAGACACCCTAAGTTAGATGATCAATGCACATCATGAACTGAATATCAAGGACATTGAAATCTCAACACTGAAGATGGAAAATGAAAAGCTACAAAATGATCTGAAAAGAGAAAAAGTGATTGTAGAGAGCTTCAAAAAATACAATGAGGCCATCAAATGCTTTGAGTAGCTACTAAAATCACCGAGGCCTAGCAATGATACTTCAAGGCTATGATACAACAACACTAGACAAGGAGAGTCATCCAAGACTATAGAAGAAAGAAGTAACAAAGGTAAGAACACTAAAAATACTTATCATTTTTGTGCTAAAAAAGGACATACCTCTAATTTATGTAGGAGCAAGAATGCCAATTAGTCTGACAAACCTAAGAAAATGGGTTACTATCATAAGCTCAAAAAGCAAGAAAATTAAGCACATGAGTACAAGACTAGGACTATAAAAACACCAAGATTTTATGGTCACTGCTACAATTGCAAAAAATATAGACATAAAGCTTTTGAATATAGATCAAAGCCTATGTGGACACCTAATTATGCAACAAGGGGGAATAATCATGGAAATTACTACAATTAGGATTATAACACTAGGTATAGCTGTCATTATTGTCAAGAATATGGACACATTCCTTAAAATTGCATAAGAACATATTTCAAAGGAAACTATAGCAAATGGTTGAGTCAAACCACATGTTTGAGTTGTTTAAATACTAGTCATATCAGTACAAATTGTTCAACAAGGTCAAAGATACCCAAACCAAAGAGCAACACATCAGAGGAGAGATGAATAAGACTTGGAAGAAGAAAGATGGGTGCAACACATCGAATGAAGGGATCACTTCATCTAATAGGTCAAGTGGTCACACTTCATCAAACTAAGCACAAAAAGGCATAAGGGACTAATTTACAAGGCTTTATCACACATTAGTTCCTAAATAAGAAAGTACTAAAAAGAAGAGATCAACATGAGTAAAGATACAAAGTTAAAACTTCAAGATTTCATAAGTGTTGCTGGGCAAGTGAAATTTCAATACATGTTGAGTTGATTGCCAAAGATAATAGAAGTTGAATGACTAGTTAAAACTAAGTTGGTAGTGAAAGATGAGTGAAGGTTACTTCTGTGGATCCCAAGTGTTTGAAAAGACAATGAAAGATGAGTAATGAAGTTGACTGGATAGCTAGAAACACACTAAGCATTAAATGCAATGAAAATAGGGTATATTACCACATTCTAAATCATTTTTATTCATTACAAACAAAGAGAAAAGGAAAAGAAGAGTGCAAAATATCTTCAAAGTAGAGAATCTCGTGTTTAAGTAGATTTCAACAATAATTCAAAATGATTTCATCAAATTTGAGGTATTTACCTTTGTGTCGAGTTACACAATTTCACATTTTCTTTGAGTTCAAACCCTAGATCACACAAATGGCTTCTAGCTTTAGGAAAACACAGGAGAAAGAGCCATTTGAGGTTCAACTAGTATCCAAGAAGTAAAAAAAAACAAATTTTTAGCCAATACTAGAAGTGGCATATAAAAATGAGCTAGCTAGAGCCCTATCTATCATACCTTCTAACATAGTTATGGTTCAGGATGTAAGAAGATGTTATAACTAAAAAATAGGAGCCATAGGTGATATGGAGAAGAGTGAGGCATAAGAAAAATTGTTTGAAAATGGGGTATTGAAGGAGGAATACCAAATTTTTGAGAAGAAGGGTTTGACATGTGCCCCAGAATTCCCCACAATTTTCAAAATTGAATGGATCAGGCTAGTGCTTAGTAGAATACATGATGGAAGCTTATAGTTGGAGGATGGTCCAGAAAAAATAACAAAAGGGATAGTTCATAAAGTGATAGGGTACCCAACCCTAGATTAGTCGAGGACCCTTAGAAGAAATGCTAAGGAACCAATTGAAAAGAATATTGGTGCCAAGTGGAACAAGAGAGGAATGACAATAGACACCATCCAAGACCCTCTTGTTGACTTTGTTGTTAGATTTATTGCACATACATTCTATCAATAAAAAAAACTTAATAGTGTGTCATGCATTGCAATGGATGTGGGTTACAAATTGGTGAAAAAGGGTCATACTTATGATATTGTAGAACTACAACTACAATAAATTAATGATAATTTACTAGCAATAAGAAGGACAAAGGGAGCACAACGCAAGTTTGATGCTATTTTGATTTTCATATTATTTAATGCACAAAATGAGTTTCCTTCTTTTTGGATAGTGGTATGGAAGGAAAATAGGTCTATCATAGGTCAAGTTAATGAATACATTGAATAAATGGGAGATAACTTTGAGACCCTAATGACTAGCTATTTTGAAGACTTCAAGAAAATCATGAAGCAAAGGCTAAGAATACCAATTTCATTGGTTGAGAACCATGTAAATAATATATTCTTTCTTGTAGATATTGACTACACCTATATTCAAGTTGCTACACCAAGAGTTAGATGGTTAAGACCTCTTGGCTATGAAATAAACATAGATGAGGCATTAGTTGATATAACTGCACTACTGGCTGAGGAAGTGGACAAAAGTGTGACACATTTTGGAGCCTAAGATGTGTTCAAGTCAAAGGTAGATATGGAGTTAAAGACTGCCTCTACACTAAAGAAGAAAGATGAAAGAAAAACTTGTGAAGAAACTTAATGCCAAATTTGGTCAAGGCATAGAAAAAGGAGAAGAAGAAGAAGAAGAAGAAGCTGAGGTTGATGAAGAAGAACAAGGTTAGGAAACAATTTCTTTAACCCAAGGAATGGGGGTGGATGCAAAATTAGAGGAAGGTGTCGAGCAAGAAGTGCCCAAGGCTGAACCTAAGAAGAGAAAGGCAATGAAGTAGCCAATTGCACAACCCAAAGGGAAGAAGAAGGCAAGAAAGCCAAGCCTAGCCAAGCCAACTGTGAGGGTAGATACCAAGGCAACAACACAAGTGGTTAAGGAATATGAGAAAAAAAAATCCATAGAGTAAGGAGGCCTTATAGAGAAAAAGAAGAGAAGAAAATATTTTGCACCTCTAGAGTTAGAAGAAGAAAAGATAAAGTCTGATGATTATCAATATAGATTGGTAAGATGCTCTACCAAGTCTAAATTTGAAAATGTTCACAATAACATTAGGGATAATGCAGATCTAACTATTTTAAAGACCATTGATTTCACTAAGTTTTCAAGAGAACAAAAAAACATAGTGGAAGAGTCCATCTACACTATGATGGGTAAGTTCAAGACCACCCCACTTGAACTTGACAATTCTATGCCTAAGGAGTTGAGCTCCATTGTTGAAAAAAAATGGCATTGCTACCTTAAAATGGAAAAGGAAATAAGGGTGTCTACATTCTCTTGTGTGATACTAGAACTTACTAAAGGTCAAATAACTAAGGATAAAAAGAAACATGAGACCAAATTTGCACTTAAATATAGAGCCTTTATAATTTTGCAAAATCAAATTGAAGATATGCAAAAGTCCACACAAATGTGGAAATTGATTTATGGATTGACTACTATTAAGGAAGGGCAAGAATATCCCTTTGAGGGGAGGAATGATGAAGAATAAGAGGAAAATGAAAATGAGGAGGAAGGAGAGAAAGAGAAAGAAGAGGAAGCAGTGGAGAAGATACAAGGTGAAGAGGCAACAGATGAAGAGCAGCAACAAGAATAGAGTGTCCAAGACACACAATTGCCACCACTAAGTTCTCCACATATAGTACCTAAAGAAACTATCATTGTTAAGGATTTTACTATCACCTTAGGTTAGAACATCAATCCACTAATTTAAAAGGACCTCAAAAAGATCTTTCACCAAACCACATTGCAATCACAATTATGCACAAGTCTTATTTTGGTGACTATGGAAGAGTTGCAAAAGGTTGTAGCATAGATCTTAAGGGAGAAGGTGAGCATAAAGGAACCACATTCACAACCTCCCATTGCTATATTTGATCAACCAAAAGAACAAGAAGCATAGGATACAACTACTAAGGTTGATCATACGGTCACAACAACAACAACTATTGAGGAGCTAGTAAAGGAAAAGACAAGACAAGATATTCGTACTACACCAAACCAAGGTGCACCTCCCTAGATCATCATTATTGATCAAGGTAGTAGAGAAGAAGATAAGGAAGAGGAGAAAATCCCTAAGGAAAGAGAGGAAGCAATATAGAAATTGGTCAATCTGCCTACCTTAAGGACTCCTACCATGTAGCTGAGAAATGATGTAGTACCACTGCAAGTTTTAGCACCAAGCTCAAGCTCCACCAAGGTAGGAAGGGTATTTCACTATGTAGACCCTACATTTTATGAGGAAATAGTCATACCTAGTTATGACTCCAAGACCATCAACCTAGCTCAAATAAATAAAGTGCAAGAGGCACTGAAGAGAAGGAAAAAAATAAGAGATACTAAAAAATTAGCGTAGACAAAAACAAGCATTGGTGGAAATCAAAGACATATTCCTTGATGCATTCAACTTTCTTGTACCTGATGAAACAAAGCCCATCATGAAGTAATTTTCCAACATAGTGGATCAGGTACAAAATGAAGACCTTGACACAAATGTTTAGTTATTAGAATGGGCTAAAAAGAAATTTCAAATTAAAGTCAATGAAAAGATATTTAGTGAGATAACACTTTCACAAGTAGAACTAGCCAAGAAGATTGAAAAGCTGAAAATAGCACTTGAGAATGTATTCTCATTGTACTCTAAATTGTGTGACTCATCCTTTTTCACACAAGAAACTAGTCAAAGAATACTGAGCTTGGAACATAATCTTAATATTTCTAGTACATAGCTACCCAAAGATCTAGCTCAAGTGAGAAGCATTTTGCAACAATGCTTCACACTCAAAAGGAGTTAGTTATACTGATAGCAAAAGAGGCCAATATTAAGGCCAAATTAATATAGATTCAATATTCTATTACTCCACATCTAGAAGTCCTACATATGGAACAAGCCTATGCAGAAAATGTTTTGAAGAAAGATCCTAATCTTTCTACCTTAGAAGGCCTAGTACATCTTGCAATAGAGACAACCATCCAACTCAAAGAATTGCAAATAGCATTAGTCAACTGGGATGCTTCTCTAAGATGATAATGGAGGTAAATAAATTTTTTTGGGCTAAATACTCTATTCATTCCTAGGACCCTTTGATATAAGTTTCAACAAGGTAGAGATATCATATTTTTGGGGGAGATATACTCATAGGAGATATAATAAGAATGGATGTGTAAATAAAGGGGGGCATACACAAAGGGGGAGATATAAGATTTTGAATTTTTGAGGAGAAATAAAAAGATTCAGCCAAAAGAATAAACTGCAAGAAGATGTATGAAAGGGAGAGCAGAAATAGAGGGATAGTACAACTAGATCAGAAAAAGGGTAAAAAGAAATAGGTGAAGAGTATCAAACACATCAGTATGAGACAAATTCAACACAAGAATCTTTGGTTGCAAGAATGAAAATTTGGCTATAGAATTGACACATTAGCTCAAGGGGAGTTATAAAAATTTTGAGGTATAGAAAGTTTTGAACAATTTTTTTGAAATCTTCTTCATATGCTTAAAAAAATATGTATTATACTAATAGAGATGAGATCCATAATGTTTAGTTAAGTGTTTTTTCCACTCATGTCAAAGGGGGAGATTGTTGACCTTAAATTAGTTTTGACAATTGAGTGTCTACACACTTAACCAATTCTTAGTGGATGCCAAGTATAATATAGATGTTGAGATGTAGTGTGTTTTGAGCCAAAGATTGGCTATAGAATTGGTACATCAACTCAAGGGGAGTTACAAAATTTTTGAGGTATACAAAGTTTTGAACAAAGTTTTTGAAGTCTTCTTCATATGCTAAATAGAATATGTATTATACTCATAGAGATGGGATCCATCATTTTAGTTAAGTGTTTTTACCACTCATGTCAAAGGGGGAGATTGCTCGTCTCAGATTGGTTTTGACAATTGAGTGTCTACACACTTAACCAATTCTTAAGGGATTCCGAGCCTAATATAGATGCTGAGCTATAGTGTGTGTCGAGCTAGAGATTCAATAGGTGTTGAGTGAACTTCATCTGCCAAGTGAAGTTCAAGTGATGAGTGATAAGTGATGTTGAGTGACTATAGTTGCCAATAAAAGTATAGATGTTGAGTGAGATAGAATTACTATAGGAGCCAAGTGAGAAAGAATTCCTATATGTGTTGAGCATTAACAACTAGTAAGTGTCGAGTAACACAAAATCAACATATGAGTTTGTGCCTCCACAAACTCAAATATAAAGCATTTTTGAAGCCAACATAGGATGAATCTCAAAGGATCTTGAAGATAAGATTGAATCTTTGCATTTCCTATGAAATCTACATGCAACCAATAAGAAAAATGGAGAAGGCATGCAACCAATAAGAAAAGTGAATGAATTGAGCAAGAAATGAAGAATGAATATGGATCATAGATTCATACCTAACCCTAAGTTTTTGAAGCCTTTAAAAGGAGGATGAAACCCCATTATGCATGTGGATGTGAGAAGTGTATGGGTGGATTATGGTAAAATTTAGAGGGGTCTTTTGAAGACTTAGAATGAGAATAATTGTATTGTAGAATTTAGTTGACCAAGAACAAAGTAACATAATTTTGAAAAGAGACATATTAGATCAAGAAAGGATCAGAGTAGATAGAGCAGAACAAGGATCTAGAATCAACAACTAAAGATTAAAAATCATTAGGTCAAGACATTCTACTATACTTTCTAGCCATTGTATTGGAAGAATGAAAATCCTATGATGATAGGTTGGCTTTGTTAGAAATATAAATGGTGTAACTTGGGGGAGGGGTGTATCAGTTACCACAAAAAAAATACACAGATCCCTTAAATGTCTAATAAATCTAGTTACTACTATTACTTGCTAACCATATAGAAAAATGATGTAACTGAGTACATGCGGTGCATGTTAACTTATTACTAATCTTTAAACAATCACAGTGATTAACATGCAAACAAAAAAGAAATAACATGAACACATGAGACACTAGATTTAACATGGAAACTCAATATAGAAAAAACCACCAAGTAACTAGCTATTGATTTTCACTCTTCTGAAGTGAGCCTTATTAGGAGCCAACCTAGTTAAAGGTTACAAAACACACTGTTAGGTGTGACCATGTTAAAGGATTTAATCACCCTATTAGGAGTGGCCTTATTAGAGGTCTTTAGAGAAATTCAAAAGAATTTTCACCTTGTTAGAGGATTTATAATTAATTGGCTATTAAACCAATTCTATTAAGAGATTTAGAAATCACTACTACAATGGTGAGAAAGTAACAATGAATAGACCTGAATGAGATGCAACTAAATTGTTGATAAAAATCTTTGTTCTGATCCACTAGATCCTCTCTAATCGAATAAAACTTTGCTAATTCTCAAGGATATTTGACCATTCTTCAAATTTTTCTCACACTTTCTTCTTTAATCAATACACTTGCATGCTCACTCATTACAATTTAGAATTCTCAACTTGACATTTTATTTATACCTTACAAATTGTCAAGTCAACTCATTTACAGCTTACAATTACCAATAATCATTACATCCATCGGCTATAATCATTACATGAAATAATTAAACTTTATTTTCCAAAACAACAAAATCCTTCATTGGCTAACACTACTTAGTAAACATTGTTCTTGAACTGATTTCCTATGTTAACCAATAGATGCTTAGTTAACACTAAAAAATCTACAAAATCCTTTGGAGACTGAGTGAACTCGGTAGACACTAACTTTCCTTCATTAACCTTGTGAGATCAGTTAACACTAACTTCTGCCACAAAATCCTTTGACACCTGAGTGAGCTCAGTAGAAACTATTTCCATAGAGTATTTTCTAGGAATGCTCTAGAGACACTGAAATTTACTTTGTTGACCAACTAAGCTTGGTAGACATTGATTGATAACTGATATGACATTTGTGTAACATCAAAGATAACACACAATTGGACAATTGTATACAACAATCTCCCTCTTTGGAATTGATGGAAACACAACATGTCATAGCACAATGAAATTTGCAAACAAGTCTTTCTCTGATAGAAATTTTCTCCGTCTTAAATTTTATGCCACAAACATCTCAAATGCAGTAATCTCCCTCTATGAAGGAATTACATAGCTTCTTTTTCAAACAGAAAACTCTCCACAAAAAAATTCAAAATTTAGAAAGATATAATAGTAAACTCTCCCTCTTTGACAACACATGCCAAAGACAACATACCAAATCAATAACAATGTACCTTAAGTACTAATTCATATGCAATGTTCCCATGACTATGCTACATCAACTAATAGATCTTCAACTTGGTCCCTGTTGATGCTTCACTAAAACTTTATTTTAGTGAGCTTTAGATAGGGGAATGAACCCTAACTTACCACTTAGATACAAGAATATATCCCTAGGTAATGGATTGGTGAATATGTTAGCAATCTATTCTTTTGTGTAGACATATTCCAATCTAATATCCTTATCCTACACCAATTCTTTGACAAAGTGATACTTTATTGCAATGTGCTTGGTTTTGGAATGCACCACTGGATTTTTTGATATGTTAATTACACTTGTATTATCAAAAAATATGACAACTGGTTTCTTGATCTCAACCTTCATGCCTTCCAATAACTACTTAAACCAAACAATATTAGTACAATTTATTGTTGCTGCAACATACTCCGCCTCTACTATAGATTGAGATGTGCAATTTTTCTTTTTGCTTGTCCAAGATACCAATCTTTTTCCAATAAAGAATGCTCCTCCACTTGTACTCTCTCTATCATCCAAATTACCAGCCCAATTAGCATCAATGAACACTTGTAAGTCCAAATTTCCTCCAATTTTATACCACAGACCATAATCTTCAGTTCCTTTCAAGTATCTCAAGATCATTTTGATTGTCATCATATGATTTTCTCTCAATTTTGCTAAAAATATTGCTACTATACCAATTTTAAGAGAAATTTTAGGTCTTGTATGAACCACATACTATAACTTTCCAATCATTGATCTATACAAGGTCCGATCTGCCTCTTTTGATTCATCATCTTTGGTAAGCTTTAATCTAGTACACATGGGTGTTACAACTAGTTTACAATCTTCCATACCAAACTTCTTGAGTATCTTCTTGATGTATTTAGACTAAGTGATGTAGATACCATTCTTGCTCTGCTAAATCTGAAGACAAACAAAGAATTTAATCTCTCCAAACATAGACATTTCAAATTCTTTGTTCATTGGTTCTAAAAAATCTTTGAATAGATGATCATTTCCTATAAAAAAAAAGTATCATCCACAAATATTTTTGCCAAATCAATCTTGTTATCCGCTCCTTCCTTGATCTACAAGCTACTATTATCATTAGTTCTTTGGAAATGAATATGAATTCTTATAGTTATGCAATCTTTCATACCATGCTCTAGGGGCTTGTTTCAAACTATACAATGTTTTGTGTAATTTGCAAGCCATGTTCTTCTTGTCTAGATTGACAAAACCTTTAGGTTGCTCAATATAGAATTCTTCATCAAGAATACCATTGAGAAATGTTGATTTGACATCCATCTGATATACCTTAAATCCTTTGTATGCAACATAAGTAAGTAAGGTCTTGAAACTTTCCAATCTTGCAATAGGAGCAAAAGTCTCTTCATAATCAATTCCTTCTTCTTGAAAGTAGCCTTTACATGCCAATCTAGCTTTGTTTCTTGATGCCTTACCATCTTCATTCAACTTATTCCTAAATACTCATTTTGTTCCAATCACATTTTTATCATTAGGCATAGGTACAAGAGTCCATGTTTTGTTCTTCTCTATTTTCTCTATCTCTTCATTCATAGCCTCAATCCAAATTTCATTTCTTAATACATCTTTGACATTTATAGGTTCAAAATCAACAAGTAAACAAGTACCTTTTAGCTTACTTCTTTTCATAGTACCTTCTAATTTGTCTCCAATAATCTAATCTGGTGCATGATCTCTCCTGATTTACTTGGCTAATACAGGTTCCTTGCATCTTGAATGAATTGCACTGTCTTCATTTCGAGTTTCAACCTCTAGCTCTGGTTGATCTATCTATAGCTCAAGTCTTTCAAATTAGGTAGACATTGGCTTGGTAGCTTTAGATTGTGACTTGGGTCTAAGTGACTTAGTTGGAACTTCTTGTAACTCGGTGACTAAGGAAGACTCGAGAGTAGAAGTCACTTGATTGATAGATGTATCTAGAAATGTATCAAGTTCAATGAAAACAAATCTCCTATAATCTTTTGCTTCCTTTTTTCTTTCTTCTTTTCTCCAAACTCATCAACCTTCACATGTGCACTTTCTATTATTTTGTGAGTAGAAAAATTCAAACATCTATATGCCTTATTCTTGCAAGAATATCCCAAAAAATATCTTCATCACACTTTACATCAAATTTTTCTTTTCTAGATTCTTTCAAGATGTAACATTTACTTTCAAATACTTTTAGGTAACTTACATTGGGTTTATAGCCATACCATAACTTATAGGGGGTTTTGAATAAGTTCTTCTTTGGTTGTACTCAGTTCAAGATATGTATTACCCAGTATTTGATAGCAATGTTCTTTTCAATAATTAGAGTCCTTGCACAATCCATGATAGATCTGTTCCTTCTTTCAGCAATTCCATTTTTCTTAGGAGTTCTAGGAGCTAATACTTTTCTTTTTATTTCTCTTTTAATGAAAAAGTTATTGAATTCATGGGTGATGAATTCACCACCTCTGTCTGATCTCAAACATTTCAGTATTTTTCCTATTTCCTTTTCTACTCTGGCCAAATACAATTTGAATTTCTCAAATGCTTCTAACTTCGCTCTTAGATACATAATAGTCATCATTCTAGAGTAGAGATCAACAAAAATAATGAAGAACTTTTCTCTAGTATAGCTCTCAATTCCAGTAGGTCCACACAAATCAGTATGTACAGTTTCCAAAATGTCTTTAGACTGATAATTTTTACTTTTAAAGATAGTCTTTTGCATCTTACCAATCTAACAATTCTTGCGTAGACCAACATTAGGTTTCTTTATACTAGGAATGCCTCGTTCTTGAATTTTTTTATCTTTACCATGTTATCAAAATTCACATGACATAACCTTCTATGCCATAACAAACTTTCTTCAACTTAAACATGAGCACTCACCAAGTTCAAAATATTCAAACTTAGTTTTGTCACTAGTCATATGATGAGAACAACCACTTTCCATGATCCATGTATCATTTTTCTCACATGAGAGATAAGTTCCATCTTATCTTCCTCATCATTATTAGATTCATCTTTCACAATGACGTAAACAATTTCATCCTCGCTATTATCAAAATTTTTAGCTATAAAACATGTCTTAATATGTCTTGCCATTGCACTTATGACCTTTCTTCTCATCCTTTTTTTACTTGGTTGGGCACCTAGCAAAAATATGACCAAATTTCTCACATGAAAAACAAATTAAGGAAACCTTACCTTTGTATTTTCTTTTGCTTCTAGAATATTTCCTTGCTAGTAGAGATTTAACTACTTCAAGATCACTCTCAAAACTTTCTTCTGATTCTTCTTCACACTCTTGTTAGTGTAGTTTTTTATTTTTCCTATTTTGCTAGGTTTTCCCTACACTTTTAATAATCTTTCTTAGGTTAATAAAGCATGTCTTATTAAGTGAATGGTTGTGAGGTGTCACCTTCCTACATGTGAGCATCCATTAGCTATCTTGGGAAGATACTTTGCTATGTTTAGTCTAATAGATGGTTGCTCCTCATTGGTTGGTGTTACCGCCTACTCCCTCTTCCTAGCCTATATAAGCATGCTACCTGGCTTCTATTTGCATCTCTTGTTTTTGCATCTTCTTAATGCTATTTTGCTTCCATCATTTGCATTACTCTCTTGGAGACTAACTCTGTGATGCTATTTTGATTTTGTATCATTTGCATTCATAGTTTAGATATTTATTCTTTGCACTAGTTTTCTAGGTTATTAATCTTATCAGATTCTAACATGGTATCAGAGCTTTTCTATGTGTACGAGTAGATTTTAGTTTCCTTATTTGAGAGATTTGGGGGGGGGGGGGGTTGTTCTAATAAAATTTATTGTAGTTTTTTGAAAAATGAAGTATGCTCTTCTCTTGCATCTTTGGATGATCCTGAGAATCAAATTTTTTTTGACAAAATTAGTTTTTCTCTGGGGTTTCAATCTCAAATCTGACAACCAACTTGCATATTTGGAGTTTTCAATTAGTATTGCAAGTTCCAACATGACATTGATGGACTTAGGAAGCTGATCTAGCATTTTCATGTCATATTTTGGTTGTTGGGGTCATTTTAATTTATTTTTGGAGCCATTTTTTATGGTTAAAGGCATCTAATTTACACTACAGCAACATCTTCTATACATCAACAAGAAAAACGCTTTTTGAGTTTTGTTTGCAGCCCCAAAAAATCATCTTGGTATCTTTTAGATTTTGCACGCAAGCTATATATTTTGCAAAATTGAGCATGAAAGGCTACAGCCATACCCCTCTCCGTTGGCAGTCGCAGATTTGAATGCAATTTTCAAATGTCTCATTTTTGCTCATACGGACTCCGATTTTGATGATTCTTGTTATGAACTTGGCTATTTTTTTGTGCTCTATGCACTAGTGGAGTTGTTTTTTGATTTTCATGCATGAATTCTTCAAAAATTGCAGATTCTCAGCCGTGACTGTGCACAGTTCTCGTTTTGGAAACTTTAGAGGATCATAACTTTCTCATACAACCTCATATTGAGGTGATTCTTTTTTTGAGAGTGCATAATTTTTTGAGTAGATCACAGTGGTCCTATTTGTTTCCTTGATTATTGTGCCCAAGTTTCACTTTTAGCATATGCTCTTCATGAGGGTTTGTAATGCATTGAAATCAAGACCACTAAGTATTTCTTTCTAGTGGTAGTTGTAAACGCACTAAAATAAAGTGCCAAATAATATTTATTGGGGGGGTTATTTGATTGAGTAAAAAGGGGGGGGCATTGTGGTGGTTGGGTTCTCTTTTTTTTAGCATTTCTTCTCTCCATTTCTTCATCATGGATCAAACAAATATGCCCATCCTAACTCCATACAATTACTTTGAGTGGAAATCACGCATGGAAATTCACTTAAAGAAAGATGGATTAAATAGGATAACTATGAGACGTGAAACTGAACCTACTAAAGATGAAGACAAGCCTAAGTGGTTTAACAAATGTGATGAGGCATATGGAACATTGTGTTTGTCTATTTCTCCTGACTTGCTATTTCACATTGAGTCTTTGGATACACCAAATGAAGTATGGACAAAGCTAGAGACACTATTTGGCACACAAGATTCAATGAGGGGTCATATGTTGGAAAATAAATTAATTAGTTTAAGTCCAAGAAATTTCAACATAATCCAAGATTTCTTCACCAACTTAAAATCACTAAGGCTGCAGTTAAAAAAATGTGGAATTGGAAAGAAATATGAACAACTGATTCTTAGTATTCTCTCTAAGCTAAGTTCAAAATATTCTATGTTTGTCTCTACCTTATATGCTACTAAGGGTGCACTTGGTACTCAATTCACCATGCCATCTTTAGATGATTTTTTTGTCAATCTCACTTGAGAACAGGACAAGCTAATCCAGATGGGCATGCTTACATCCTCTAAGTCACATACCTTAGCAACCAACCAAGGCACAAAAGAACAATAAGGACAATGTAGTAGCAACAATAGTAAGGACAAGAAACAAAAGAATAGCGAGGAGAAGAAGGATTAGATACTGGTTTCTTCAAAAGCAACTATTGATACACCATCTTCCAAGGGTGATAAGCCTAAGAAAGAAAAGGTCAAATGTGCCTATTGTAAAAGACCTAGTCATGATGAACATAAATGTTTGCAGAAACAACTTGATCACTTGATATACATTCTTGAGAAGAATAATATTAGTGTTCCTGAGTCTATCAAAAAAAGTTCTAATGAAGGGTCTAATAAGGAAAAAGAAAACAACAAGGAGAAAAGAAAGGGCAAGGCCCTTTTTGCAGTTGCTTCCTCACCATCCACTTGGGTTCTTGATTTGGGTGCTTCACACCACATGGATTCATCTAAGAAAAAACTTGCATCCTTGGAGCCATGTACTATGCCTTATATTTTGATGGGTGATAACACTCTTGTTGAGGTGTGTGGGAGAGGGTCTGTTGATGTGGGGGTTGGCACATTCCATGATGTTCCTTGTGTACCCTCATTGTCAACTAATCTCCTATTGGTATACCAGATCACTCGCACAAGTTTAAGAAAGTGAGTTGAGTTCACTCTTAGTTTAGTGGAGATATGTGAGTTGCACAATGATTCTACAGTTGTAGTTGGGAGAGTAGATCATTAGTCACGACTTTATATGTTTTCTCACTTTGTTCTTGATCCTCCTTTGACTATTTTTTGACTCACTTTAATGATGTGAGCAGATTATGGCATGAGTGGTTTCGCCATCTTAACTTCCACTACTTGCACCAGCTTAACTAGTAGAGCATGGTCATAGGGTTGCCTTCTACTTTGACATTGGAATCACTTGGAATACATGATGGATCTTCTGATGGGTCAGATTCACTTGAGCAGTCTTCTACCTCCACTTTTGATGTAGAGAGTGATTTAGAGGACTCACCTCCTTCCTCTCCTCGTCATCATTCACAAGTTGATGATTCTCCTCTAGATTCTCCATCTTCTAGTCTAGTTTGGGATAGACAGACCTTGTAGTTTGTAGGTGATTGG
Source organism: Cupressus sempervirens (assembly GCA_028749045.1). Lineage (NCBI taxonomy): Eukaryota > Viridiplantae > Streptophyta > Pinopsida > Cupressales > Cupressaceae > Cupressus > Cupressus sempervirens. The sequence goes on along the minus strand of CM053787.1, from coordinate 957,794,256 downwards.
GTTGGGGATCCATTAGACACCAAGCAGACTTGTTGACAATTCAAGGATGCTCTACATATCTTCATTGCTACTACCTCAAATCCACAATCCTTTCATGAGGCTTCTGGTATTTCTGAGTGGGATACAACTATGCAGGAAGAGTATAGTTCCTTGATGAGGAATACTTGGGATCTTGTCTATTTTCCTAAGGGAAGAAAAATTGTTTGATGTAAGTGGATCTACCAAACACAATTTGCAAGCTTTGTTGGGGGTGTGGGATGCTTCATCTTTTGGGGGGGCCTCTTCCTCTCACTTGGAGTTCTAATTTTCTTTGGGGAGTCTCTTTTCTCTCTCTTTTGGTGGAATTTTATGTACATGGGTACCTCATCAGGCTTGACTTGCCGAGACCCATTTCTACATCCACCTAAGCTTCTCTTATGGGGGGGTGTTAGTGTAGTTTTTAATTTTTCCTATTTTGCTAGGTTTTTCCTACACTTTTAATAATCTCGCTTAGGTTAATAAAGCATGTCTTATTAGGTGAATGGTTGTGAGGTGTCACCTTCCTACATGTGAGCATACATTAGCTATCTTGGGAAGATACTTTGCTATCTTTAGTCCGATAGATGGTTGCTCCTCATTGGTTAGTGTTGCCACCTCCTCCCTCTTCCTAGCCTATATAAGCATGCTACTTGGCTTGTATTTGCATCTCTTGTTTTTGCATCCTCTTAATGCTATTTTGCTTCCAGCATTTGCATTACTCTCTTGGAGACTAACTCTATGATGCTATTTTGATTTTGTATCATTTGCATTCATAGTTTAGATATTTATTCTTTGCACTAGTTTTCTGGGTTATTAATCTTATCAGATTCTAACAACTCTAATTGAGATTCATTTATTTTCTTCCCTTTTTATTTGAGTGAAATATTAGCTTCAAATGCTGATTCAATGTTCTTGGAAGCTAGAACATAATTGTCATAGTTATCTAGGTCAAATGCAGTCAATCTTCCTACTATGGCCTTGAAATTTATCTTATGATTTGCTTCACATCTTCTTTCTTGAATTGCAGAAACTCTAATTGCATAAATGGGAAGCAATGTTCTAAGAACTTTACTTATAACTATTTTTACTTTGATGTCTCCTCTAGAAGCTTTGATTGCACTAACACTTACTTTGACTCTCTCAACATATTTGGCAATGTTTTCATCCTCTCTCATTCTCATCTGATCAAATTGTCCTCTTAGACTTTGTGTTGTGGCTCTCCTCACATTGTCATCACCTCCATAGATATCTATCAACTTGTTCCATATTTCAAAGGTAGTTTTGGATTCCTTGATATCATCAAATTCTTCATAGCTTGGAGCTAATGCAATGTCTATCATCTTGGTGTTATGAGTCCTCTTATCAGTAATGTCATTAATAGATAATGTAACAGAAGGAGGTGTGTATTCTTCATCAAGGTATTTCAATCATGTATCTCCAATGTAAGCTAGATGAAGTCTCATTAGTCCCTACCATGTTGAAAAGTTATCCTTGTTAAGCCTTGGAATTTCCCTTTTATAAGACATCCTAATCTTTAACTTAGGTCCTTGAAACCCTTCCTGCAAGCACCAGAAGCTCTGATACCAATTTTTGAAAATATAAATGGAGTAGCTGAGAGGGGGTGGGTGAATAATTTATCACAAAATAAATCCACAGACCCTTTAGATGTCTGATAAAACTAATTACTGTTGTTACTCAATAACCATATAGAAAAATGTTATAACTCAGTAGATGCAGTGTATGTTAACTTATTACTGATCTTTAAACATTCACAATGGTTAACATGCAAACATAAAAGAAATAACATGAACACATGAGATACCAGATTTAACATGGAAACCCAATATGGGAAAAACCACCAAGTAACTAGCTATTGATTTTCACTCTTTTGAAGTGAGCCCTATTAGGAGCCAACCTGGCTAAAGGTTACAAAACACATTGTTAGGTGTGACCTTGTTAAAGTATTTAATCAATGTGTTAGGAGTTTCCTTGCTAGAGGTCTTTAGATAAATTCAAAAGAACTATCACCTTGTTAGAGGATTTACAAAATGGCTATTAAGCTAACTCTACTAAGAGATTTAGAAATCACTGCTACAATGGTGAGAAAATAATATGAATAGACTTGAATGAGATGCAACTGAATTGCTGATATAGATCTCTATTCTACTCCACTAGATCTTCTTTGATCAAATAAAAATTTGTTGCTCCTCAAGGATATCTGACCATCCTTCAAAGTTCACTCACACTTTCTTCTTCAATCAATACGCTTGCATGCTCACTCGTTACAATTTAAAATTCTCAACTTGACCTTTTATTTATACCTTACGAATTGTCAAGTCAGCTCATTTACTACTTACAATTACCAATAATCATTACATCAGTTGGCTACAATCATTACATGAAACAATTAAAATTTATTTTCCAAAATAACAAAATCCTTCATTGACCAACCCTGCTTGGTAAACACTGTCCCTAAACTGATTTCCTGTGTTAAACAATAGAGGCTAGCTTAACACTATGAACTCTACAAAATCATTTAGAGACTGAGTGACCTCAGTAGGCACTGAACTTCCTTCATTAACCTTGCAATCTTGATTAACACTGACTTCTGCCACAAAATCCTTTGATGCCCGAGTGGGCTTGGTAAAAACTATTTCCATAGAGTATTTTCTAGGAATGCTCAGTAGACACTAAAATTTTCTTTGCTAACCAACTAATCTCAGTAGACACTGACTAATGACTGATATGACATTTGTGTAATGTCAAAGACAACACATAGTTGGACAATTGTATCCAATAGACTTAACATCTATATAGGTCTGGTAGCCATATTGTAGATCCTTAATAGGATTGTAAATCATTTAACAAGGTACATTCCAAGTGAATGTTGGTAAATCCTTTAAATAGGTCTTTTTTAATAGGTTGTAAAGCCTTTAATAAGATAGGCCTTTCATAGGGAAAACCATTGAAAGCGGTAAAACTTTGTAACCTTAAATAGCTACATATTGTTGCAATGATACTTTGTGAGTGTCATCCCCACCCCAGTTTTACCTTCTCATTTTGGAGGGTTTTTGGGTTACCAAATTCTTGTGTTATCTATTTTCATGCATGTCTTTAATTTCATTTTTATTAGATTAATTAGATGCATGTGAATGATTCTAGTTAAAAGGTTTTAAAGAGGTTAAACTTAGTTACTTCTAATTCACCCCCCCTCTCAAAAGGATATCTTCCCACTTGTAAATTCCAACAATAGCCATGTCTTACCTTGACTTGTTGCCTTGAAACTTGTTGCAATTTCGTCAATCATATTGCTCTTCATTCAAAGTGGAAACATTATGTTATTTGTCATTTCTAGCCTTGCAATCACTAAGTTACTAGGAGGCATATCAAATATAGTGCACACATTTTTCTCAAAAATAGCTCTAACACCTTTTTGACTAAGTTACCTTACACTTATAAGATTATGTTTCAAACTAGGTACAAAGTATACATCAGAAATAGATTTACTACCATGCCCTTTTATGACATTGATTGTACCTTTTCCAGTTACTCCCATTATCGCATTATTTCCCAACTTCACTTTTGATTTAATTAAGCTATCCAAGTTTTCAAAAAAATCTATTTTTGCAACACTATTTAGAAACCAAAAATCATTTGAACTCTCTTGGGATACATTGCAAGTAATGAATAATGTCTCAGAACTAATCTTAGATAAATTCCCATTTTGTGTACTCTTATTGTCTCATTTCTTTCTACACTCATTTGAAAAATGTCCAAACTTCTAGTAGTAATAACATTGAACATTTTTTTATCTTAGCTCTATGATGTCTGGTTATTATTGCATCCCTTTGAGCTGAAGTATTGATTTCTCCCTCCTCCTTATTTAGAATCTTTCCTTCTTCTTTTTGAAAATTATATTTTCCTATTTTTGTTCCTTTAAATCTAGACTTTCCTCCTCCTCCACCTCTAACAAATGTTATTAGTCTTTTGAATGCATTTTCTAGTGAATTACCATTATGCTTGTTCAACTTGTCTTAATGATTATACAATGATCCAAACACCTCATTTATAGATAACAATGCTAAATCCATAGATTCTTCAATTACCACCACAATATTATCAAATTTAGGAGGAAAAACTCTTAAAATATTCTTTTATTTGATTAACCATATTGATAAAACGATTTGAAAAGTGCTCATAAATTGCTTGATAGAAACTCATAAGAAATACACAATTCTACCAAACCCTGAATAGGGAACAAGAAACATACATATGTCACAATTGAATGGTTTATATGATTTTTTATCACATTCTTTGTTGTAGTTTCCTTTACACACAATCCTTCCAACTCCTCTTTCTAACATTTGTCCGATACCAGTTTGATATAGAGGCACAAGAAAAATGGAAACAGTAAACACCATGTGACGTGGCATAATATAAATAGATTGTAGTTCATTCACTTGTAGGAAAGTGTACAATATTCTAGAAATATCTAACATTAGCCAACAACACAAAATATTTACATAGTTTTGGAAAGTACTATAGTCAATACAACCAAAATATCTGAACCTAAAAATCTAGAAAAATCTAATTGACTGACAGGAGAAAATTAATTATAGATCGAAATTAATATTTGTAACATTTGTATGGTTGTTCATCAGAGTTTACTATTTCTAAGCTTGTTACTATTTTACTAGTAAAATAAGATTGAAAGGGGAGTTATACCAAAGACAAAATGGATGAGTTGTGAGAAACAAATAGACTAAGTAATTAGGAAATATACCAACAAACAAGACTAAAAAAATTAAATGTAGCCTTATGACTAAATGTCAAAATAAATAGGGAAAATGAGGAGTTCAATTTTTTGAAAGAGTTAGATTGCTAATTCTCCTAAAGTTTGGTTAGAGACCTCAGTCTTATCATTATTCTTGGTCGATTTCATTATTTTAGGATCCAAGAAACAATTTTCATTTTAGTCTCTTACATGATACCATCCCTTATTGGGATTAGAATATTTATGAGATACTTCATTTATTTGACTTTATATCTATTTTTAAGCCTTTAGAGCTTTTAGGTTTTAATCCATCATTATAATGTGAATGTCAACAATTTGAGATTTAAAGTTATCAATAACATCCATTGTGTCATTAATATCTAGAATACACATACTTTTTGGAGTTCTATTTTTTTTCTCTTCATTATAAGATAATAAATATTGAACTTTAATATTATGTAAGAGTAAAGATTGAGTTTTGATGCTATGGAAAGTTGATGATGTCCACACATATGCCAAGAATCATTTACAAGAAAACAACTTGTAAGTGCATAAAATATCTTTCAAAACTACAAAAAATGGAGCATTAGTACATTCAAACTCATGCTTTGTATGTGGTAGTGATCTTAGTTATGCACTAAGTCTAATTGAAGGAGAACTATTATTTGTTTGATATTTCTTCAAGGTGATTTTTTATTTCATTAGATGAAATTCTTTTCTTTAAACAATGCATCTTATGAACATTGTAAAGTATCAATGATTAATTGAATTTGTTCTTCAAAAACTTTGTGTTTCTCTATTTTTTACTTATTCATGTATATCTTTTTTTTTCCCTAAATTTGTGTAGTCATAGATGAAATTTTTTACATGGCATCACAAGTAGGAGCTAGGAAAAGAAGTGTAAGTTTTTGTTTGTAGGCATTAAAGATGAGAGTTTTCAAGAATGAAATTTCAATATTTATCATTCTCATGTCATTATACCATGAGTAGATGCTTTCATTGAATGGCTATGACAATATAGGTTGAACTAAATTCTACACCACAAATATGAATTCTACACCACAGATAGATCAAGGCCATATTCTTACTGCATGAGGCTTTCCTCCATTTTGTTTGTACTGATACACTTTCATTTTCCATCTTTTATGTCTATGTAGGAATGCTTTCTTGTTTCCATAGTTGATCATATTTATAAACAATTGACACCTTTATTTTCAATCAGCAATTTATTCTTGCATATTCATGTTTCATCTGCATATTTAATGATAGATGTTTTGCCTATATTTTCTATATATTCCTCACTTGTTTTCCCTATATTTTCTATCTATTCCTTGTTTGGCACCACATATCCATATTATTTTCTTTTATATCTTCCATTGATAGGTGTTTTAATATTGTTTTCCATTTTCTCATTACTCCAGTAGTGTCACTATGGGTACTCATGCAAATCAAACCTAACCATCATCTTAGATTGTGAGGAGTCTTGTTCCAAATGGGTTTTTAATACTTATATTTTCTCACAAAAACTTACCTTGACCTTTTATTACCTTCAGCCCAAAATGGTGATTTATGGGTCATTTCCTAAACTAATATATTCCTTTATTTGCATGTGAAGGGTGATCTTAGTTATGGACTTAGTCTAATTAATGGAGAGTTCTTTAGTGTGATTTGTTGTTATTTCATGCACTAGCCAATTTTCTATAATAATACATTTTATAAATTTTGTAACAGTTAATGATATCAAGCTACATGTCAATAATCATTTACAAATAGATCATTGATAATAAAGTAAAAAATAATTGAAATACAAATCTTACAAGAAAGCAAATACAAAAAAGACAAAAACAAAAAAATAAATTCAAATTTAAATAGTCTTCCCTATTGTATTCACTCTCACCCAAATCTAATTAATTTTCACCTATTAGGAGAAATTATGTTTAAGTAATGCAAATATCTCTAAATTTTTAAAATTTATTTATAAATTATATATACTATAAATATGATTAGCTAAATTATTTTTGCTAAATTATAGATTATATTATTTAAACTTATTTTATCAGATGATTATATAAAGGTAATTATATTTTTAGTTTATTTTGTAAACACATTACATCCAAAAATAGTTAAATAATAAATATGAAGTCACAAAATTTTAAAAATAATATGCACTTTAGATTTTTTGATTAAGAGACAAGTTATATTTTTTATTTTTAAATTTAAAATAATTTTTTTTTTTCTAATTGAGCTTTCATGATTATTCAATATAGCTTTTAAACATTATATCATTTGTTAATAGAAAAGGTCTATTCATATAAAATTAATATAAAAGGTATATTCATATAAAATTATTATTAAATCTTAGAATATTATTTATTAATAGAAAAGGTCTATTCAACAAAAAGTTATATACTTATTAAACATTGTAATACCAATGTTGTTATCATTTAACAATTCTTTTTTTTTATTTACAAAATATAAAGATTCAGGCCCCAAAACTTGAGTTGAATTATTTTCAAAAACATGATACCCATCTAGCATGCAAGTAGAAAGTAAAACAAAAAAGTATATATTCTTTTAATTCCATAGTTAGAACATGAGTAGTGAAATTTATAGCAGATGTTGCATATCATTCTTCCCTCCTTTGATAAAATTTGAATTGTAAGAATTGTAAGAATCTAGCATATTTCCCAAATTAATGAAACATTGTTTAAATTTGATATGGTATGGTTAACATTGCCATCATTTTTGTATCACATAACTTCTTATTAGTACTTTCCTATAGGTACTATCATGACACACATGGGATTTTATATTTTTCCCAATGTTTCTATGTGTTCAAATTAATCATTTCTTAAATTTCTTTATTAAACTATTACATTGCATATTATAAATGCAAGATTTTTAACTTTATAATTTATAGAAAATGTTTTTCAACAATTTGATTGTGTGAACTCATATACCTCCTATATTGGCCTAATGGATTTTAAAACTAATTCTTTTTTAGACTAATATTTTTATTAAGTAAATGTGATTCATATTTGTTTAATAATATTTGAATGTAGTTGATTTATAATTTATTATTTTAATATAATTTTATTTTCTTATTATTTATATTATCTAATTATTTAAGATATATTATTTTATATTATTATTATGAAAATATTATGATTTTCAGGCAAAATCCTACAATGCGGTGGTAACTTGTGAGCTTCTCATATGGGAGGTCTTGGGTTCAAATCTACCTTCACTTAACATGTAATAATAATTAATTTTAACAAATAATAATAATTAATCTAGGCTTCGGCCATTTACCGATCCAAAAAAAACTAAAAAAAAAATTACGATTTTCATATTAGAATACACTTGTTAGTACTTGTTATTAGGCTAGGTAGGCTAAGTACTTATGTGACAATTGTTTGATTTCATACATTAACTAGATATTAAAACTGAATGCATTGACCAATTTTTTGAATTTTTTTTTACAATTTTTAATTTATACATTATAAATGGAAGATTTTTAACTTTATAAATTTGTAAAATTATTTGTTATTCATTTGATTGGCTAAAGAGATTTGAGTATGGGACGAATACCATTTTTTAATATATAGAGATTTCAGTCTTATAAAGTAAGTTTAATATTTTTAATATAAAATAGATTTTTAAACAATTATAATATATATATTTCCATTAATAAATTTAATAAAGACATAGAGAAATTATAACATACATTATTTTAATTCTACCTATATGTGTTTAATATCAAAATATATTTCTAAAATATTATAATATTTTAAAAATATAATAGTTTATGCATTATAGATATAGTCAAATAATAAATTAATACAAAATTATATAATTTATATCACCCATTATATCTTTATTTTTATCATTTTTATCTTGATATACTCTTGTAATTTTAAATAAATTAATATTTTATATTTTAATAATTAATGTCGATAAGCATTCTACAATGGTAGAATGGAGGAGTGGGATGGTGTAAGCGTGTTAATGTTAACTTTTACTCTTCTAGGTTAAATTTGACAACGATCTACATGTTAAAAGTTTAAATCTTATTATAAATATAAAATACTTCTAAAAATAATTTAATAAATACTGCATAAAATATTCATTTAAATTATAATATTTAGAGATATAAATCATCCATTTTAAGAAATTTAAGTAAAAAGCTTAGTTAGTAAAAAACTAAATAAATGGAGATAAAGGAAATACATATATTTTTAGATTAAGTAAATTAAATTATAATTATTTTCTAGTGGATATCTATTGGCATTTCTTTAGAAAGATTTATTTAACATATCTAGACTAGTTACTATATATATAATTTTACATTATATTTTAAAAAATAAAAAATAAAATATTAACATCCATTATTATAATGAACTTCCAAGGGATCCAAAAGAAATAACTTAAAGTTTTACTAAGTTTGACAACATTTTTTTTTTAACAAGAAAGATAAATAATACAAATCAAACACATAGTAGCGGAAGCAATAACATATAATCAACTAAAAGCATACATAATGGGTTACATTCCTTAAAGATCCCAAGACGTTGAATTACATATAAATATAAATAATACTAAGTCCATCAAATACCACATCCATATGAAAGAATAATTAAAAAGTCCAATGTCCATTTAAATAATATACATTTGTTCTAAATGCCTCTTGACAAATAAAATTCAAAATGCTCAATCATCCACTGTACATCTCACAATGTAGTGCCTGCCCTTGGTTTGCATTTCGTTATCATTGCTAAACTCTTTTACAGCTAGTTTTATGTTGTTGGTTAGTAGCACTCTTTTGAGATTATCAGCTATTATGCTATGGATTCAGTTTATTATGTGATGAGATTACTCAGACTCTACGTTTCATGTATGTATGATGATTTTTTTAGTGTTCACAATTATTGATGATGATTATTACATTGCTTTTAGTTATTAATGATGATTAGTAAGATGATTTATTATCATATGTGTTTTCTTATGGATACTTACCCCATACTTGCATGTGTATGGTGTACATTTTTGCTTTTGTATGGCGTGTCTGATGTGGTTAAGGAAGGGAGTCGTAGTCACCTGCTAGTCGGGATCTACACGATGCACCACTTCCTACCATTGCCTGTTTAGCTTAGTATATGTTGTGTTTATACATTCATAATTTTTATGTAGATTGCAGGTACCGAGTATCGACTTTCTTGAATTTGCCAGGATGAGCGTACCCTATCATATTATCTCAATGATAAGAGAGGGGAGATAAATTCTCAAGTCCAAATCCCAACCCTTTAAGCCATTTGTTCTAATTAGAAAATTAAGACAAGTATCTGAGTTGAGTACCCCCTGAATACGTTGAATAACGTAATTCATGATTTAAACCCATGATTTGATTTTGTGTATATTTTTCCTATTATGGGTTTTCATATTTTTACCTTATGAGTCTTTGATGTATTTTCTATTAATTAAGCCTAATTAAAATATTTAATTAATGGTTTAATTTAATAGAAAATTAATATGATATTTTAATATTTATTTAATTTAATTAATTAAGAAATTAATTAAATAAAATAATTAAATTAGAAAATAAAAGTTATAATTTTAAAATTTGGAATGTGACAACATTTATTTTAATAATAATGTATTTGGAGTTCATTTTTTAATAACTAACTAAATAATATTATTATTAAAGCTAACAAATATTTTAGCAATTAAGTTTTGGAAAATGAAATTTAAAAGTGGAAAATATATTTAAATTAATAAAAGATTCCAAATTTCATATGACTAAAATACAAATATATTAAGATTGAAAAGTGGAAATATTAAAGTTAGTGCATGAGATTTAATAAATAAATTAATTAAATTAGAAAGAGTAAAGTAAATATTATATTTATTATTGTGCATTATTTTAATATTTTCTCACATAGGAGTTGGCAAATTCTCGAAAGTTGTCATGTAGGCAACACAGGAGTTTGCACTCTAAGAATGCACTAGTTGTCTACACTTAGAAGTTAGCATTTTATTTGAGCACATGGTGTCTACAACTTTATGGCTCATCAAGAAGGTTGGAGAAAACTCATGCTTGGTTGTCATGCTTATCTTCTAGTTCTTTCTAGACACATTCTAGATGTATCTTAGAGGTCTTTAAACAGAGGCTCTCATAGTGTGTTTTGGTAAGCTTAATGAAAGCTAAAAGCTACAAGCTGAATGGAGGCTACAAGCTTCAAGCTAAAATAGAAGCTTCAAAGCTAACATGAATTTGAGAAGCTCATATGCTTCTACATGCTCATACATTTTCACATATTCTTATGCTTCTTCGAGCACTTCTAATCACTTGGAGGATTCGGTTGGCTTGGATCTTGGAGGAATCGCAAATGATGGAGAAGGAAGGAATTTTCTATGGATTTTTGAGGCATGGAAGATTAACATCAGTGTCCAAGTACACTCGTGATATTCGCATATTCTCTTTGCACCATTTCTCTTCCTGTCTTCATCATGTTTGCTATATGTGTCTGATTATATTCCATGAATGAATTTGCAATTTGAATTGAAACTTAGATGTTTTATTTGGATTGCAAAGAAAACAATAGAAAACCCTAGATCCAATTAAAGAGAAATTAGACCTAAGTCGAGTTTGGGTTCGACATAGAATCAAATTGAGAAATGATGATTTCAAAATTTATAGTTTAACCTGTTGGACGAAAACAAATATTTTTAAGAGGAAAATTCTTAATCTATGAAATTTGAAAGCCCTTCTTATTTGGAAGTTATATATCTGTTGTATTTAAATATATAATAACTGTATGCATGTTGCAGTAATGATGTATGACAACTATATATATATATATATATATATATATATATATATATATATATATATATATATATATATATATATATATATATATACCTATAAGATATACATACATACATATATATATATACCTATACAGATATGCATACATATATATATACATATATATATACATATATATACATATATATATATATATATAAATACATTATAAATCTCGGTCGAAATACTTTTAAAAAAAAAATTGAATCGCGTATGTAAAACATCATTAAAACAATTTTTAAAAGAAAATTAATGGATTTGTGGAGGGGTGGATATATCCACCCCCTGCCCCCACCCAGCTTTATATATATTGGCACCGGCAGTCGCCAATACCCACTGACGCAGGTACTGCGATTGCTGTCGCAAGCCCTGTGTTAGAGGGCAGGGTTGGACGGCTTGTCCGTGCCATAGCGATTATAAATTCTCTTAAACTAAACACTCTCCGAAGCAATTTTTAAGAGATTGGCATGTATATTAATTTGTGTTATATAATATTATTTGTAATTTGATATTATTATATGTATATATATATATGTGTGTACAAATGTATATATATATATATATATATATATTAGTAAAATTTTGTTTAAGTTATTAATCGAGTTATTAAAATTTCAATAAAGCAATATAGTTAGAATTTATAACTACCTAATTAGTCGAAAGACTAATAGGAATGTTCTAAATGGATTAATGGAAGATTTTAATAGAAACGATTATTTATAGAACTAATGGAAAGAGATATATTTATGTTAAATAATAATTAATATATATTAAATAATTTAGAGATGGTAATTTTATATTACAAGATGATTTTAAAGTAAGTGACTCAGATTTTATATTGGGCAATGGGTCATTGATATATTTGACCTTGTTATAACATAGCTACGATTTGAATTATTATATTGATTATAAATTATTGATATGCCTTAAAGGTTAGTTAAATATTAACTAATGACATTTATGGAAATATAGTTTGATGAGTTTATTATTTATTAATGTTTGTTGGCTCTAGCAAACAATTAATAAATAATGGTTTAAATAGTTATCAACAAATTTGATTAGAGATAATCTAGTGGAGATTATTTATTAATTGAAGTTTGTAAAAGATAATAATTTTTGGATTTGGATTATAATTGATTTTAATCAATTAATGTTCATTGAGTTGACAATATGATTATATGCGATAGAGTTTTAACTTAAAACGATTATCATGATGAATGTGATCTATTAATAAGATTTCTAATATAGCTTGTTATTAAATATTAACCAGTTATTATTATTGAACAATTAATTTGATATTTGTGTATTGAATTATAGTTGACTTTTAACTTACAAATTATAATTAGTTAATAGTCAACTGATATTAATTGGAATGTTGCCATGGATATATAATTATTAATTAATTTAATTAGAGATAATTAGATTTAATTAATAATTAAGTTATGAAACAAAATTTTAATATATCGATTCTTCTAGGGAAGTTGTGAAGTATTTACATTGAAATTGATAAGTCTTATTCTAATGACGTTAATAATGACTTTAGATAATTTAGTGGTTATTAGTTGTAATGATTAAATTAAAAGGCTCAAGACTTAGTAATATATAATTGAGAATTATTAGTGTTGGCATTATGATACATTTTTGTCATTAGTTACAACACTTATTGGATTCTGAATGCTTACCGAGCTCTCACCGCACATTCCTTTGTAAGCCAAGCTTTACCTAGTTCTCAGTGTTTACCGAGTGATCGAGGTGAACAAAGAAGTCAGTGTTTACCGAGTGATTGAGGTGAACAAAGTAGCCAGTGTTTACCGAGTGTTCGAGGTAAAGAAAGGAATCAGTTTTGACCGAGTGAAGATGTACTTAGTATTGACCGAGAACTTCGTGATAACCGAGCTCTTGAGGTTATCAAGGAAATTAATTTTACCGAGCTCAGACGATTATCAAGGAAACTAACTATCACCGAGTCACAAGGTTCTATCGAGTGTTTCCTTTGATCACCGAGCTACAGTTCAGATAGAAGTGTTCACCGAGTGATCGAGTCTCCAGTGGTTACCGAGTTCAGAACTACTCGAAGTGTTTAGTATGGACCATGCCTTCACTTCTACCGAGTGCATGATGATGTCGAGTAACGCAGTGGACGTCGAGTATCAGAAGGACACCGAGTCAGTTCAGTGAACCCGAATTTTTACCTTGGGCCGACTTTGTATAGAGACTTGCACTTGTTGTTTTGGCCGACCTTGCATGTATTGTTTATTTGGATGGTATATATATGCAATGTATTGTATCATTCAAATGTAATGGTAATGAATGAAAATGTGAAAGTGTGAAAGAATTACATGTGTGCGAAAGTATGTGTGCTGAGTTGTGAAGGTATTCAGCAAGGTCAAGTTTTGGAGCAGAAAAGTTTTATCTATCACATCAAGGTGAATCAGAGCATAGCAGATCTTATCAGCAATCAGTTGTAATCAGATCCACTATTTTATTCTAATAGGTGAATCAGTTTTTGTAAATCCTTTAACAAGGTAGACTTAACAGTCTTTTGTAAATCTCCTAACAGAGTGCATACTTTATTGTATGTTTGTAAATCCTCTAACACGGTGGATCTAGCAATCTTTTGTGCTCCTAACAGGGCAGATCACCAGAAGTGGTCATTGTAAGCCTTAACCGGCCAACTTCATACTGCAGTAATGAAGCTTTGTGGGTTTCATCCCCACCCCAATTTTACTTTCTATTTGGAAGGTTTCTGGGTCACCAAATCTGTGTGTTCAAGTGTTGCAAATGATTTTGTTTCATGCTTACAGTAGGTTACTTGGATGAATGGTGAATATATCAGTATGCAGTTTTATTGTTTAAAATTTTAAAAGTTACTGATTCACCCCTCCCCTCTCAGTAACTTGTCATATCTTGAATATTTCCAACAATTGGTATCAGATCAATAAGGTTCTCAAGATAAAAGTTTCACAGCTTGAGCAAAGATCAAGGACAATGGAGATATTCAGACTTGACAAAACTATTGAGAATGAAAAGCTAGATCTGAAAATGGCCATGGCTCAACTCAATGAAGCAAAAGAGCATCTTTCACAATCCTTGAAAAGAAGAAAAGAACTTGTAAGGCAAATGAATGACCATCGGTATGTTGAAGAAAAGATTGAAGATCTCTCACCATCAAGTAGTTCAGATGAAGCTGACAAAGCAATCAAAGAACTTTTAGAAAAGAATGGATCTCTGTAGGAAGAAGTAAGAAAGCTCAAAAGGGAACAAGAAATCCAGTCCATCAGGCTATGTGAAATCTTGGAGCAAAGGAACAAGACAGCTGAAGACTTAGAGGTAAGGAATAATCAATCCTCTCAGCTTGAAAATCTTGTAACTCAATTATCTAATGCAAATGAAGAAATTATGAATCTAAGATCTGAGAATGAGAATTTGTGAAATGACTTAATTACTGAAAGGCAAATCAATGCAAGCTTACAAAGTGATCTAATCTCTAAAAAACAAGTCAATGAGAGAATGGTAAAATCTCAAAAGGACATGGATCAATTGAATCTGCAAAATGAAGAAAACTTTCATAAACAAAATGGTAAAGCAGGCCTTGGATACAAGGAAGAAGGTGAATCCTCCAAAAAGGGTACTCAAAAGAATCAAAGACCTACTTGCAGCCACTGTGGTAAGTTAGGTCATACATCTAACAGATGTTGGAGCAATGGAAAAGGCAAATTTAATGGAAAGTGCTACAATTGCAATCAGCATGGACACAAAGCCAATGAATGCAAAGAGAAACCGAAATTTGAAGGTAAATGTCACAAATGCAAAAAGCAAGGTCATAAGGCATCACAATGCAAATCCAAATCATTTAATCCAGCTGAACAACTTGTCAAAGCAATATTTGGTTGGGACTACAACACTTGGTGCAGATGTCATTATTATGGAGAATATGGTCATACTGGCATAAACTGTGCAAGGCATCACCTAAGAAAAAGGGATACCACTGTAAGATGTTATACATGTACAGAACTTGGTCATATATCTAAAAAATGCATGAACATAACGAAAGTCGAGGATGAGAAGAAAATCAAAGTAGACAATATTCAGAAGCAAATGAAGCAGCAATGGATTCCTAAGTCTACCGAGCCAGATAATTCAAGTGATGGAATGGTCACTCAAGAAGTGAGTGACTCTACCATTTCCAATTAAGACTGATCAGGATAAGACCAGGACTGTATCTACAAAGCAATATCCTAAGCAGTCCTAGAATGAAAATATGATCAAATCAGTATTTTAGATACATCAGGATCATGGTCGGTACATGACCTTACCGAGCTCAGTCGGGTGCAATAAGGCTTCTTTCACCAAGTTTCACTTACCGAGCATGGTCGGTTCTTCTCTTACCGAGTTAAGGTCGGTTTAACCTATTTTCTTTTGGTCAACGAGTTGCGAAGTTTAAGCTGAGCTAGTGGATGACAGTCTGTCGATCGTAGCTACCTCCGTACTGAACATTAATGGAAAAATTTTCATCAAAAGGGCAGATTTTGACCTCATTTTTCACCGCAAATTTGAGATTTACACAGAAAAAAAAGAGCTTTCAAGCGAGTTCAAGCGATTTGAAGAGATTTTCCAGCGAAGTATTCTTACAAAACCTTTTCACTCACCGAGCAGCAATGGCATCCGCAAGCACCGGCAGCAGCAAGGCAAAGAAGGAGAAGAAGAATTAGAAGAAGAGCAACCAGCAAAGAAGAAAGGCAAGGTAATCATTACCAAGCCTAAGAAGCAGCCTACTGTAGTATTTACTTGGAGGACAAGAAAAGGTATTCAGGAACCTATATTGGTCAAGCCTGCACCTACATTCGAGCAAAGGCTCAAATCATTGGAAGAAGGAGCTGGCATCACAAATTTCAAGGCATTGAAATTTGAGACAAGGACTGATGCAGAGAAAATGCAGATTGAGGAACTGATACTTAACAAAATGGGAAAATGGAAATACTCCCTGGACCAGATTGCTCCTCATATCTCTAAAGAACTACTGGAGAGAGTACAGTCAAGATGGAAGTTAGCCACCAAGACGGTAAAAGATATATATGAGCAATCCCTGAAGAATCTTCGGCCTAGTCTCACTGGAGCAGAGGTAAAATCTAAATTGAAAACCTATAAAGGTAAAATGATGATCAGATTCCACACTTGTTTGATTTTGATCAAAGATATAGAGCATGTTGTAAATGATGCTACAAACATGTGGAAAAACATCTATCATCTACATAAGCCCAGTGTAGACCCAGTAGAAATAAAGGATGATGACAGAAGCAGCAACAGTGATGAATCAGATAGCGCTCCATCCATCACAGTTACACCAGGAGAGTTGCATGCAATGATAGAAGAGAAATAGGAAGAAGACAAAGAGGAAGAAGCTGAAGAGGAAGATAAGGAGGATGATCCGGTAAAAATTGCAGCAGCAGTTATTGCATCCCTTCCTCACTCCCCAGCTAAACCTGTGACATCATCAAAGTTGGAGTCAGCTTCAGCAGGTTCATCTAAACCAGATTTACCATCTACACCTGCCATATCTCAGCTCCAGGTATCATCAGTGGAAGTGACTACCACTTCGTCTACCGAGCTGCACCCCTCTTCATCTACCGATTTGGCCTCCTCGACTCCATCATCATCAGTTGGTATTGTTGTGAGTTCTCCAATTTTGACTACTCCAATTTGTTCTACAATTTTGTTGCCATCTACTTCAGGCACAGTGAGCTTAGATACTATATTACCGAGTGTATCACCATTTTTGGCCAGTACTCAAATTTTTGACCCTGTACATACTCCTATTGGCACTCAACCCTCAAGCATCCCAGTTTTTACTGCTAGTCCTTCTATCTCTACTGTTGTGTCTATTCCAAAGGTAAAACCAGTCATCTCAGAAGTCAAACAAAAGCAACCATTAAGACTTATGATCACTAGAAAGGAAATTCCTGAAGACATTGACTTGGACACAGAGATAGTAATTCCAAAGATTGACTTTGATAATGCTACCATTGAAGAAATGAGGTATGCTAGTCAACTTATTGAGAAAAAGGCTACTCAGATGCAGTTAAGATTGGAAAGGGATAAGGAATACAGGATAATTGAGGATGCCCAGAACATAATTACTGAGGCTATAGGTGTTGATGTTGATACTTCTCAACACATTTTGATTCAATTGGAAGAGGCAGTTAATAAATTCAATGAAGATGCCTCCGGACAAGAAAAGCTGATTGAGCATGCAGCAAAGAAATTTGATAATAAGGTGTTGGGGCACATTGCCCAGAACATTGCAATAAATCAGGTTGCAATAACCTCAGTTTTGGCAGATATGAAAAATTCTTTTAATAATGTAACATCTCTTTTTGCTAAGCTTTGTGATGTTACCGAGTACACTAAGGGAATAAGAGAGAAACTAAATAAAATTGATGAGGATCTGAAGGTGAGCGCATAGAACTTGAAGTTTGACCCCAGTTCAAGTTCATCTCATCACCTCAGGATCAAATTTTTGTCAGAGAAGCAGGCAGAGCTGTTGAGAGAAGAGGCAAGGATCTGATCTACATTGATAGATATCCAAAACATGATCCTTCCCATCATGGATTCAATGCAGAAGCACATTGCACATTCAAAGACATTAATCCATGATAATAGCTTCTCCATTGTAGACCATGTGATTGAACTTTCGGCTGAAGTTCAAGTAGCTCTTTCCACCTGCAAAATTTTGCAAGAGAATTGGGATAAGACTTTCCAGCTTATTCTTCAGGTATATTCAGAGTTCATCTCTCATTTTGGTGTTTCTATATAAGTATATATATTCTTTTATTCTTTGGCATTATTGTTGGATATGTATACTATGGGTGAATAAGTGTTTTCGGAAAAATTGTACAAAGGAAGAGATATACAGCTCATGTAAATACTGTATGTACATTCTATGCGGGAGTTGTATATAATGAAGCTATGTATATTCAGAATCAGTCATCAGCATGTCAGATAAATTTTGTCTCATAAGTGTTTTTGTCACTAATGCCAAAGGGGGAGATTGTTGGCATTATGATACATTTTTGTCATTAGTTACAACACTTATTGGATTCTGAATGCTTACCAAGCTCTCACCGGACATTCCTTTGTAAGCCAAGCTTTACCTAGTTCTCAGTGTTTACCGAGTGATCGAGGTGAACAAATAAGTCAATGTTTATCGAGTGATCGAGGTGAACAAAGCAGCCAGTGTTTACCGAGTGTTCGAGGTAAAGAAAGGAATCAGTTTTGACCGAGTGAAGATGTACTTAGTATTGACCGAGAACTTCATGATAACCGAGCTCCTTAGGTTATCAAAGAAATTAATTTTACCGAGCTCAGACGGTTATCAAGGAAACTAACTATCACCGAGTCACAAGGTTCTATCGAGTGTTTCCTTTGATCACCGAGCTATAGTTCAAATAGAAGTGTTCACCGAGTGACATCTCTTCTACCGAGTCTCTAATGGTTATCAAGTTCAGAACTACTCGAAGTGTTTAGTATGGACCGTGCCTTCACTTCTACCGAGTGCATGATGATGTCGAGTAACCCAGTGGACGCCGAGTATCAGAAGGACACCAAGTCAGTTCAGTGAACCCAAATTTTTACCTTGGATCGACTTTGTATAGAGATTTGCACTTGTTGTTTTGGCTGACCTTGCATGTATTGTTTATTTGGATGGTATATATATGCAATGTATTGTATCATTCAAATGTAATGGTAATGAATGAAAATGTGAAAGTGTGAAAGAAATACATGTGTGCGAAAGTATGTGTGCTGAGTTGTGAAGGTATTCAGCAAGGTCAAGTTTTGGATCAGAAAAGTTTTATCTATCACATCAAGGTGAATCAGAGCATAGCGGATCTTATCAGCAATCAGTTGTAATCAGATCCACTGTTTCATTCTAACAAGTGAATCAGTTTTGTAAATCCTTTAACAAGGTAGACTTAACAGTCTTTTGTAAATCTCCTAACAGAGTGCATACTTTATTGTATGTTTGTAAATCCTCTAACAAGGTGGATCTAGCAATCCTTTGTGCTCCTAACAGGGCAGATCACCAGAAGTGGTCATTGTAAGCCTTAACCGTCCAACTTCATACTGCAGTAACGAAGCTTTGTGGGTTTCATCCCCACCCCAGTTTTACTTTCTATTTGGAAGGTTTCTGGGTCACCAAATCTGTGTGTTCAAGTGTTGCAAATGATTTTGTTTCATGCTTACAGTAGGTTACTTGGATGAATGGTGAATATATCAGTATGCGGTTTTATTGTTTAAAATTTTAAAAGTTACTGATTCACCCCTCCCCTCTCAGTAACTTGTCATATCTTGAATATTTCCAACAATTAGAATGATAAAAGGTCAAGGATTGTGAACTGATGCTAATTGATCATTTTAATAAAGTTATGATCTCTTATTCGAAGAATGATAATTGGTCCTCTTATAATATAACAAATAATGATCTTAGTTGAAAGGTTAATCAATTAGAATAATGGATCATGGTTAAATATAAAGGACAATTTAATTAAAGGTCAATTATGATCAGTTTAGTGAATATTTATCCTTAAGTTATTCTTAAAATGTAATTCTTAGTAATGGAAGGATAATGCTATCGGGGAACAAATGGGTTGACTTGTAGGTCAAATGATGAAACTAAAGACACTTGAAAATATTCTCGCAAACAGAAAACTGGAAACCCCTACACTTGATTCAACTATGAGATTTTAATAAACCAAAACATGTGTTTGCATTGTGTATTCTCTATGTTTCTTGTTTTGGATTTTTGAGTTGACTAGTGTTGACCAGTCCTAGGTTGTTACCAAAAGCTCGGGGGTTATGAGATGTGTTGGCATGTTGATCTTAATTGGTTTCGATCTTTATAAGTCCAACCATAGTTATGTGATAGTATGCTCTATGAAATATTTGTAATTACTGATTGTTATTGTTCATCAGTCTTCATGTGTGAAGCTGAGATGTATGTGTATAAGACACTTAAGCTAGTCATTTTTGAGTCATTGATTAGTTATCCTTGGCTTATTTCTAGTCGCCATAATGAGACTGAATGTGGATTTATTTCTTAATGATGTCATGCTATGACATGTTTTGACTCAACCATTTTGGAGTCTTCGATCAGTATGATTTTGATATATTCTTGGTTGCTTGTTGAGAACCAATGGATATTGTGATTTATTTTGAGATATATGCCTGCCCCTAGTTCACATTTTGTTATCGTTGCTGAACTCTTTTAGAACTAGTTTTATGTTGTTGGTTAGCAGCATTCTTTTGAGATTATCAGATATTGTGCTATGGATTCAGTTTATTATGTGATGAGATTACTTAGACTCTACATTTAATGTATGTATGATGATTATTTTTAGTTTTCACAATTATTGATGATGATTATTACATTGCTTTCAATTATTAATGATGATTAGTAAGATGATTTATTATCATATGTGCTTTCTTATAGATACTTACCCCATACTTGCATGTGTTTGGTGTGTGTGTTTTCTTTACGTGTTTGCTTTTGTATGGCATGTCTGATGTGGTTAAGGAAGGGAGTCATAATCACCTTCTAGTCAAGATCTATACGATGCACCACTTCCTATCACTGTCTGTTTAGTTTAGTATATATATTGTGTTTGTACATGCATAGTTTTTATGTAGGTTGCAGGTACCGGGTATCGACTTTTCTGAATTGTTAGGATGAGTGTACCCTATCACATTATCTCAATGATAAGAGAAGGGAGATAAATTCTCAAGTCCAAATTTCAACCTTTTAAGCCATTTTCCCTAATTGAAAATTTAGGACAAGTATCTGAGTTGTGTACCTTTCGAATATGTCGGATGACATAATTCGTGATATTAACCTTTGGTTTGATTTTGTATGTATTTTGACTATGATGAGTTTTTATATTTTTACCCTTGTGAAGTCTTTGATGTATTTTCTATTAATTAAGCCTAATTAAAAAGATTTTAATTAATGGTTTAATTAAATAGAAAATTAATATGGTATTTTAATATTTATTTTATTTAATTAATTAGAAAATTAATTAAATAAAATAATTAAATTTGAGAATAAAAGTTAAAAGTTTAAATTTGGAATGTGACAATATTTATATATATTTGGAGTTCATTTTTAAATAAATGACTAAATAATATTATTATTAAAGCTAATAAATATTTTAGTAATAAAATTTTGGAAAATGAAATTTAAAAGTGGAAAATATATTTTAAATTATTAAAAAATTCTAAATCTCATATGATTAAAATATAAACATATTAAGATTGAAAAGTGGAGATATTAAAGTTAGTGCATGAGACTTAATAAATAAATAAATTAAATTTGGAAAGAATAAAGTAAATTGGAGTTATAAGCTTGCATAGAAATTAACATGTGTCAACAACACGGGGGTTAGTGCATCAATTAAGCACAAGGTGTCTACGATTCTATGACTCATCAAAAAGAATTGAAAAAGACCCATGCTTAGTTGGTGACACCTTTTAGTAGTTTCAAGAAGCATTCAAAAGGTTTCTTGAGAGCTCTTCATATTCAGGCATTTATAGAAGCTTAAAAAAAAAAAGAACTTAATGGAAGCTACAAGCTTAATGAAAGCCACGAGCTACAGGCAAAAAAATAGAAGCTTCAAAGCTTACATGCATGGGAGAAGATTGATATGCTCATATATTTTCTACTTGCTTCTATGCTCTTTCTAGCATTTCTAATCACTTGGAGGATTCGATCGGCTTGGATTTTTTGAAGAATTGCGAATGATGGAGAAGGAAGCGATTTTCTATGGACTTCTGAGGTATGGAAAATTAGCATCAGTGTCTAGGTGCACTCGTGATATTCTCATATTCCCTTTGCACTCTTTCTCTTCCTGTCTTCATCATATATGTTTTATGTATCTGAATACTCTCTGCATTTGAAATTAGAATCTAGATATTTTATTTGGTTAAGACGAAAATAATAGAAAAACTGTAGTTCCAAATGAGAAAGAAATTAGATTTTAATCGAGTTTGAGTTCGAATTTATATTAAATTAGAAAGACAAGATTTGAAATTAAAATAGAAATTTTATGGTGAAAATTTGAATGATTAGATGTAATATCTCTATCAATTATATTTTTAGATGCATATGAACAAAACCTTTTATGGTTAAATTTAGAGAACAATTATTTTAATAAGAAATTCTTAATTCATCACAAATTGTCCTGTCACTACCCATTGGATAAACTCAAACTCAATCATTCATAATTTTTTATCGTGATCGAATTTATTCAATCAGCCTAGTCAGAATTGGCCAAACTTGGCCCTCTCCAACATATTTAAATTTCAGCCCGATCCAATGGTTCATTTAGGAGATATGGTCATCGTACTCTGACTATTTTATTCAAGAACAGATATTTCTCCATTTCTCATAACTAAGAGTTCTTTATGCTTAAATTTCACAAAAATGATATATCAAAGCATGAAATGAATTAAAAATATTATTGTAATCCTTCCTTATTAGAATCTTATTAATATGCATTAGTTTTATATGATTTATTGTCTAATCTAATTAAATCAAATTTAATTAAGATTAGTTAATAGTAGAAGAAGTGTATTTAATTATTAGTCAATCTAAGTAAATAGATGAGAGAAAATTAAAAGAAAATATATTTTAATATAGTCTATATAGTGGACTTTTTATAATGTATATTGAATACTATTTAATATATATTAAACAATTTTAAAGTTGTTTAATGAAGATGATAATGTTAAAAATTTGGAGATTATTCATGTTAAAATCTACAATGAGTCTTATTGATTTGTGATAGGAATATTTTTCAAACAACTTTTATATAGACAAAATATTATTAGAACAATTAGAAAATGGAGTCTAATAGTTGATTTTAGTATTTATTAAATAATTGTAAGATGATAATTTATATTATGTTGATTTAAATTTAGAAACTCCAAATGATATTGGATTAAGACTGAATTATTATGTTATTGCTTAATACGTTTGAATACCTTAATGGAGTTAAGAGTTAGCCAAATATTAACTAATGAAGTTTATAGAAGAATTCTCTAGATCGATTATTTATAGTTTGATGAGATATTAATGATTTAGTTGTTATTCATTGATTGGTTCGAATATCAATCATTATAATTGAATATTGAAATTATCAATGGGTTTATTATTTATTAATAATTGTTAAAGTTAGCAATTATTAATGAATGATAAGTATAGTTAGTATAACTATTAATTAATTTAGTTAAATTCAAATTGAGAATAGTTAATAATTGAAGTATAGAAATAAGTTATAGATCAATAATTGGTTTAGACAAAATCTCAGGTCATATATGACGTAAGGTTAAAATAGGTATTAGGTAATGAGATTGAGAGATAGTTAACTTTATATCAGTTGGAATACATCGAAAAATAGTTATGGAAGTATCTATAGATCGAGTGATAATAGCTTTGGGTGAGTTTATTATTTATTAATGTTTGTTGGGTCTAACAAACTATTAATAAATAATAGTTTAAATAGTTATCAACTAATACTAATAGAGTTACTCTAAAGGAGATTAGTTAATGATTGAAGTACTGTAAAAGATATTAATCAAATTGAATTGGTTAATAATTTGGAAGAATATTAGTTAACTGAATCAACGTACATAGAAAAAACTTATTTGAGATAATAATACTTGGTATTGAAGATTTATTATAACTTGTTATTATTAACATATAAATGAGAACATTGTTGCAGAATGATGTATGTGAGCATTAAAGATTTGATAATAAGATTCTCAATATAGCTTGTCATTAAATATTAACAAGTTATTATTATTGAATTATTAATATGATCATTTGAGTATTGAATTATAGTTGACTTTTAACTTACAGAATTATTGTTAGTTATTAGTCAACTGATATTAATTGAAATGTTTCTATGGTTATGCAATTATTAATTAAATCAATTAATGAGAGTTAATTAGATTTAATTAATAATTAAGTTATGTAATAGAGATTTAATTAATAATTATGTAAAATTCTTTTAATGAGATTGTAGAAATATTGATATCAAGTTGATAGGTCTTATTCTTACAACTTGAATTATGACTTTAGATATTATATGATTGTCAATGATGTTAACGATTGAATTAAGAGGCTTAAATTTTAATAATATTTAATTAAGTCTTAATTAAGATTATTAGATGGTAATAGGTCATAGATGGTGTACCTATGTTAATGGATTGAGATAAATAAAGTTATCTTCTGCATATTTGAAAATTGATAATTGGTTCTCTTATAAATGAATAATGATCATTTGATTATCTCGAAAGTTGTAGTAACATTAAGGAAGAGTTGATCAATTAGTACTATGGATCTTAGCGAATAAAAAAATGATTTAATGATTAAATATTTATCCTCAAGTTATTCTTAGAATGTAATTTTTAATAATGGAAGGATAATGCTATCGAGAAACAAATGGGATGACGTGTAGGTCAAATGATAAATCCTATACACTTGAAAGTATACTTGCAAAAAGAAAACTGAAAAAAAACTTACACATTATTCAGCTATGTGAATTTAGTAAACCAAAACATGTGTTTGCATCTTGTATTCTATATGCTTCTTGTTTTGAGTTTTGGGTTGACTAGTGTTGACCAGTCCTAGGTTGTTACCAGAGGCTTGGAGGTTATAAGATATGATGACATGTTGATCTTATTTGATCTCGATATTTATAAGTCCAACCATGGTTATGTGATTGTATGCTCTATGAAATGTTTTTATTTGTTCATCAGTCCTCATGTGTGAAGCTGATATGTATGTGTATGAGATACCTGAGCTAATCATTTTTGAGTCATCGATCAGTTAAGCTTGGATTATTTTCTAGTCGCCATGATCGGACTGAAATGTGGATTTATTTCTTGATGATGACATGTTTTGACTCAACCATTTTGGAGTTTTCGATCAGTATGATTTTGAGATATTCTTGGTTGCTTGTTGAGAACCAATGGATACTTATGATTATGAGTGATGCCTTCAGTTGCCAATAGAGAACTGTTGTGGTCATAATTTTTTATGGATGTTTTTTCAGATGCTCATGGAGATTTGATGATTCTTATCTTGGAGATTTGATGATTATTATTGTGGATATTTGATGCTTTTATGGATATTTGATGATTCTTTTTATTGGATTATCTTTTATATTTTTACAATCGTTTGTATATGACTGTGGTGATTTATGATTACATTAGCTTAGGGTAGGTAATCTACTTGTAGTGTCGGAAAGTGGCTTGCAATAGAGGCCAGGGGCCTAAGTGGCTGCCAGGGTAACTCATTGTAAGTTTGGTAATAAGTGATAACATTTACACACTAAATGGAGATTAAATAAACCTAAAAAGATAATTGTTTTGATGTTCTTGCCCATGCCTTGAGTGCTTGTACAGGCTAGGATAGGAGTAGTGAGAACGCATGGTTGCGACTGTGCATTCCGTAGTATGCCTCGTCAAAATGAGAGGATACTAGTGGCTGCATGAGATCAGTATGGACCCATGGAGTTTAGCTAACTACTAGGGTAACTTGTACGTGATAATTGCGATTACACTTTCTCGCTTGCATAGTAGGTTTCTTACATGTTATTGTGTGCCTCTGAGAATTAGATGTCGATTTCGTATGTGATGAAACTTTTTAGTTAGTATACTTTTAAGATTTCTAGACTTATAGAAATTTTTGCTTTATGAATTGATATCCTATTTGGGATTTGAGATTATCTCCTTAGCACGGTGGGAGTGGACCACTTAGGTTCCATGCAGTCGGGTGGTAGTGTATTTTCACTCTTATCATTTGAGATCCGTCCGAGACACCGTGGTTGGAGTATCCTTGGTTGGTATTTATTCTTCATTATGTTCTTGGAGCATTATGATAGATAATATACCTTATGATGGATGCATTTATTGGTATGTTTCTTATATTAATGATTTTTTTTATCTTGCATATGTTAGTTGATGATTTATTATGCTTTACTTTGCATGTTAGTAGGATGTTTTGGGAGTGACATTCTTACTATGTTAATACCGATGATCTCTTCGGTGCTTTAGAATGTTACGCACAAAGGGATGGTTAAGATCCATGATGGTCCAATGATGCTATTTACGGTTGAGAGGAACCGTACACTTAGTTATTTATGTTTGTGATGTATAGTTATCTCTTATAATGAATATTTATATCTTTATGTTGATGATATATCATGTATGATATGTGTTTTCATTTACTTTAATTGCATTATGGATTAATATTGGATGATGATGTACTTTATTTACGTGGATTCTTTATTCCTTTAAGCTTTTTCATACCCTGTGATATGTATGGTGGATGATTGAGCAATCTGAAATGTAGTTACAAAAAGGGCATGTGTAATATTGTTTAAGTACATTGGATGTATCATTGTTATTCCATAAGGATGTGATATTAGATGAATAAGTTATGATTAGATATGATTCAATATTAAGAGATCTTTAAAGAATGTAATCTGTTATGTTATGTTATGCGTACTTTTATTTGAATTGTTTCTATTGCTTCTGCAAGTGTTGTGAATGGTTTATCTTTCATGTTTTAAAAAAAATTAAAAAATAAAAAAATAAAAAATTATTTGGTAAACTTAGTAAAATTCTTTAGATCCCTTGGCGGGGCATTACATTTGGTATCAAAGCCCGAGTTTCAACATTGGGAGCTCTGGGTATATTGGAATGTCACTAGTTGTAACTAGTTAAAACAAAATAAAAACTTTGAGCTATTATATGTATCTTTTTCAAACTGAAAAGTTGAAAACTAGGTGAACTGAAACAAAACTTGAAACTGTTACTTGCATATTTTTCATACTTCAACACTTAGCTTTCAAAATTGAAAATTTTACTGAAAACTTAAATGAAGGCAAAACTAAAAATTAAAAACTTATTCTAGTTGCAAAACATGTATCTTTTATCTAAGTTTCAAGGTAGTATACCTTTGTCATATTTGCAAGCATTAAGTTGCTCTTGTTTAGAATGTATTAGAGGATCTATTTTAGATGTTAAAGGAATGAATGTTGGATCAATGTGGTTTTTAGTTTACCATTAAACCAAAATCATATTGCTCTAAGTGTGTTGTAATATTCTCAGTGGTATCATGTTTTTTTACAAGAGGAAAAGGGTTCAATGAGACCCGCATAGTGAGTATCTTAGCTTTTCATTTTTGTAGGCTTCCAAGAGTAAGCTTAATTTAAAGGGGGGTGGATGTAGTGCCTGCCCCAAGTTCACATTTTGTTATTGTTGCTGAACTCTTTTAGAACTAGTTTTATGTTGTTGGTTAGCAGCATTCTTTTGAGACTATCAGATATTGTGCTATGAATTCAGTTTATTATGTGATAAAATTACTTAGACTCTACATTTCATGTATGTATGATGATTATTTTTAGTGTTCACAATTATTGATGATGATTATTACATTTCTTTCAATTATTAATGATGATTAGTAAGATGATTTATTATCATATGTGCTTTCTTATGGATACTTACCACATACTTGCATGTGTATGGTGTGCGTATTTGCCTTGCATGTTTGCTTTTGTATGGCATGTTTGATGTGGTTAAAAAAGGGAGTCGTAGTCACCTGCTAGTCGGGATCTACATGATGCACCACTTTCTACCATTGTCTGTTTAGTTTAGTGTATATATTGTGTCTGTACATGCATGATTTTTATGCAGGTTGCAGGTACCGGGTATCGACTTTCTTGAATTGCCAGAATGAGCATACCCTATCACATTATCTCAATGATAAGAGAGGGGAGATAAATTCTCAAGTCCAAATTTCAACCCTTTATGCCATTTGCCATAATTGAAAAATTAAGACAAGTATCTGAGTTGAGTACCTTTCGAATATGTCAGATGACATAATTCGTGATATTAACCCTTGGTTTGATTTTGTATGTATTTTGACTATGATGGGTTTTCATATTTTTACCCTTGTGAAGTCTTTGATGTATTTTCTATTAATTAAGCCTAATTAAAAATATTTTAATTAATGGTTTAATTAAATAAAAAATTAATATGATATTTTAATATTTATTTTATTTAATTAATTAGAAAATTAATTAAATAAAATAATTAAATTTGAGAATAAAAGTTAAAAGTTTAAATTTGGAATGTGACAATATTTATATATATTTAGAGTTCATTTTTAAATAAATGACTAAGTAATATTATTATTAACGCTAATAAATATTTTAGCAATAAAGTTTTGGAAAATGAAACTTAAAAGTGAAAAATATATTTTAAATTATTAAAAGATTCTAAATCTGATATAATTAAAATATAAATATATTAAGATTGAAAAGTGAAAATATTAAAGTTAGTGCATGAGACTTAATAAATAAATTAATTAAATTTGGAAAGAGTAAAGTAAATTGGAGTTATAAGCTTACATAGGAATTAACATGTGTCAACAACACGGGGGTTAGTGCATCAATTAAGCACAAAGTGTCTACAATTCTATGACTCATCAAAAAGAATTGAAAAAGACTCATGCTTAGTTGGTGACACCTTTCAGCAGTTTCAAGAAGTGTTCCAAAGGTTTCTTGAGAGCTCTTCATATTCAGGCATTCATAGAAGCTTAAAAAAAGAAAGAGCTTAATGAAAGTTACAAGCTGAATGGAAGCTACAGGCTTAGATATTTTATTTAGTTGAGAAAAAAATAATAGAAAGATCCTAATTTCAAATAAGAAAGAAATTAGATTTTAATCGAGTTTGGGTTCGAATTTATATTAAATTAGAAAGACAAGATTTAGAATTAAAATAGATATTTTATGGTGAAAATTCGAATGATTAGATGTAATCTTTCTATCAATTATATTTTTAGATGCATATGAACAAACCCTTTTATGATTAAATTTAGAGAACAATTATTTTAATAGGAAATTCTTAATTCATCACAAATTGTCATGTCGCTGCCCCTTGGATAGACTCGAACTCAGTCATTCATAAATTTTTATCGCAATCGAATTTATTCGATCGCTCCAGTCAGATTTGGCGCAACTTGGCTCTCTCCAACATATTTAAATTTCAGCCCGATCCAACAGTTTATTTAGGAGATATGGTCGTCGTACTGGGACTGTTTTATTCAAGAACAAATATTTCTCCATTTCTCATAACTAAGAGTTCTTTATGCTTAAACTTCACAACAATAATATATCAATGCATGAAATGAATTAAAGATATTATTGTAATCCTTCCTTATTATAATCTTATTAATATGCATTAGTTTTATATGATTTATTATCTAATCTAATTAAATCAAATTTAATTAAGATTAGTCAATAGTAGAAGAAGTGTATTTAATTATTAGTCAATCTAAGTATATGGATGAGAAAAAATTAAAAGAAAAGATATTTTAATATAATTTATATAGTGGACTTTTTATAATGTATATTGAATACTATTTTATACATATTAAACAATTTTAGAGTTGTTTAATAAAGATGATAATGTTAAGAATGTCGAGATTATTTATGTTAAAATCTACAATGAGTCTTATTGATTTGTGATAGGGATCTTTTTCAAACAACTTTTATATAGACAAAATATTATTAGAACAATTAGAAAATGGAGTCTAATGGTTGATTTTAGTATTGATTAAATAATTGTAAGATGATAATCTATATTATGTTGATTTAAATTTAGAAATTCTGAATGATATTGGATTAAGACTAAATTATTATGTTATTGCTTAATATGTTTGAATACCTTAATGGAGTTAAGAGTTAGCCAAATATTAACTAATAAAGTTTATGGAAGGATTCTCTAGATCAATTATTTATAGTTTGATGAGATATTAATGATTTAGTTGTTATTCATTGATTGGTTCAAATATTAATCATTATAATTGAATATTAAAATTATCAATGGGTTTATTATTTATTAATAATTGTTAAGGTTACCAATTATTAATGAATGATAAGTATAGTTAATATAACTATTAATTAATTTAGTTAAATTCAAATTGAGAATAGTTAATAATTGAAGTATAGCAATAAGTTATAGATCAATAATTGGTTTAGACAAAATCTCAGGTCATATATGACGTAAGGTTAAAATAGGTATTAGGTAATGAGATTGAGAGATAGTTAACTTTATATCAGTTGGAATACATCGAAAAATAGTTATGAAAGTTTCTATAGATCGAGTGATAATAGCTTTGGGTGAGTTTATTATTTATTAATGTTTGTTGGGTCTAAAAAACTATTAATAAATAATAGTATAAATAGTTTAAATAGTTATCAACTAATACGAACAGAGTTACTCTAAAAGAGATTAATTAATGATTGAAGTACTATAAAAGATATTAATCAAATTGAATTGGTTAATAATTTAGAGGAATATCAGTTAAGTGAATCAACGTACATAGGAAAAACTTATTTGAGATAATAATACTTGGTATTGAGGATTTATTATAACTTGTTATTATTAAAATATAAATGAGTACATTGTTGCAGAATGATGTATGTGATCATTAAAGATTTAATAATAAAATTTTCAATATAGCTTGTCATTAAATATTAACAAGTTATTATTATTGAATTATTAATATGATCATTTGAGTATTGAATTATAGTTGACTTTTAACTTACAGAATTATAGTTAGTTATTAGTCAACTGATATTAATTAAAACGTTGCTATTGTTATGCAATTATTAATTAAATCAATTAATGAGAGATAATTAGATTTAATTAATAATTAAGTTATGTAATAGAGATTTAATTAATAATTATGTAAAATTCTTTTAATGAGATTGTAGAAATATTGATATCAAGTTGATAGGTCTTATTCTTATGACTTGAATTATGACTTTAGATATTATATGATTGTCAATGATGTTAACAATTGAATTAAGAGGCTTAAATTTTAATAATATTTAATTAAGTCTTAATTAAGATTATTAGATGTTAATAGGTCATAGATGGTGTACCTATGTTAATGGATTGAGATAAATAAAGTTATCTTCTTCTTATTCAAAGATTGATAATTGGTTCTTTTATAAATGAATAATGATCATTTGATTATCTCGAAAGTTGTAGTAACATTAAAGAAGAGTTGATCAATTAGTACTATGGATCTTAGTGAATAAAACAAATGATTTAATGATTAAATATTTATCCTTAAGTTATTCTTAGAATGTAATTCTTAATAATGAAAGGATAATGCTATCGAGGAACAAATGGGTTGACGTGTAGGTCAAATGATAAATCCTATACACTTGAAAGTATACTTGCAAAAAAAAAACTAAAAAAAACTCTACACATTATTCAACTATGTGTATTTAGTAAACCAAAACATGTGTTTGCAATGTGTATTCTATATGCTTCTTGTTTTGAATTTTGAGTTGACTAGTGTTGACCAGTCTTAGGTTGTTACCAGAGGCTTGGGGGTTATGAGATATGATGGCATGTTGATCTTATTTGGTCTATAAGCCCAACCATGGTTATGTGATTGTATGCTCTATGGAATGTTTATATTTGTTCATCAGTCTTCATGTGTGAAGCTGGGATGTATGTATACGAGTTACCTGAGCTAATCATTTTTGATCGCTATGATGGGACTGAAATGTAGATTTATTTCTTGATGATGACATGTTTTGACTCAACCATTATGGAGTCTTTGATCAGTGTGATTTTGAGATATTCTTGGTTGCTTGTTGAGAACCAATGGATACGTATGATTATCAATGATGCCTTCAATTGCCAATAGAGAACTGTTGTGGTCATGATTTTCTATGGATACTTTTCTAGATGCTCATGGAGATTTGATGATTCTTATCTTGGAGATTTGATGATTCTTATTGTGGATATTTGATGCTTTTATGGATATTTGATGATTCTTTTTATTGAATTATCTTTTAGATTTTTACAGTCGCTTGTACAGAACTGTGGTGATTTATGATTCCATGAGCTTAGGGTAGGTAATCTACTTGTAGTGTCGGGAAGTGGCTTGCAATGGGGGTCGGGGCCGTAAGTGGCTGCCAGGGTAACTCATTGTAAGTTTGGTAATAAGTGATAACATTTACACACTAAATGGGGATTAAATGAACTTAAAAAGATAATTGTTTTGATGTTCTCGCCCATGCTTTGAGTGCTTGTACAGGCTAGGATGAGAGTAGTGAAAACACATGGTTGCGACCGTGCATTCCGTATTATTCCTCGTTAGTATGAGAGGATACTAGTGGCCGCATGAGATTGGTATAGACCCGTGGAGTTTAGCTAACTGCCAGGGTAACTTGTATGTGATAATTGCGATGACACTTTCCTACTTGCATAGTAGGTTTCCTACATGTCATTGTGCGCCTCTGGGAATTAGATGTCGATTTTTTGTGTGATGAAACTTTTGAGTTAGTATACTTTTAAGATTCATAGCCTTATAGAGATTTGTGCTTCGTGAATTGATATCCTATTTGGGACTTGAGATTATCTCCTTAGCATGGTTGGAGTGGACCACTTAGGTTCCACGTGGTTGGGTGGTAGTGTATTTTGACTCTTATCATTTGAGATCTGTCTGAGACACTGTGACTGGAGTATCCTTAGTTGGTATTTATTTTTCATTATGTTCTTGAAGAATTATGATAGATAATATACCTTATGATGGATCCATTTACTGGTATGTTTCTTAAATGAATAATTTTCTTTACTTTGCATATGTTAGTTGATGATTTATTATGCTTTACTTTGCATGTTAGTAGGATGTTTTAAGAGTGACATTCTCACTATGTTAATACTGATGATCTCTTCGGTACTTTAGAATGTTACGCACGGAGGGATGGCTAGGATCCACGATGGTCCAATGATGCTATTTACAGTTGGGAGGAACCGTGCACTTAATTATTTATTTTTGTGATGTATGGTTATCTCTTATAATGGATATTTATATCTTTATGATGATGATGTATCATGTATTATATGTGGTTTCATTTACTTTAATTGCATCATGGATTAATATTGGATGATGATGTACTTTATTTACGTGGATGTTTTATTGTTTTAAGCTTTTTCATACCCTGTGATATGTATGGTGGATGATTGAGCAATTTGAAATGTAGTTACAAAAAGGACACGTGCAATATTGTTTATGTACATTGGATGTATCATTGTTATTTCATAAAGATGTGATATTAGATGAATAAGTTATGATTAGATGTGATTCAACATTAAGGGATCTTTAAAGAATGTAATCTGTTATGTTATGTTATGTGTACTTTTATTCGAATTGTTTCTATTGCTTCTACAACTGTTGTGAATGGTTTATCTTTCATTTTTAAAAAATAAATAAATAAATAAATAATTGTTTGGTAAACTTAGTAAAATTCTTTGGATCCCTTGGCGGGGCATTACATTTTAGTTATTGAGAACTAATGGATACTTATGATTATCAGTGATGCCTTCAATTGCCAATAGAGAACTGTTGTGGTCATGATTTTCTACGGATACTTTTTAGATGCTCATGGAGATTTGATGATTCTTATCTTGGAGATTTGATGATTCTTATTATGGATATTTGATGCTTATATTGTGGATATTTGATGATTCTTTTTATGGATTATCTTTTGGATTTTCTTTACAGTCGCTTGTACAGGACCGTGGTGATTTTATGATTCCATGAGCTTAGGGTAGGTAATCTACTTGTAGTGTCGGGAAGTGGCTTGCAATGGGGGTCGGGGCCTTAAATGGCTGCCAGGGTAACTCATTATAAGTTTGGTTAATAAGTGAACATTTCCACACTAAATGGGGATTAAATGAACCTAAAAAGATAATTGTTTTGATGTTCTTGCCCATGCCTTGAGTGCTTGTACAGACTAAGATGGGAGTAGAGAGAATGCATGGTTGCGACCATGCATTCTGTAGTATGCCTCGACAGTATGAGAGGATACTAGTGGCTGTATGAGATCAGTATGGACCCGTGGAGTTTAGCTAACTGCTAGGATAACTTGTACATGATAAATGCGATCACACTTTTCCGCTTGCAGAGTAGGTTTCCTACATGTCATTGTATGCCTCTGAGAATTAGATGTCAATTTTGTGTGTTGGAACCTTTGAGTAGTATACTTTTAAGATTCTTGGATTTATAGAGATTTATTCTATGTGGTTTTGATATCTTGTTTGAGACTTGAGATTATCTCCTCAGCACGGTGGGAGTGGACCACTTAGGTTCTACACGGTCGAGTGGTAGTGTATTTTCCACTCTTATCATTTGAGATCCATCTGAGACACCGTGGCTAGAGCATTCTTGGTTGGTATTTATCTTCATTCTGTTCTTGGATCATTATGATAGATGATATACCTTATAATGGATGTATTTATTGGTATGTTTCTTATATTGATGATTTGCATATGTTAGATGTTGGTATCCTATGCTTTACTTTGCATGTTAGTAGGATGTTTTAGGAGTGGCATTTCTACTATGTTTATACCGATGATCTCTTCGGTGCTTTGGAATGTTATGCACGAAGGGATGACTAGGAAACATGATGGTCTAATGATGCTATTGATGGTTGGGAGGAACCGTGCACTTAGTTATTTATGTTTGTGATTCATGGTTATCTTTCATGATGGATGATTATGTCTTTTGAGATGATGTATCATGTATGTTATGTGGTTTTATTTACTACATCATGGATTAGAATTGGATGATGATATACTTTATTTACATGGATGTTTACTCCTTTAAGCTTTTCATACCTTGTGACATGTACAGTGGATGATTGAGCAATCTAAAACGTAATTACTAAAAGGACACTTATATATTGTTTAAGAACATTGGTTGTATCATTGCTAAAGATGTAATATTAGATGAATGGTTAATTTAGATGTGATACAATGTTAAGGGATCCTTTAAAAAAGTAACGTGTTATGTATGTTATGTTTACTTTTATTTGAATTGTTTCTATTGCTTCCGCAAGTGTTGTGAATGGTTTATCTTTCATGTTTAAAAAAAAAATTGTTTGGTAAACTTAGGGAAATACTTTGGATCCTTTGGCGGGGCATTACATTTGGTATCAGAGCCCGAGTTTCAACATTGGGAGCTCTGGGTATATTGGAATGCTACTAGTTATTAACTAGTTGAACAAAATGAAACTTTGAACTGTCATGTGTATCTCTTTCAAATTGAAAACTTGAAACTAGGTGAACTGAAATAGAACTTAAAACTGTTACTTGCATATTTTTCATACTTCAACACCTAGCTTTCAAAACTGAAAATTCTACTGAAAACATAAACAAAGGCAAAACTGAAAATTGAAACTCATTCTAGTTGCAAAACATGTATCTTGTATCTATGTTTCAAGGTAGTATGCCCTTGATTATCTTTGCAAGCATTAAGTTGCTCTTGTTTAGAATGTAGTAAGGGATCATCTATTTCAGTAGTTGTTAAAAGAATGGATGTTGGATCGATATGGTTTTCGGTTTACCATTAAACTAGAATCATATTGCTCTAAGTGTGTTGTAATATCCCCAGTGAAATCATGTTTCCCTACAAAGGGAAAAGGGTTCAATGGGACCCACATAGTGAGTATCTTACCTATTCATTCTTGTAGGCTTCCAGGAGTAAGTCTAATCCCAGGGGGGGTGGATGTGGTGCCTGCCCCTGGTTTGCATTTTTTTATCATTGTTGAACTCTTTTAGAGCTAGTTTTATGTTGTTGGTTAGTAGCATTCTTTTGAGATTATTAGGTATTGTGCTATAGATTCAGTTTATTATGTGATTAGATTACTTAGACTCTACATTTCATGTATGTATGATGATTATTTTTAGTGTTTACAATTATTGATGATAATTATTACATTGATTTCAATTATTAATGATGATTAGTAAGATGATTTATTATCATATGTATTTTCTTATGGATAATTACCCCATACTTGCATGTGTATGGTGTGCGTGTTTGCTTGCGTGTTTGCTTTTGTATGGCGTGTTTGATGTGGTTAAAGAAAGGAATCATAGTCACCTGCTAGTTAGGATGTACATGATGCACCACTTCCTTCCATTGCCTCTTTAGTTTAGTATATATTGTGTTTGTACATGTATGCTTTTTATGTAGGTTGAAGATACTTGGTATCGACTTCCCTGAATTTGCCAGAATGAGTGTACCCTATCATATTATCTCAATGATAAGAGAGGGGAGATAAATTCTCAAATTCAAATCCCAACCTTTTAAGCCATTTGTTCTAATTAGAAAATTAGGACAAGTATCTGAGTTGAGTACCTTCTGAATACGTTGGATA
Organism: Cupressus sempervirens; assembly: GCA_028749045.1. Classification (NCBI taxonomy): domain Eukaryota; kingdom Viridiplantae; phylum Streptophyta; class Pinopsida; order Cupressales; family Cupressaceae; genus Cupressus; species Cupressus sempervirens. The sequence goes on along the minus strand of CM053787.1, from coordinate 957,757,286 downwards.
ACATAATTCGCGATTTAAACCCCTAATTTGATTTTATATATATTTTGGCTATAATGGGTTTTCATATTTTTACCTTATGAGTCTTTGATGGATTTTCTATTAATTAAGCCTAATTAAAAGATTTAATTAATGGTTTAATTTAATAAAAAATTAATATGATATTTTAATAGTCATTTTATTTAATTAATTGAAAAATTAATTAAATTGGAAAATAAAAGTTATAATTTTAAAATTTGGAATGTGACAATATTTATTTTAATAATAATATATTTGGAGTTCATTTTTAAATAAATGACTAAATAATATTATTATTAAAGCTAACAAATATTTTAGCAATTAAGTTTTGGAAAATGAAATTTAAAAGTGAAAAATATATTTAAATTAATAAAAGATTCTAAATTTCATGTGACTAAAATACAAATATATTAATATTGAAAAGTGGAGATATTAAAGTTAGTGCATGAGATTTAATAAATTAATTAATTAAATTAGAAAGAGTAAAGTAAATATTATATTTATTATTGTGCATTATTTTAATATTTTCTCACATAGGAGTTGGCAAATTCTTGAAAGTTTTCATGTAGGCAACACAGGAGTTTGCACTCTAAGAATGCGCTAGTTGTCTACACTTAGAAGTTAGCATTTTATTTGAGCACATGGTGTCTACAACCTTATGGCTCATCTAGAAGGTTGGAGAAGACTGATGCTTGGTTGTCATGCTTATCTTCTAGTTGTTTCTAGACACATTTTAGACGTATCTTAGAGGTCTTTAAATAGAGGCTCTCCTAGTGTGTTTTGGCAAGCTTAATGGAAGCTAAAGCTACAAGCTGAATGGAGGCTACAAGTTTCAAGCTAAAATGGAAGCTTCAAAGCTTACATGAATTTGAGAAGCTCATATGCTTTGACATGCTCATGCATTTTCACATATTCTTATGCTTCTTCTAGCACTTATAGTCACTTGGAGGATTCGGTTGGCTTAGATCTTAGAGGAATCACGAATGATGGAGAAGGAAGAGATTTTCTATGAATTTCTAAGGCATGGCGGATTAGCATCAGTGTCCAGGTGCACTCGTGATATTCGTATATTCTATTTGCACCATTTCTCTTCTTGTCTTCATCATGTTTGTTATATGTGTCTAATTATATTCCATGAATGAATTTGCAATTTGAATTGGAACCTAGATGTTTTATTTGGATTGCAAAGAAAAAAATAGAAAACCCTAGATCCAATTAAAGAGAAATAAGACCTAAGTCGGGTTTGGGTTCGACATAGAATCAAATTGAGAAATGATGATTTCAAAATTTATAGTTTAACCTGTTGGACGAAAACAAATATTTTTAAGAGGAAAATTCTTAATCTATGAAATTTGAAAGCCCTTCTTATTTGGAAGTTATATATGTGTTGTATTTAAATATATAATAACTGCATGCATGTTGCAGTAATGATGTATGGCAACTATATATATATATATATATACATATATATATGTATATATATATATATATATATATATATATATATATATATATATATGTATACATATATATATATATATATACATATATATATACATATACATATATATATGTATATATATATACATATATATATGTATATATATATATGTATATATATATACAGATATACATATCTATATATATATATACATATATATACATATATACCTATAAAGATATATATATATATATACTTATACAGATATACACATATATATATACACATACACACATACATACATACATACATACATATATACATACATACATATATATATATATATATATATGTAAATACATTATAAATTGCAGTCGAAATACTTTTTTAAAAAAGTTCGAATCTCGTATGATAAAAAATGTCAATGGAAACATTTTGAAAAGAAAATTAATGGATTTGGGGAGGGGCGGATATATCCACCCCTTGCCCCCACCCGCCTTTATATATATTGGCGCCGGCGGTTGCCAATACCCGCTGAAGCAAGTATTGTGATTGTCGTCACAGGTCCTGTGTCAGAGGGCAAGGCCGTACAACTTGTCCGTGCCATAGTGATTATAAATTCGCTTAAACTAGACACTCTCCCAAGCAATTTTTAAGAGCTCGACATGTATATTAATTCTTGTTATATAATATTATTTGTAATTTGATATTATTATATGTATATATATATGTGTATAAATGTATATATATATATATATATATATATATATATATATATATATATATATATATATATATATATATATATATATATATATATATATATATATATATATATATATCAAATTAATATTGTAATTTGACTTTGTAATTATTATGAAGTATTTGATATTAATTGTTATATATATATATATATATATATATATATATTAGTAAAATTTTGTTTAAGTTAGTAATCGAGTTATTAAAATTTCAATAAAGCAATATAGTTAGAATTTATAACTACCTAATTAGTCTAAAGACTAATAGGAATGTTCTAAATGGATTAATGGAAGATTTTAATAGAAACAATTGTTGATAGAACTAATGGAAAGAGATATATTTATATTAAATAACAATTAATATATATTAAATGACATTTAATATATATTAAATAATTTAGAGATGGTAATTTTATATTACGAGATGATTTTAAATTAAGTGACTCAAATTTTATATTGGGCAATGGGTCATTGATATATTTGACCTTGTTATAACATAGCTACGATTTGAATTATTATATTGATTATAAATTATTGATATGTCTTAAGGGTTAGTTAAATATTAACTAATGGGATTTATAGAAATATAGTTTGATGAGTTTAATATTTATTAATGTTTGTTGGGTCTAACAAACTATTAATAAATAATGGTTTAAATAGTTATCAACAAATTTGATTAGAGATAATCTAGTGGAGATTATTTATTAATTGAAGTTTGTAAAAGATAATAATTTTTTGATTTGGATTATAATTGATTTTAATCAATTAATGTCCATTGAGTTGACAATATAATTATATGTGATAGAGTTTTAACTTGAAATGATTATCATGATGAATGTGATCTATTAATAAGATTCCCAATATACCTTGTTATAAAATCAGTTAGTATTATTGAACTATTAGTTTGATATTTGTGTATTGAATTATAGTTGACTTGTAACTTACAAATAATAGTTAGTTAATAGTCAACTGATATTATATTGAATGTTGCCATGGATATATAATTATTAATTAATTTAATTAGAGATAATCAGATTTAATTAATAATTAATTTATGGAACAAAGTTTTAATATATCAATTCTTCTAGCGAAGTTGTGAAGTATTTACATTGAAATTGATAAGTCTTATTATAATGACATTAATAATGACTTTAGATAATTTAGTGGTTATTAGTTGTAACGATTAAATTAAAAGGCTCAAGACTTAGTAATATATAATTGAGAATTATTAGAATGATAAAAGGTCAAAGATTGTGAATTGATGCTAATTGATCATTCTAATAAAGTTATGATCTCTTATTCGAAGAATGATAATTGGTTCTCTTATAATATAATGAATAATGATCCTAGTTGAAAGGTTAATCAATTAGAATAATGGATCATGGTTAAATATAGAGGAGAATTTAATTAAAGGTCAATGATGATCAGTTTAGTAAATATTTATCCTTAAGTTATTCTTCGAATGTAATTCTCAGTAAAGGAAGGATAATGCTATCGGGGAACAAATGAGTTGACTTGTAGGTCAAATGATGAAAGTTAAGAAACTTGAAAATATACTTGCAAAAAAAAAATTGGAAACCCCTACACTTGATTCAATTACGAGATTTTAGTAAACCAAAACATGTGTTTGCATTGTGTATTCTCTATCCTTCTTGTTTTGAGTTTTTGGGTTGACTAGTGTTGACCAGTCCTAGGTTGTTACCAGAGGCTCGAGGGTTATGAGATGTGTTGGCATGTTGATCTTAATTGGTCTTGATCTTTATAATCCCAACCATGGTTATGTGATCGTATGCTCTATGAAATATTTATAATTACTGATTGTTATTCTTCATCAGTCTTCATGTGTGAAGCTGAGATGTATGTGTATGAGACACTTGAGCTAATCATTTTTGAGTCATCGATTAGTTATCCTTGGTTTATTTCTAGTCACCATGATGGAACTGAATGTGGATTTATATCTTGATGATTTCATGTTGTGACATGTTTTGACTCAACCATTTTAGAGTCTTCGATCAGTATGATTTTGAGATATTCTTGGTTGCTTGTTGAGAACTAATGGACATTGTGATTTATTTTGAGATATATTTTCATTATTGAGAACCAATGGATACTTATGATTATCAGTGATGCCTTCAGTTGCCAATAGAGAACTGTTGTGGTCATGATTTCTATGGATGCTTTTCAGATGCTCATGGAGATTTGATGGTTCTTATTCTAGAGATTTGATGATTCTTATTACGGATATTTGATGCTTATATTGTGGATATTTGATGATTCTTTATATGGATTATCTTTTAAATTTTCTTTACAGTTGCTTGTACAGGTCTGTGGTGATTTTATGATTCCATGAGCTTAGGGTAGGTAATCTACTTGTAGTGTCGGGAAGTGCCTTGCAATGGGGGTCGGGGCCCTAAGTGGCTGCCAGGGTAACTCATTGTAAGTTTAGTTAACAAGTGATAACATTTACACACTAAATGGGGATTAAATGAACCTAAAAAGATAATTGTTTTGATGTTCTCGCCTATGTCTTGAGTGCTTGTACAGACTAGGATGGGAGTAGAGAGAATGCATGGTTGCGATTGTGCATTCCGTAGTATGCCTCGTTAGTATGAGAAGATACTAGTGGTTGCATGAGATCAGTATGGACCCGTGTAGTTTATCTAACTGCCTAGTAACTTGTACATGATAAAAGCAATGACACTTTCCCGCTTGCAGAGTAGGTTTCCTACATGTCATTGTGTGCCTTTGAGAATTAGATGTCGATTTTGTGTGTGTTGGAACCTTTGAGTAGTATACTTTTAAGATTCTTGGATTTATAGATATTTATGCTATGTGCTTTCGATATCCTATTTGGGACTTGAGATTATCTCCTCAGCACGGTGGGAGTGGACCACTTAGGTTCCATGCGGTCAGGTAGTAGTGTATTTTCCACTCTTATCATTTGAGATCCATCTGAGACTCCGTATCTGGAGCATTCTTGGTTGGTATTTATCTTCATTCTGTTCTTGGATCATTATGATGGATGATATACCTTACGATGTATGTATTTATTGGTATATTTCTTATATTGATGATTTGCATATGTTAGATGTTGGTATCCTATGCTTTACTTTGCATGTCAGAAGGATGTTTTAGGAGTGGCATTCATACTATGTTTATACCAATGATCTCTTTGGTGCTTTGGAATGTTACGCACAGAGGGATGGCTAGGATCCACGATGGTTTAATGATGCTATTAACGATTGGGAGGAACCGTGCACTTAGTTATTTATGTTTGTGATTCATGATTATCTTGCATGATGGATGATTATGTCTTTTGAGATGATGTATCATTTATGTTATGTGGTTTCATTTACTAAATCATGAATTAGAATTGGATGATGATGTACTCTATTTACATTGATGTTTACCCTTTTAAGCTTTCCATACCTTGTGACGTGTACAGTGGATGATTGAGCAATCTAAAATGTAATTACTAAAAGGACACTTGTATATTGTTTAAAAAAATTGAATGTATCATTGCTAAAGATGTAATGTTAGATGAATGGTTAATTTAGATGTGATACAATGTTAAGGGATCCTTAAAAAAAGTAACTTGTTATGTATGTTATGTTTACTTTTATTTGAATTGTTTCTATTGCTTTCGCAAGTGTTGTGAATAGTTTATCTTTCATGTTTTTTTTAAAAAAATTGTTTGGAAAAGTTAGTGAAATTCTTTGGATCCCTTGGCAGGGCATTACATTTGGTATCAGAGCCTAAATTTCAACATTGGGAGCTCTGGGTATATTGGAATGCTACTAGTTATTAACTAGTTGAACAAAATGAAACTTTGAACTATCATGTGTATCTCTTTCAAACTGGAAACTTGAAACTAGGTGAACTTAAATAGAACTTAAAATTGTTACTTGCATATTTTTCATATTTCAACACCTAGCTTTCAAAACTAAAAATTCTACTGAAAACTTAAACAAAGGCAAAACTGAAAATTGAAACTCATTCTAGTTGCAAAACATGTATCTTGTATCTATGTTTCAAGGTAGTATGCCCTTGATTATCTTTGCAAGCATTAAGTTGCTCTTGTTTAGAATGTAGTAGGGGATCATCTATTTCAGTAGTTGTTAAAAGAATGGATGTTGGATCGATATAGTTTTCGGTTTACCATTAAACCAGAATCATATTGCTCTAAGTGTGTTGTAATATCCTCAATAAAATCATGTTTCCCTACAAGGGGAAAAGGGTTCAATGGGACCTACATAGTGAGTATCTTAGTTTTTTGTTCTTATAGGCTTCCAGGAGCAAACCTAATCCCAGGGGGGGTGGATGTAGTGCCTGCCCCTGGTTCGCATTTTGTTATCATTGCTGAACTCTTTTAGTGCTAATTTTATGTTGTTGGTTAGTAGCATTCTTTTGAGATTATTAGGTATTATTCTATGGATTCAGTTTATTATGTGATGAGATTACTTAGACTCTACATGTCATGTATGTATGATGATTATTTTTAGTGTTCGCAATTATTGATGATGATTATTACATTGCTTTTAGTTATTAATGATGATTAGTAAGATGATTTATTATCATATGTGTTTTCTTCTGGATACTTACCCCATACTTGCATGTGGATGGTGTGCGTGTTTGAGTGTTTGCTTTTGTATGACATGTCTAATGTGGTTAAGGAAGGGAGTCATAGTCACCTGCTAGTCGAGATCTACATGATGCACCACTTCCCTCCATTGCCTATTTAGTTTAGTATATATTGTGTTTGTACATTCATGATTTTTATGCAGGTTGTAGGTACCTAGTATCGACTTTCCTGAATTTACCAGGATGAGCGTACCATATCATATTATCTCAATGATAAGAGAGGGGAGATAAATTCTCAAGTTCAAATCCCAACCCTTTAAGCCATTTGTTATAATTAAAAAATTAGGACAAGTATCTGAGTTGAGTACCCTCTGAATACGTTGGATAACATAAATCGCAATTTAAACCCCTAATTTGATTTTGTATATATTTTGGCTTTGATAGGTTTTCATATTTTTACCTTATGAGTCTTTGATGGATTTTCTATTAATTAAGCCTAATTAAAAGATTTAATTAATGGTTTAATTTAATGAAAAACTAATATGATATTTTAATATTTATTTTATTTAATTAATTGGAAAATTAATTAAATAAAATAATTAAATTGAAAAATAAAAGTTATAATTTTAAAATTTGGAATGTGACAACATTTACTTTAATAATAGTATATTTGGAGTTCATTTTTAAATAAATGACTAAATAATATTATTATTAAAGCTAACAAATATTTTAGCAATTACGTTTTGGAAAATGAAATTTAAAAGTGGAAAATATATTTAAATTAATAAAAGATTCTAAATTTCATGTGACTAAAATACAAATATATTAATATTGAAAAGTGGAGATATTAAAGTTAGTGCATGAGATTTAATAAATAAATTAATTAAATTAGAAAGAGTAAAGTAAATATTATATTTATTATTGTGCATTATTTTAATATTTTCTCACATAGGAGTTGGCAAATTCTTGAAAGTTGTCATGTAGGCAACACAGGAGTTTGCACTCTAAGAATGCACTAGTTGTCTACACTTAGAAGTTAGCATTTTATTTGAGCACATGATTTCTAAAACCTTATGGCTCATCTAGAAAGTTGGAGAAGACTGATGCTTGGTTGTCATGCTTATCTTCTAATTGTTTCTAGACACATTTTAGATGTATCTTAGAGGTCTTTAAATAGAGGCTCTCCTAGTGTGTTTTGGCAAGCTTAATGAAAGCTAAAGCTACAAGCTAAATGGAAGCTACAAGCTTCAAGCTAAAATGGAAGCTGCAAAGCTTACATGTATTTGAGAAGCTCATATGTTTCCACATGCTCATACATTTTCACATATTCTTATGCTTCTTCTAGCACTTCTAGTCACTTCGAGGATTTGGTTGGCTTGGATCTTGGAGGAATCACGAATGATGGAGAAGGAAGGGATTTTCTATGGATTTCTAAAGCATGGTGGATTAGCATCAGTGTCTAGGTGCAATCGTGATATTCACATATTCTCTTTGCACCATTTCTCTTCTTGTCTTCATCATGTTTGTTATATGTGTCTAATTATATTCCATGAATGAATTTGCAATTTGAATTGGAACCTAGATGTTTTATTTGGATTGCAAAGAAAACAATAGAAAACCCTAGATCCAATTAAAGAGAAATAAGACCTAAGTTGGGTTTGGGTTCGACGTAGAATCAAATTGAGAAATGATGATTTCAAAATTTATAGTTTAACCTATTGGACGAAAACAAATATTTTTAAGAGGAAAATTCTTAATCTATGAAATTTGAAAGCCCTTCTTATTTGGAAGTTATATATGTGTTGTATTTAAATATATAATAACTGCATGCATGTTGCAGTAATGATGTATGGCAACTATATATATATATATATATATATATATATATATATACAGATATACATATATATACAGATATACATATATATATACAGATATACATATATATATATATATACAGATATACATACATATATATATATACCTATACAGATATACATATATATATATATATGTAAATACATTATAAATCACAGTCGAAATACTTCTTTTTAAAAATTCCAATTGCGTATCTAAAACAACATCATTGGAAACGTTTTTAGAATAAAATTAATGGATTTGGGGAGGGGTGGATATATCCACCCCCTGCCCCCAGCCACCTTTATATATATTGGCACCGGCGGAAGCCAGTACCCGCTGACACAGGTACTACGACTGCAGTCGCAGGCCCTGCGTCAGAGGGCAAGGCCGCACGGTTTGTCCGTGCCATAGCGATTATAAATTGGCTCAAACTAAATACTCTCCCAAGCAATTTTTAAGAGCTCGACATGTATATTAATTCGTGTTATATAATATTATTTGTAATTTGATATTATTCTATGTATATATATGTGTATAAATGTATGCATATATATATATATATATATATATATATATATATATATATATTTTAATTCGACTTTGTAATTATTATGAAGTGTTTGATATTAATTGTTATATATGTATATATATTAGTAAAATTTTGTTTAAGTTATTAATCGAGTTATTAAAATTTCAATAAAGCAATATAGTTAGAATTTATAACTACCTAATTAGTCTAAAGACTAATAGGAATGTTCTAAATGGATTAATCGAAGATTTTAATACAAACAATTGTTGATAGAACTAATGGAAAGAGATATATTTATATTAAATAACAATTAATATATATTAAATGACATTTAATATATATTAAATAATTTAGAGATGGTAATTTTATATTACGAGATGATTTTAAATTAAGTGACTCAAATTTTATATTAAGCAATGGGTCATTGATATATTTGACCTTGTTATAACATAGCTACGATTTGAATTATTATATTGATTATAAATTATTGATATGCCTTAAAGGTTAGTTAAATATTAACTAATGGGATTTATGGAAATATGGTTTGATGAGTTTATTATTTATTAATGTTTGTTGGGTCTAGCAAATAATTAATAAATAATGGTTTAAATAGTTATCAACAAATTTGATTAGAGATAATCTAGTGGAGATTATTTATTAATTGAAGATTGTAAAAGATAATAATTTTTGGATTTGGATTATAATTGATTTTAATCAATTAATGTTCATTGAGTTGACAATATGATTATATGCGATAGAGTTTTAACTTGAAACGATTATCGTGATGAATGTGATCTATTAGTAAGATTCTCAATATATCTTGTTATTAAATATTAACCAGTTATTATTATTGAACTATTAATTTGATATTTGTGTATTGAATTATAGTTGACTTTTAACTTACAAATTATAATTAGTTAATAGTCAACTAATATTAATTGGAGGATTTCCATGGATATATAATTATTAATTAATTTAATTAGAGATAATTAGATTTAATTAATAATTAAGTTATGGAAAAAAGTTTTAATATATCGGTTCTTCTAGCGAAGTTGTGAAGTATTTACATTGAAATTAATAAGTCTTATTCTAATGAGGTTAATAATGACTTTAGATAATTTAGTGGTTATTAGTTGTAACGATTAAATTAAAAGGCTCAAGACTTAGTAATATATAATTGAGAATTATTAGAATGATAAAAGGTCAAAGATTATGAACCGATGCTAATTGATCATTCTAATAAAGTTATGATCTCTTATTCGAAGAATGATAATTGGTCCTCTTATAATATAACAAATAATGATCCTAGTTGAAAGGTTAATCAATTAGAATAATAGATCATGGTTAAATATAGATGACAATTTAATTAAAAGTCAATGATGATCAATTTAGTGAATATTTATCCTTAAGTTATTCTTAGAATGTAATTCTTAGTAATGGAAGGATAATGCTATTGGGGAACAAATGGGTTGACTTGTAGGTCGAATGATAAAACTTAAGACACTTGAAAATATACTTGCAAATAGAAAATTGGAAACCCCTACACTTGATTCAACTATGAGATTTTAGTAAATCAAAACATGTGTTTGCATTGTGTATTCTCTATTCTTCTTGTTTTGGGATTTTGGATTGACTAGTGTTGACCAGTCCTAGGTTGTTACCAGAGGCTCGGGGGTTATGAGATGTGTTGGCATGTTGATCTTAATTGGTCTCGATCTTTATAAGCCCAACCATGGTTATGTGATCGTATGCTCTATGAAATGTTTGTAATTACTGATTGTTATTGGTCATCAATCATTGTGTGTGAAGCTGAGATGTATGTGTATGAGACACTTGAGCTAATCATTTTTGAGTCATCGATTAGTTATCCTTGGTTTATTTCTAGTCACCATGATGGGACTGAATGTGGATTTATTTCTTGATGATGTCATGTTGTGACATGTTTTGACTCAACCATTTTGGAGTCTTTGATCAGTATGATTTTGAGATATTATTGGTTGCTTGATGAGAACCAATGGATTTTGAGATATATTTTTGTTATTGAGAACCAATGTATACTTATGATTATCAGTGATGCCTTTAGTTGCCAATAGAGAACTGTTGTGGTCATGATTTTCTATGGATACTTTTTAGATACTCATGGAGATTTGATGATTCTTATTATGGATATTTGATGCTTATATTGTGGATATTTGATGATTCTTTTTATGGATTATCTTTTGGATTTTCTTTACAGTCGCTTGTACAGGACTGTGGTGATTTTATGATTCCATGAGCTTAGGTTAGGTAATATACTTGTAGTGTCGGGAAGTGGCTTGCAATGGGGGCCGGGGCCCGAAGTGGTTGTCAGGGTAACTCATTTTAAGTTTGGTTAATAAGTGATAACATTTACACACTAAATGGGGATTAAATAAACCTAAAAAGATAATTGTTTTGATGTTCTCTCCCATGCCTTGAGTGGTTGTACAGACTAGGATGGGAGTAGAGAGAACGCTTGGTTGCGACCGTGCATTCCGTAGTATGCCTCATCAGTATGAGAGGATACTAGTGGCCGCATGAGATCAGTATGGAACTGTGGAGTTTAGCTAACTGCTTGGTAACTTGTACATGATAAACGCAATGACACTTTCTTGCTTGCAGAGTAGGTTTCCTACATGTCATTGTGTGCCTCTGGAAATTAGATGTCGATTTTGTGTGTGTTGGAACCTTTGAGTAGTATACTTTTAAGATTCTTGAATTATATAAAGATTTATGCTATGTTATTTTGATATCCTATTTGGGACTTGACATTACCGCCTCAGCATGGTGGGAGTGGACTACTTAGGTTCTATGTGGTTGGGTGGTAGTGTATTTTCCAATCTTATCATTTGAGATCCATTTGAGACACCGTGGCTAGAGCATTCTTGGTTGGTATTTATCTTTATTCTATTATTGGATCATTATGATGGATGATATACCTTATGATGGATGTATTTATTGGTATGTTTCTTATATTGATGATTTGCATATGTTAGATGTTGGTATCCTATGCTTTACTTTGCATGTTAGTAGGATGTTTTAGGAGTGGCATTCCTACTGTGTTTATATCGATGATCTCTTTGGTGCTTTGGAATGTTACGCACGGAGGGATGGCTAGGATCCACGATGGTCTAATTATGCTATTAATGGTTGGGAGGAACCCTACAATTAGTTATTTATGTTTGTGATTCATGGTTATCTTTCATGATGGATGATTATGTGTTTTGAGATGATGTATCATGTATGTTATGTGGTTTCATTTACTACATCATGGATTAGAATTGGATGATGATGTACTTTATTTACATCGATGTTTACTCTTTTAAGCTTATCATACCTTGTGACATGTACAGTGGATGATTGAGCAATCTAAAACGTAATTACTAAAAAGAAATTTGTATATTGTTTAAGAACATTGGATGTATCATTGCTAAGGATGTAATGTTAGATGAATGGTTAATTTAGATGTGATACAATGTTAAGGGATCCTTCAAGAAAGTAACTTGTTATGTATGTTATGTTTACTTTTATTTGAATTTTTTTTTATTGCTTTCGCAAGTGTTGTGAATGGTTTATCTTTCATGTTTTAAAAAAAAAATTGTTTGGAAAACTTAGTATAATTCTTTGGATCCCTTGGCGGGGCATTGCACACAAGGTATGAATGGCTAAAAGAATATACATATATAAAAATAGAATTACATCATCCTCCATAGATCCATGATACAAGTACAATACAATAAATAAAAGAATCCACCATAAAATATATATCCATCCATCATAAAATATATAAAAATCCATTATAAGATATAACCATCCATCATAATGATACATAGATAGAATGAAAGGAAATGTAGACAAGGAAGCTGCAACCGCAATGACTATAGATGAATCTCAATGGTAAGAGTAAAAAGAACTACTACCCAACCACATGGAACCTAAATGACCCACTCCCACCATGGTGAGGAGACAGTCCCAACTCCCAAATAGAATATCAAACAAAATATCAAAAGTACTTTCTAAGTCTAGGAAATCCTAAAAGTAATCTAACTCAAGGGTTCCAAGATAAATCAACATCTATACCAAGAGGCACACAAGACACATAAGAAACCTACTATGAGAGCAAGAAAGTGTCAGCCCAAGCCCCCTAGTGATCCCTATGCTGCCACTCATCTCCTCTCATACTGACAAGGCATACTACGGATGTAAGGTTGCAACCAAATGTTCTTTCTACTCCCATCCTAGTCTATACTAGCACTTGAGGCATGAGCAAGAACATACAAATACTCTTATTAGGTTCATTTTACTCTCATTTAGTGTAGTGTTTTCACTTATTAAACAACTTACAATTGCTTACCCTGGGAACCACTTAGGACCCCAGCCTCCATTGCAAGCCACTTACCAATATTACATATAGATTACCTACCCTAAGCTCATGAAATCACAAATCAAAGAGCCATAATAAAATAACCTCAATCCTATACAAGTCACTAAAAAGCATCAAAAGATAATTCACAATAACACATTAGTTTTCTACGAGTAACTAGAAAGCATCCCAAAATTACTGATCAAAGACTCAAAATGGTCAGGTCAAATATGTCATAACATGACATCATCAAGAAAAAATCATACCAAACACCTCAGTTCGATAAAAGTGACTAGAAAGAAATCAAAATACAATTGATCGAAGACTCCAAAATGGTTAAGTCAAGTAGGTCATAACATTTATCTCAGCATTACACAAGAACACTGGAGAGCAATAACAATCAATAGATCGGCACACATCATAGAGCATACTAGACACATTACCATGGTTGGTTTAAAAGTATCAGTATGAAAACATCATCATGATATCACAAACATAACACTTTCAAGCCTCTTGTTACATCCTAGCACTGGTCAAAGCTAGGTCAACCCAAAAACCCCAAACATAGACAACACATAGAAAAAAGAGTATAGGTTCATAGTTTAGTTTGATATTGAAAAAATATCATTGAGTTAAAAGCAAGGTTTGAGTATCGAGTTTAATATATGTTCCAAGTAGATATGATTCATCATTTACCCATACCATTAACCCATTCTTTCATTTAAATAATTACGCAGTTACCCCTATATCGATTTGAAGTCAACTTTCTAAAATATTCCAAGAGTAATTTATTTATTTAAAATATTAAATAATACTTGTTGATTTTCAAATAATCTATGATTTTATTATAATCAATATTATAGTAATTAAATAAGTTTATAAATTAATTGAACAACTTCCATTATTAATTAATCCTAATTAAATTACATTTAATTAAATTAATTAATAATTATATTAAATATTCATATAAATTCACAATTAACGATTCTAAATCATTTTAATAATAACCTAGTTAAAAATAATAATTAAATTTTATTTGATAACTTAATCATTAATAATAATAATAATAATAAATAAATAATTTATATTAAATTATCACTAAAGAATTACTAACTTATTAATAATAATTAATACTATTACTATCATTTAATATACTAAATTTATTAATATTTAATATATTAAATAACAGATAAAAATTAAAATTAATTATTTATTAATTAAAAAAGTATTATAATAATAATAATTTTCTTTTTTTTGAAATGTATACCGCAGGCTACAAAAGGCAGTCATAGACTGCAACAAGGCAGTCGTGGTCTGCTTTAGCAGACACAGTCTACTAAGTCATAGGCCACTAATTTAATGAAGGGGGAGGGGAGGGGTGTAACCTGGCTACCCTTTAAAACCTTTTTCTAAAATTTTTTTTTATTATTATTTTATATAATTTAAAATACATTTTTAAAAAACTTAATTTAATTCTTAGTTTTTATTTAATTTTTAAAACTCAAAAACAAAACTCTCTGACAAATATTTTTTTTAAAATGAATAATTTCTTTTACAAATAAATAACAAAATGTTTCTTTTTTTTAAATTATTTTGTTATAAACAAAATAAACAAAGACCCCCTTTCTAAAATAATTTATATTGATTTTATTTTATAAAATTTTATACATATAAGATTTATATAAAACAAATTCACCTTTTTTTTTTATAAAACTTAATTTTTTTAATAAAAGATTCCAGGTCTTAATCTAATAGAAGAAATACAACCAATTGGTGGAGTTCTCGAATGGAATTTTCAAAATTAATCCAAAAACCCTTCCCGTTAAGTTCCCAACTTTTAAATCTATTGAAAGAAAGATTATATTGATCATTTAAAGCTTTCCATGTACAGAGAATTTAGCAAACATACTAGAAAATCATAATAAAAAATATTCATCACAAGAATTATCCAAAAAATCATTCAACAGTCACGATGAAGATAGGAAAGAAAGAGCATAACAAATTTAGCAAATAGTCAAAAGCATCTACTCGGACACTGATGCTTGATGGGGACACAACCCAACAACAGAATGGACACAATAGAAAGGGGAAATTATATTAACTGAGAAAATAAGCTAGTACAAATAGTGCAGAGAAATAAACTTCAAAACATGCCCTACAGGCTTACAATAGCATAAATTTGGAGAATATTTCTCCTTTTAGCACCTCCTCTCAAGCTCCAATCCGAACTGCCTTTTACAATGCCAAAAATCTCCTTAAATAGACCCCGGAGGGTTAAGGACTATGAGTACATTCTAGAAAGTGCTAGTAGGCATCCATCGACAAAATAGAAGGTTCCAGAAGCCGCGTTAGAAGTCGGTGCAAATCTAGAAGAATCCAGAAACGGTAGCCGAACTTCCGGGAGGCATAACTTTTGAACCGTAGCCCCGATTGACGAACCGTTTACATTTTCGGAAAGCTCTCAAAGCGCTCTATAGCCCTATGGACAGCTTCGCTTGTCCCCCATTTTTTGACCCTTTTCAAGGTCATTTAATGCCCCAAACCTGACTTTGAAGCATTCTTAGGAGGTCTCCAAAACCCAAAAAACTGCAATAACTTTCAAACCGTGGGGCCTTTTGACTTGATTCTTTTTCTGGAATGCTCTAAATCTCAATTACATTCATCTGGCCAAGTTACACCTTCTAGGTCACCAAAATGATGGCCAAATTGCATGCTCCTATTTTTTTGAGATTTTCAAATGCACTGATAGTTGAACTATGAGAGTTGGAACCTTTATTTGAGCCAAATGGGTATAAAAAATGTAAAGACATAAAACAGAAACTAAGTCTAAGTACATTTTTTTTTTTGGGTGACACAGGATTGCCCTTATACCTCTGGATGCTCCTGCATCAATGCTAATCACTACACCTAAGAAGATTGTAAAGAAATTCCCCCTCTCAGAGCCTTTCCCTTTCCTAAAATTCCTTTCACTTTCAAAATTCATGGTCATTCGAAAATGAACTCCCAAATTATGATATGGAGTTCTCTCCTAAAATTGGGGCACTAATTGTGCATTCATCCAAGAGAACTCTTTGCTCAGCAAACTTCAACTCTTTATTAACTTTTTATTTATCCTTTCTTTATCTTTTTTTTTTTTTTTTCCATGCATGTTTATTGAATTATTAAATAACTTTATTTAATTTTTCACTTGACTTCTTTTTTAATTAATTTACTAAATTTAATCTCATGCACACATTATGCAATCATGAAAATTTTAATAAATTATTATCTTTTCCCACTTCTTAAATTATTTTTGAATGTTTAATTGATAAAATATTTATTAACTTAAACAATAATATTATTTACCATTTATTTTAAAATGAACTCTAAATATATTATTATTAAATTAAATAAATAGTATCACGTTTTAAATTTATTCTTATAACTTTTATCATAAAATTTAATTTTGTTTATTTAATTAATTTTCTAATTAATTAAATATAATTAAATATTAAAATATGATAATAATTTTCCATTAAATTAAATCTTTAATTTAACCTTTTAATTAGACTTAATTAATAGAAAATTCACCAAAGACTCATAAAATAAAATACGAAAACCCATCATAGAAAAACACATACAAAATCAAACTAAAGGGTTATAATCATGAATTAATGTCATTCAACTCATTCAGAAGGTAATCAACTTAGATACTTTTCCTAATTTTCTAATACAAATGACTTAAAGGTTTAGGATATGAACTTAAGAATGTATCTCCCCTCTCTTACCATTGAGGTAATGCGATAGGGTATGCTCATCCTGGCAATTCATGCAAGTTGATACCCAGTACCTGCAACCTACATAACATCCACGCATATAAAAATACAATATTCTAAGCTAAATAGGCAATGGCAAGAAGTGATACATCATGTAGATCTCGATTAGCAAGTGACTAAAACTCCCTTCCTTAACCACATCAAAAATGTTGTACAAAAAGAAAACATACACATAAACCATACACCTGCAGTATAGGGTAAGCATCCATAAAAAAACACATATAATAATGCATCTGACTAACCATCATCAATAACTAAAAACACTTCAATAATCATCATCCATTCATTCAATAGTAATCAAATAAAAACTAGGGGTAGGCACTACATCCACCCCCTAGACTTAGGCTTACTCATAGAAGCCTACAAGAATGGTAAAACTAAGGAACTCACTGTGTGGGTTGCATTGGACCCTTTCCCCCTATAGGAGGATATGACTCCAGTAAGAACACCCTCTAGAATCTATCCATATCTCCAACTATAGGTTCTCAAGTTGTAGGTCTCCGGTCTAAGAATTTTGATTTCCATTGTGAGCAATAGCATGAATTGTGTCCATATTGTTCGCATGAGAAACACTCTTTGTCGAAGCTCCTCTACACTCCAAGTGTACTAGAATACTGAACACTGCCCTCACTAGAGGAAGAAGGAATACTTTGAGATGGTTGGTAAAACTAGTTGCACTTATTATGTTGTGTATTGCGATATTTACAATAGCTCCTATACCTAGGTCGATGCTCATGTCCTACCCGATGTACTCTATCATGATCATGAATAGGAGATAGTTAATCAATCATGGCCTACATCATTTTCCTTAGATCAACCTCCTTGGAGTCAACATGCTACTCCCTATGGTTCTCTTCCCAATGCACACTAACATGCTCTTCCCTATTCCCTTCTTGGATAGGCCCTTCATGGATAGACTTATGGACACTGATGTCTCTGGCTCATCCATGGACTCTACCATAGCCTAGGACACAACCTCTAACAGAAAATCTCATCCCAGATACCATCGTACAATCATATCCAAGATACAAGATTCTATAATAACCATGAACATACTATTGTAAAGCATACACAAAAGACACATGTTTTGGAAAGAGAGTAAGTTCAAATTTTTTGTTTTTCCTATTTTTTAGGTTTAATTATATTTAAATTTTGAATTCTAAAAGTTCAAGTTTGAAAGTATAAAACTAAAAGTTTAATTTCTATTTCAATTCAACTAGATCAAGTTTTAGTTTGAAATAGATATACATAACAATTTTGAGTTTCATTTTTGTTCAACTAGTTAATAACTAGTGGCATTCCAATATACTTAGAGCTTCCAATGTAAAAACTCAGGCTCTGATACTAAATGTAACACCCCACCAAGGGATCCAAAAGAAATAACCTAAAGTTTTAGTAAGTTTGCCAACATTTTTTTTAATAAGAAAGATAAATCATACACATTTAAGACATAGTAGCAGAAGCAATAACATATAATCAATTAAAAGCATACATAACAGGTTACATTCCTTAAGGATCCCAAGACACTGAATCACTTATAAATGTAATTAATACTAAGTCCATCAAATACCACATCCATATGAAAGAATAATCAAGAAATCTAATGCCCATTTAAATAATATATATTTGTTCCAAATGTCTCTTGACAGATGAAATTTGGAATGCTCAATCATCCACTATACATGTCACAAGGTATGGAAGGCTAAAAGAGTATACATATATAAAAATAGAATTGCATCCTCCTCCTTAGATCCATGATACAAGTACAATACAATAAATAAAAGCATCCACCATAAAAGATATATCCATTGATCATAAAAGATATAAACATCCCTCATAAGATATAACCATCCATCAAAATGATACATAGATAGAATGAAAGGAAACGAAGACAATGAAGCTCTAGCCACAATGAATATGGATGAAACTCAGTTGTAAGAGTAAAAAGCACTACCACCCAACTGTGCTGAACCTAAATGGCCCACTCCCACCACATAGAGGAGATAGTCCCAAGTCCCAAACAAGATATCAAACAAAATATCAAAAGTACTTCCCAAGTCTAAGAAATCCTAAAAGTAGTCTAACTCAAGGGTTTCAAGATAAATCAACATCTATACCTAGAGGGACACAAGACATGTAGGAGAGCTACTATTTAAGTGGGAAAGTTTCATCACACGAATCATGCTAGAGTTACCTTGGTAATCTCTCAAGACCCTGTCCCCCTAGTGATCCCTATGCGGCCAGTAGTATCTTCTCATACTGACGAGGCATATAATGGATGCAAGGTCACAACCAAGCATTCTCTCTACTCACATCCTAGTTTGTACTACCACTCAAGGCATGGGAAAGAACATAAAAATACACTTATTAGATTCATTTTACTCTCATTTAGTGTAGTGTTTTCACTTATTAAACAACTTACAATGGGTTACCATAGGAACCACTTAGAGCCCCAGACTCAATTGCAAGCCACTTCCAGACATTGCATATAGGCTAACTACCCTAAGATCATAAAATCACAAATCAAAGAGTCATAGTAAGATCACCTCAATCCTATACAAGAGACTAGAAAGGATCAAAAGATAAGTCACAATAGCAAATTAGTTCTCTATGAGTAACTAGAAAACATCCCAAAATTACTGATCATAGACTCAAAATGGTTAAGTCAAATATGTAATAACATGACATCATCAAGAAAAAATCATACCAAACACCTCAATCCTATAAAAGCGACTAGAATGAAATCTAAACACAACTAATCAAAGACTCGAAAATGGTTAAGTCAAGTAGGTCATAACATTCACCTCAATGTCACACAAGAACACTGGAAAGCAATAGCAATCAATAGATTGACCCAAATCATAGAGCATACAAGTCACATTATCATGGTTGGGTTAAAAGTATTAAGATTAAAACATTATCATGACATCACAAGCATAGAACTCCTGAGCCTCTGGTTACATCCTATGACTGGTCGAAGCTAGGTCAACCCCAAACATAGCCAACACACAGAAAATAGAGTATAGGTTTCAAAGATTGGTTTGATTTTGAAAACATACCTACCTCCCCTTTAAAACCTTTTTTTTAAATTATTATTATTTTTTATACATTTAAATTTATTTTCATTTAATGAATTTTTTTTTATTTAATAAAAAAAACAAAAAACTCAAGAACAAAACCCTCCCACTATTTTTGTTTAAATGAATAATTTCTTTGAAAAATAAATTTTAAAAAAAATATTTTAAATTATTTTATTATAAACAAAAAAAAAAAGACCCCCCTTTCTAAAATAATTTCAATTGATTTAATTTTATAAAATTTTATACATATAAGATTTATATAAAACAAATTCACCCTTTTTTTATAAAATATATTTTTTTAATAAAAGATTTTGGTTTGATTTTGATAGAAGAAATATGATTAACCAGTCAAATTCTCAAATGGAATTTTCAAAATTAATGCAAAAACCCTTCGCGTTCAATTTTCAATGGTTAAATCTATTGAAAAAAGGATTATATTGATCATTTAAACCTTTCCATGTATAGAGAATTTAACAAACATACTAGAAACTCATAATGCAAAACATTTGTCACAAGAATTATTCAGAAAAACATTCAGTAGTCACGATGAAGATAGGAAAGAAAGAGCATAACAAATTTAGCAAATAATCACAAGCATGTACCTGGACACTGATGCTAATTGCTATGCACAAGAAGATTGTAGAGAAGTTCCCCCTCTCAGAACCTTCTCCTTTCTGAAAATTCCTTCCTCTTCCAAAATTTATGATCCGCTGAAAATGAACTCCCAAATTGTTATATGGAGTTCTCCCCTGAAATCAAGGCACTAATTGTGCATTCATCCCAGAGAACTCTCTGCTCACCAAACTTCAACTCTTTATTAACTTTTTCTTTATCTTTCCTTTATCTTTTCTTTTTCTTTTCCATACATGCTTATTGAATTATTATATAGCTTTATTTAATTTTTTACTTCACTTGTCTTTTAATTAATTTATTAAATTTAATCTCATGCACACATCATACAATCTTCAATTTTTAATAAATTAATTTCTTTTCCCACTTCTTAAATTCTTTTTGAACATTTAATTGATAAAATATTTATTAACTTAAACAATAATATTATTTACCATTTATTTTAAAATGAACTCTAAATATATTATTATTAAATTAAATAAATATTATCACATTCTAAATGTATTCTCATAACCTTTATCTTCAAATTTAATTTTTTTATTTAATCAATTTCTCAATTAATTAAATATAATAAAATATTAAAATATCATAATAATTTTCTATTAAATTAAATCATTAAATTAATCTTTTAATTAGACTTAATTAATAGAAAATTTACCAAAGACTCATAAAACAAGATACGAAAATCCATGATAGAAAAACACATACAAAATCAAACTAAAGGGTAATAATCATGAATAAACATCATTCAATGCATTCGAAAGGTAATCAACTCAGATACTTGTCCTAATTTTCTAGGACAAATAGCTTAAAGGTTTAGGATTTGGACTTAAGAATTTATCTTCCCTCTCTTACCATTGAGATAATGTGATAGGCTATGCTCATCCTCGCAATTCAGAGAAGTTGATACCCGATACTTCCAACCTACATAAAATTCACATATGTACAAACACAATATTCTAAGGTAAACAAGCAATGATAGGAAGTGGTGCATCATGTAGATCCCAACCAGCAGGTGACTATGACTCCCTTAACTACATCAAAAATGCCATACATAAAGAAAACATACACGCACACTATATACATGCAATATGAGGTAAGTATCTATAAGAAAACACATATGATAATCCAAATAACTAACCATCATCAATAACTGAAAAAAATGTAATAATCATCATGCATACATGAAGTATAGAGTAGTAAGTAATCTCATCATATATCAACTAAATCTAAAACAATATCTGATAATCTCAAAACAATGCCACTAATCATCAAGCATAAATTTGGCCTAAAAGAGTTCGAAAATGGTAATAAAATGCAAACTAGGGGTAGGCACTAGAATAATAATAATAAATGGATTTAGAAAATTAAAGCTATAATGAATTTGTCTCATTGCTGAATTAATTTCCATGAATCAAAGATAGCAAGTTTATGTTTTTTTATCAATTTTTTATATTGTAGAATTTTGTATTCCTAAAATTGATTGGGTGACTTGATTTGGTGTTATATGACCCTTTTAGTTAATTTTTTAATTTTTTAATTATAATTATTTTATTTTTATACATAATTAATGAATGTAATATATATATATATGTAAGATTTTGTGGTAAACTCATCTAGAATTATGTTTATCCTAATAAAATATTTAAACAATTTTGTATGAAAATAGTTATGTATTTATTTTTTCATGATTATAATTTATCTCAAGCTACACATGTTTACTCTATCCAATTTTTATACATCCTTCATCAAATTAATATAATTACAATTTTTTTCAATCAATTATATATATATATATATAAAGTAACAAAAGTATTAAGTTTATTATTTGAATCCTAACTATAAAAACATTACTGGTAACAAATGTGGTTGACTTCATTGTGCTCAACTTAAATATGATATTCCATATTTGTAACGTAATATGGATGTATTGTCAATAACATTAAAAATGAGAGTAATGTCCAATATGACGCTTATTATATTTATCTTTTTCATTTTCATGTATCATGAAAAGCTTTATATTTTAGGCATGAAATTATTCCTTGTCAATGTCTATATTTTATGGCCTAGTTGATCATCTATTCTTTACTTTTATTATTACCATTTTGATTATTTGCCACCCATTGAAAGCACTTGTGAAATCAAACAACCATGGCATTGCTTCCCCACAGCCAAGGAGGTCCATATTAGTATTGAATGTATACTAATGTGGCAAGTGATTTTTTTTTTATAGTTATTGACATGATTATGTACATTCCCTATGCATATTTGTTTGGAAAGAAATGGGTTGAATAAATGAATGATTTTTAATGGCATTCCACAAATTTCCTAGTGTAAGGGGCAAAGAGACAAAAAGACTAATTCATTTTCAATTTATTTTTCACATTTTCTGGCTATATCTATCCTCAAGAACATCCTTCAAACTCTTAAACTTAAGTTATTATCATAATAAGTGGGATAGCTTGATATATTATAAAAACATTGGTGAAGAACCATTCAGTTTCTACTACTAGTTGTAAAGATACAAGTTATTTTTTCCAAAATATTCTTTATGCACTATCTTTGTGCACTCTTATATCTTAGGTGATGAGAGTCAATCCTAGTTGTATGACTATAATTCTAGTCTTCTATAATTAATTGTTATCATCATACTTCTATATGAAGTTGAATTCCATGATGTAGTATACTTTTTCTTTCTTATTATTTTTGGTTATACAAAATTTATGATAATTCCAAATTAGTATGGCCTACCAATCATACTATTGTAAATTTTTCTTAGATCAGGATGATAAAATCAGTTGAAGACATATATTTTGCAATATAATATTTTGATCCAATGTTTATACTTAAATATACCTTTTTAGTGAACATTTTATATCATTTTTATAATTGCTAAATTGCTAATTATTTTATATTAGTTGAGATTTAAAAATAGCTAAAATTTTTCATTAAATTTACACAATCTAAATATTTTTATCTTAATTCTTATTATGCAAACATTTTACATGTATAAAAAAGATCACATTTGTAAAAACCATTTAGCTTAGCGAAAATATAGTGACCAAGACAAAAAAGAAAAGAAAAAAAAAAGACTATCAACAAACTAACAACCCAAGTGCCACAACCATAGTCTATACATTATCCACTTCTATGACTACATGATATCTATAGTGAAAGGTATAATATAAGCTAAAATTACCTCTTAACTAATTACTAGACCAAAATAGATAAAGTATGATCACTTATTTCTGAAACAACAATCTAGTTTTAAACTACACAACCATATAAGAGGTGTCACAATGAAAGTATTGAATATGGGAATATGATTGAATACTAGATCTTGACATTCTCCTTCAAATAGAAGACCAATGATTAAATGAAATTGGATCCAATAGGTGTGATTGAAAGAGTTTTATGTACAGACCAGAGATATTTTTTAAGGTGCGAAGTGATATACCTCAAGATTCTCCACAAAAATAATGTAGACTAGGAAAAATGGGAAATGTTTGCAAGAAATTTTATGAAAACATGTCATAGTAGATTTTTTAGAAAGAAAAAAGTAGAATGTATGTCTTTTGAAAGGGAATAAGCCTCATGATTATGAAATTTACACTCAATTATAACTTTCTTCTTCAACTCCTTACGCTCAATTCTTCATTGAAGTTATGTTCCTAGCATCGAGAATTGCTACTACAAATTCATGGGATCCAAGGGACCCTAAATCTATGCTATATTTTTTAGAGAGATGGGAGAAGTTACTACAACCTTCAGTGCTTCATAACATTCTGGATCATATAGTGATCCCCATATTAATAGCACCAATAGATACTTGGGATGTAGAGATTGCGGTGGCACGACAACAAATTCCTCTAAAAATGTCATCATATTAGGTACAATAAAATGAACAAGATGTAGATATCAGAAGGGCATGACAATGAGATGTAGAGATCATAAGGGCATGAAAATGAAATGCAGTGATCCCAATGGAAAAAAAACGAAATCATAGATCTCCACATGATATATACATACATACATACATACATACATATACATTTATGTATATGGAGAGATTTCTTCTAAGGTGTTTATTATATATAAGCACAACAAAAAAATTGATCTTGCTACATACATATTCAAGAATCTAAATAATAAAACAATAAAACTCACTCAAGCAATGCTAAGTGACTTACCCCAAGATCTTACTCAAAAATAATGTAGAGTTAATGGGCTATATATATATTGTTAGAATTCTTTTAGAATAACATAGACGGGGGGTGAATCAATTATTCAAGGTCCAATAATGTCCAATTAAAATTTTTCTTTCGAGCCTTTTTACTTTCTTGTCAAATCTTTAATGGCATATAATTGAAATTATCATGCATGCAATTAAACATTAAACAATCATGAAAAGTAAACATGCATCACCACATAATACAAAGGATTTTGGTGACCCAGAAACCCTCCATGAATAAGAAGATAAAACTAGGGTGGGGATGATACCCACAAAATTATTATGTAATGAATTTCAACCACTTCTGATGGTTTTCCCTGTTAAAGGCTTTACACACTGTTAGATGTGACCCTGTTAAAGGATTTCTACACCCTATTAGGAGTGTTCCCTATTGGAGGACTTAAGAACATTCAACTTAGAATGCAACCCTATTAAGAGATTTACATAGAGCTATTAGGCCTACCCAAGTCCATGAGATATACAGTCACCCTTGAGGCTTATCCACCTAGCTATTAAGCTAACTTAGCAATGTAGGATTTCAATGTCTAATACAATGGTAAGAAAGTATTAGAAAGGTTTTGACCTGATAAATATTATAACTCTAACTTTGCATATTTCAAATCACTCTTCAGTTATTTTTGTTGCTTGGCTTTTCTTCCTTCCAGTGTTGATAGCTTGTTCACCCTTCAAGATTTGTCTTCTTGTTTTCTTCCACTCGTTATGCCAATGCACTCTATGGTCACTTGATCAACTCAGAGTCTTAATCCTCTGTGCTTACTCCTCACTATCTCCTCCTTTTGACACTTCACACTAGCCTTCTCTTGGCTTATTCACATGACCACACTTATGACCAACTCACTCCTCACTATTTTGATCTCTAACCTATAACTTCTTATAAAGAAGTTTTGTTCTTCATTTCTCGCTCAAATCTTCCCGCTCATCAATTTAATTTCATCTAAGAGAACGATATTGTTTTGCCTCCAAATTTTTTGTTCTAGAAACTTCATGATAAGTCCATCAGTATTCACCTTAAATTGGTTTGTATGGTTTACACAAAATTTTGTGACATCTACTCATCATCCTTATCATCTAACTAATTCACAAAATTCAATGTAACAAACTTATCATTTCTGATCTGGTGAATCTGTTGACTTAACAAATAATGCAGTAACTTAGCATCATTGGTTTACTGATGCTCGACATTAACTGGGTTGCTCAGCATCCTCTGTAGTTTCTTCTTTACTCGACACTTGAAGCTTTCCTGTATTGCTCGGCTTCTACTATTTTCTTGAATCACTTGGCTTTTATTTACTTCATAGTTCTCAACTCATGTTAGATCCTAAGTTACTTGACTTCTACTACATTTAGTGTTACTATTAGAATTCTTTTAGAATAACTAAGAGGGGGGTGAATCAATTACTCAAGGTTCAATAATGTCCAATACAACTTTTTCTTTCTAGCCCTTTTACTTTCTTGTTAAATCCTTAATGGCATATAATTCAAATTATCATGCATGCAATTGAACATTAAAAAATCATGAAAAGTAAACATGCATCACCACATAACAAAAAGGATTTTGGTGACCCAGAAACACTCTAGGAATAAGAAGGTAAAAATGGGGTGGGGATGATGCCCACAAAATTATTGCACAATAGATTTCAACCACTTCTGATGGTTTTCCCTATTAAAGGCATGCCATGTTAAAGGCTTTACACACTATTAGGTGTGACCCTATTAAAATATTTCTACACCCTGTTAGGAGTGTGCCCTATTAAAGGACTTAAGTAAATTCAACTTAGAATACCACCCTATTAAGGGATTTACATAGAGCTGTTATGCCCACCCAAGTCCATGGGATTTACAGTCACCCTTGAGGCTTATCCACCTAGTTGTTAAGCTAACCTAGCAATGTAGGATTTCAATGTCTAATACAATGGTAAGAAATTATTAGAAAGGTTTTGACATGATAAAGATTGCAACTCTAACCTTGCAGATTTTAGATCACCCTTCAATTCTTTTTGTTGGTTGGCTTTTCTTCCTTGTAGTGCTAACAACTTGTTCACCCTTCAAGATATGTGTCCTTGAGTTCTTTCACCCATTATGCGAATGCACTCTATGGTCACTTGATCAACTCAGAGTCTTAATCCTCTATACTTACTCCTCACTGTGTCCTCCTTTTGACACTTCACACTAGCCTTCTCTTGGCTTCTTCGCACAACCACACTTATGACCAACTCACTCCTTACTATTTTGATCCCTGACCTATAACTTCTTATAAAGAAATTATGTTCTTCATTTCCTACTCAAATCTTCCCACTCCTCGATTTGATTTGATCTGAGAGAATGATATTTTTTTTCCTCTAAATTGTTTGTTCCAAAAACTTCATGATAAGTCCATCAGTATTCGCCTTGAATTCGTTTGCATGGTTTACATAAAATTTTGTGACATCTACTCATCATCCCTATCATCCAACTAATTCAAAAAATTCAATGTAACAAACTTATCATTTCTAATCTAGTGAATCTTTTGACTTAACAAATAATGCAACAACTTGGAATCATTAGTTTATTGATGGTCAACATTAACTGGGTTGCTCGACATCCTTTTTAGTTTTTGCTTTACTCGGCACCTGAAGCTTTCCTATATTGCTTGGCTTCTACTATTTTCTTGAATCACTCAACTTCTATTTACTTGGTAGTGCTTGGCTCCTATTGGATCCTAAGTTACTCAGCTTCTACTACATTTAGTGTTACACGACACCCGAAGGATTGCTCGACACCTTCTATGTTACTCGACACCTAAAGGATTGCTCGACACACACTGAAGTTGAACTTGCTCGGCTTCAACTAGTCTTCTTGACACTCACAAATGAACTCAGTTAGGTTCTACAAATGACTTAGTTATGTTGGAATTAAAGATAGAGTAATGGGGGGGGGGGGGCGAGTGAATCAGTTACTAACAATAATTAATCCCAACAGATCCCTTAGATGTCTTAAAGATCTATTTATTACTTGTACTCGATAAACAAATGTTGTAACTCGGTAAATTAAACTATTACTTTCTTTTGAAGCATTTGTGTATGTAATTGAAAATAAAGTGAACACAAGAGACACCAGATTTAATGTGGAAACCCAATATGGGAAAAACCACCAAGTAACTAGTCACCAATTTTTTACTCTTCTAAAGTGAGCACTATTAGGAGTTGACCCTATTAAAAGTTACAATACACACTGTTAGGTGTGACCCTATTAGAGGATTTAATCACCCTGTTAGGAGTGGCCTTGCTAGAGGTCTTTAGAAAAATTCAACTGAACTGTCACCTCGTTAGAGGATTTACAAAATGGTTGTTAAACCAACTCTGTTAAGAGATTTGAAATCATTTCTACAGTGGTTAGAAAGCAACAATGAATTGACTTGAACAATATGCAATTGAATTTGCTCGATACAGGTTTTTGTTCAACCTTATTAGATCCTCCTTGATCAAATATGGCTTTGTTGCTCCTCAGTGATCTTTGATCATCCTTCAATTTTGCTTCCATAATAATCAGTCTTCATATCACACTAACTTCTCATCCTTCCATTTCATACATTTTAGAATTTTCAACTTGACCTCTTACTTATACCATTCAGATTGTCAAGTCAGTCCATTTACATGTTACATTTACCAATAAACTATACATCAGTCAACTATAGATATTACTCTGAATAAATAAACATTATCTCATAAAATAATGAAATCGTTTACTTGCCAACCCTGCTTGGTAAATATTGCTTCTAGAAATTTCCTAAGTTAACCATGTTGACTTGGTTAACATTGCAATATCCTTAAAATCCTTTGGCTGTCAAGTTTGCTCGGTAAGAACTAAATCCCTCGATAAGCACTACTTCTTCCAAATTACCTTTGATGACAGAGTGAACTCGGTAAGAACAACTTCTTCCACATTACCTTTGGTGACCGAGTGAACTTGGTAAGAACTACTTTTTCCACATTACCTTTGATGACCGAGTGAACTTAGTAAGAATTGCTTCATTGCTTTGCTGACCTTTTGAGCTCAGTAGTCACTATCCTTTGCCTTGATGATCTTTTGAGTTTGGTAGACTTTGTCCTTTGTCTAGCTGACCTTCTAAGCTTGGTAGACACTATCTGATGACTAATATGACATTTGTGTGACATCAAAGACAACACACAATTTGAGCAATTGTATCCAACAATCTCCCTCTTTGGCATTGATGGCAACACAACATGTCATCATAGGATGAAATTTGAAAATAAGTCTTTTAATGAGAGAGTACAAAACTGCCTCTTTCATAATAATCTCTCCCTCTTACACAACTCTTATTATTTTGCAAATTTCAGAAAGATATGACAATATATTCTCCCTCTTTGACAACACATGCCAAAGAAAACTCAAAACAACTAAATAACATTGTACCTGATGTAGTGATTCATATGCAATATCTTCATTGGTTTGCTACATCAACTAATAGATTTTCTATTATGTTCTTGTTGATGCATCACTAAAACTATATTTTAGTGATCTTCAAATAGGGGAATGACCCCTAACTTACTTCTTAGATACAACAATGCATCTTTAGTTAAATGCTTTGTGAATATGTCAACAATTTGTTCCTTTGTATGCACATATTCCAATCTTATTTCCTTTTCTTGCACCAATTCTCTAACAAAGTGATATTTTATGGCAATATGCTTGGTTTTTTAATGCATCACTGGATTCTCAGAGATGTTAATTGAACTTGTGTTATCACAAAACATAACAATTGGTTCTATGATTTCTTGCTTCCTACCTTTCAATAAGTATTTAAACTACACAATGTTTGAGCAATTTACTATTGCTGCAACATATTCAGCCTCTGTTGTGAATTGGGATGTACAATTCTACTTTTTGCTTGTCCAAGAAACCAACCTTTTTCTGAGAAATAAAGCTAATCCACTTGTGCTCTTTTTTTCATCAATATTTCCTACCCAATCTGCATCAGTGAACACCTTTAAATCCAATTTCCTCCAAGTTTATACCATAATCCATAATCTTCAGTTCCTTTTAAGTATCTTATGATCCTTTTGATTGTCATCATGTGGATTTTTTTTTGTTTTTCTAAGAATCTTGCTGCAATCCCTACTACAAGGCCAATGTATGGTCTTGTATGCACTACATATTGCAACTTTCCAATCATAAATCTATACAATCTCTGATCCACTTCCTTTGATTCATCATCCTTGGTTAGTTTTAATCCAGTACACATAGGAGTCCCAACTAGTTTGCAATCTTCCATACCAAAAATTTTCAATATCTTCTTGATGTATTTAGATTGAGTGATGTAGATATCATTCTTATTCTATTGAATTTGAAGACCAACAAAGAATTTGATTTTGACAAACATTGAAATTTCAAATTCTTTGTTTATTTGTTCAAAAAATTATTTGCATAGATCATCATTTCCTGTGAACAAAGTATCATTTACAAATATTTCTACCAAAACAATCTTATTATCTGGTCCTTCCTTTATGTACAAACTATTGTGATCATTAGTTCTTTGCAAACCAATATGAATAAGATAGTTATGCAATCTTTCATACCATGCTCTAGGAGCTTATTTCAAATGATATAATGCTAGATGCAATTTGAAGACCATGTCCTTCTTGTCTGGATCAACAAAACCTTCAGGCTACTCAATGTAAACCTCTTCCTCCAATATGCCATTGAGAAATGCTAACTTGACATACATCTGATAAACTTTGTATCCTCTGAATGTATCATATGCAAGTAGGGTTCTAACACCTTCCAATATTGTAATAGGAGCAAAAGTTTCTCCATAGTCTATACCTTCTTCTTGAAAGTATCCCTTGCATACTAGTCTAGCTTTGTTCCTTGATACCTTACCATCTTCATTTAGTTTGTTTCTGAATACCCACTTTGTTCCAATCACATTCTTGTCTTTGGGTCAAGGTACAAGAGTCCATGTTTTATTTTTCTCTATCTATTACATTTCTTCATTCATAGGTTCAATCAAACTTTCATTGTCTAGTGCATCTTTGACATTTCTAAGTTCAAAATCAGCAAGTAAACAAGTGCCTTTCAACTTACTTCTTGTCATTGTTCCTTTTGATTTATCACCAATGATCTAATCTGGTGCATGATGCTTTCTGACATACTTGACTAACATGGGTTCCTTGCCTTTTGAATGAATTGCATTGTTATCCTTCTATGTCTCAACTTCTAGTGTTGATTCTGGTTTCTCTGGCTTGGTAGAAGCTAACTCGGTAGCTTCTATTTGCAACTTGGATTCTTGCAGCTCGGAAGGCATTAGCTCAATTTGAACTTCCTGTGACTTGGTAACTAAAGACTCTAGAGTTGAGAATTTCTAAATAATAGGTATACTTGGCATTGTATCAGGTTCAATGTAAACAAATCTTTTCTAGTCTTCAGGTTCCTTTTTGCTTTCTTCTTTTGTTGTTTCTACAAACTCATTAACTTTCACATGTGCACTTTCTATAACTTTGTGAGTAGATAAGTTCAAACATCTATATGATGTGCTTTTGCAAGAGTATCCCAAAAATATTCTTTCATCACTTTTTACATCAAATTTACCTTTTCTAGATTCTTTCAAAATGTAACATATGCTTCAAAATACTTTTAGATAACTTACATTGGGTTTGTAGCCATATCACAACTCTTAGGGTGTTTTGAATGAGTCATTTTTCAGCTGTACTCTATTCAAGGTATGAACTGTAGTGCTGATAGCTTCCTTCCAGTATTTGATAGCAATGCCTTTTTCAATCATTAAGGTTCTTGCACAATCCATTATAGATCTATTCCTTCTTTCTACTATTCCATTTTGTTTAGGAGTTCCAAGTGCTAAAACATGTCTTTTGATTCCCCTTTCAATGCAAAAGTTATTGAACTCATGTGAAATGAATTCACCACCTCTATCAGACCTTAAGCATTTCAGTCTTTTGCCTGTTTCCTTTTCTACTCTGGCCAAATACAATTTGAACTTTTCAAATGCTTTTAATCTCTCTCTTAGGTACATGACAGTCATCATTCTTGAATAATCATCAACAAATAGAATGAATAATTTTTCACCAGTATAACTTTCAATGCCAATAGGTCCACACAAATCAGTATGCACAATTTCTTGCTTTTAAAACTAGTCTTTCCCATTTTACCAATTTGACAATTCTTGCATAAACTAACCTCAGGTTTCTTTATGTAAGGAATACCTCGTACTTTCCTAAATTTACTAATTTTTATTAAGTTCTCAAAGTTTACATGACACAACCTCCTATGCCATAACCAACTTTCTTCAATTTGAGCAATGTAGCATGAACATTCACCAAGTTCAAGATAAAATAAGTTACTTTTTGTTTGAGTGCCTGATCCAATTAGCTTTCCTTTTCCATCCAACAATCTTGCTTTTCCATGCATAAATTCTACTTTGAATCCATTATTGAGTAGCTATTCCACACTCAAAAAATTATGCTTTAGTCCTTCTACCCAATATGCATTATCACATACAAGTTCCTTGGTTAGTGAGATTCTTCCTTTTCCTTTTATACAACAAGGTTTATTATTACCAAATCTTACACTACCACCATCATAGTCTTCAAAATATTCAAACTTAGTTTTAGCACCAGTCATGTGATGAGAACAACCACTATCTATGATCCATGTATCATTTTTGCTCATATGTGAAATGAATGTCATTTTCTCATCATTATTAGACTCATCTTTTACAGCAATGTAGACAATTTCATCTTCTTCTTCATCATCAGAATCATTAGAATCTTTTTCTATAAAACATGTTTTCTTACCTTTATCCTTGAATGATTTGAAGTCTTTCTTGCCATTGTACTTGTGACCTTTCTTCTCATCTTTGTTTTGTTTATTTGGGCACCTAGCAGCAATATGTCCAATTTCTTCACCAGAGAAATAGATTAGAGGAACCTTACCTTTGTATTTCCCTTTGCCTCTTGAATATTTTCTTGCTAGTAGAGCTTCAACCACTTCAAGATCACTATCTCAACTTTGTTCTGATTCTTCATCATTATCTGATTGTGGATCCTTCATCTTTTTCCCTTTTTCTTTGAGTGAAAGCTTGGCTTCAAATGCTGATTCAACGTTCTTTGCAGCTGGAACATAATTGTCATAGTTGTCTAGCTCAAATACAGTCAATATTACAACTATGGCCTCTAAATTTATTTTATGATTTGCCTCACATCTCCTTTATTGTAATGCAGAGACTTTGATTGTATAAATGGGAAGTAGAGTTCTAAGAACTTTACTTATAATTGTCTCCTCAGTGATATCTCCTCCAGATACTTTAATTGTACTAACACATGCTTTAACTCTTTCAACATACTTTGCAATGTTTTCATCCTCTCTCATCCTCATTTGATCAAATTTTCCTCTCAAACTTTTTGTTTTGGCTCTTCTCACATTATCATCGCCTCCATAGATTTCTTTCAGCTTGTTCCACATTTCAAATATAGTTTTGCAATCATTGATGTCATTAAATTATTCATAACTTAGAGCAGATGCTATATTTATCATCATGTTATTGTGAGTCTTCTTTTCAGTAATATCATTGATAGATAATGTACCAGAAGGTTCTTCATATTTTTCATCAAGATAATTTAGATCTGTATCACCAATAGAAGCTAGATGAAGCCTCATCAATCCTTTTCATGCTGAGAAGTTGTCCCTGTTAAGTTTTGAAATTTTCTTTTTGTAAGACATCCCGATCTTTAGCTTAGATCCTTGAAATCTTTTATTGTAAGCACCAATAGCTCTACTACCATTAGTTGGAATTAAAGATAGAGTAACTTTTGGGGGGGGGGGGGGGGGGGGGGGGTTGAATTAGTTACTAAAAAAAATTAATCCCAATAGATCCCTTAGATGTCTTCAAGATCTAGTTATTGTTGTATTCAGTAAACAAATTTTGTAACTCAATAAATTAAACTATTACTTTCTTTTCAAGCATTCATGCATGTAACTGAAAATAAAGT
Source organism: Cupressus sempervirens (assembly GCA_028749045.1). Classification (NCBI taxonomy): domain Eukaryota; kingdom Viridiplantae; phylum Streptophyta; class Pinopsida; order Cupressales; family Cupressaceae; genus Cupressus; species Cupressus sempervirens. The sequence goes on along the minus strand of CM053787.1, from coordinate 957,722,936 downwards.
GAACACAAGAGACACCATATTTAATGTGGAAACCCAATATGGGAAAAACCACCAAGTAACTAGTCACCAATTTTTCACTCTTCTAAAGTGAGCCCTATTAGGAGCCAACCTTGCTAAAGGTTACAATACAAACTATTAGGTGTGACCCTATTAGAGGATTTAATCACCTTATTAGGAGTGGCCTTGCTAGAGGTCTTTAAAATAATTCAACTAAACTGTCACCTTGTTAGAGGATTTACCAAATGGTTGTTAAATCAACTCTGTTAAGAGATTTGAAATCACTACTACAATGGTTAGAAAGAAACAATGAATTGACATGACTAAGATGCCACTGAATTTTTTGGCTACAGGTTTCTGTTTAGCATTATTAGATCCTTCTTGATCAAATATGGCTCTGCTGCTCCACAATGATCTCTAATCATCCTTCAATTTTGATTCCACAATAATCAGTCTTCATATCACATTAACTTCTCATCCTTCCATTTCATACATTTTAGAATTCACAACTTGACCTCTTACTTATACCATTCAGATTGTCAAGTCGGCCCATTTACATGTTACATTTACCAATAAACCCTACATCAGTCAGCTCCAGATATTACTCTAAACAAATAAATGTTATCTCATAAAACAATGAAATCCTCTACTGGCCAACCCTACTTGGTAAATATTGCTTCTAGAAATTTCCTGAGTTAACCAGCTTGACTCGGTTAACATTGCAATATCCTTAAAATCCTTTGGCTGCCAAGTTTTCTCGGTAAGAACTAAATCCCTCAATAAGCACTGCTTCTTCCAAATTACCTTTGATGATCGACTGAACTCGGTAAGAACTACTTCTTCCACATTACCTTTGATGACCAAGTGAACTAAGTAAGAACTACTTTTTCCACATTACCTTTGATGATCAAGTGAACTCGGTAAGAACTACTTCTTTGCTTTATTGACCTTCTAAGCTCAATAGTCACTATCCTTTGCCTTGCTGATCTAAAGGCAACACATAATTTGAACAATTGTATCTAACAAGTTAAACCTTACATCTTTGATGTGTCTTAATGTGTCCATTCCATGTGTCTTAAAGTATGTCATCAATACACTATTTTATCAATGGCTTAGCTAATCCTTATACTTCATTACAACATCATAACTTCAACCTCTCTCTAGGTGCTCTAGTTACATCTTATTGATTGCTTCCTCCTTGTCAATCAACCAATTGATAGTATTTGGATCACTAAAGCAATTATCGTTCCTGCAAGTAGTAAGTTTGACATCGATGACAACACAATGATTAAAAGAATTCTTTACCAATTCCACTATTATTCATTCATGATCTTTTCAATCATTTCCAACAATCTCCCTCTTTGCAATTGATGGTAAACCAAATTGATCAATTGATTGAGCTAATCAACTTAGTTGCCACTATAATTATATACCAAACAGAAAACTTATTGTCATTGCATATCTTCCTTTTTGTGTCCTGTCTCCCTCTTTTGCTGATACAAATTGAATCTTTTTTTCTGCTTCTCCCTCTTGACTTGTTGCATCCTTACTCTATATTCCTGATCCTTCATAGCTACTTACTGATTAGTTTCTTATATCTTTTGAATCTCCCTCTTTCATCTCTTTCTCATACATTTTCATACATCTCCCTCTTAGCTTTTATTGATTAGTTTCTCATAAATCTCCCTCTTTGACATAAATGCCAAAGGTGTAGCATCTTCAATGTGCTTGGTGTAAGCTTTGCATCTTATGTCTTTTTCCTCTGTCACCATACTTGTGACTGATCTGAAATTTGTGTTCCTGTTGTCATCCTCTACATCATTCTTTTGATATTTTAATGTTCTACTCTTGTTGATGTAGAGCAACTTCTTTGTTGCTTTAGACTGCTTGAGTTAGGGGCTTTACCCCCAACTTGCCTCTAAGATATTCATAAGTATCTTTGGGCAATGATTTGGTGAAGATATCTACAATTTTTTTCTTTTTGTGAATGTACTCCATCTTCACTTATTTGTCTTCCACCAATTCTCTAACATACTGATACTTGATTGCAATATGCTTGATTTTTGCATGCATTACTGGATTCTTGGATATGTTTATAGCACTTGTATTATCACAATATAGTATCACAGGTTTGGTTACCTCTTCTTTCATTCCTTTCAATAGATGTTTGAACTACACAATATTTGTGCAATTGATTGCTGCTACCACATATTCCGCTTCTGTAGTGGACTAAGTTGTGCATGGTTGTTTCTTGCTAGTCCAAGTAACTAGCCTTTTACCTAAGAATAATTCTCCCGCACTTGTGTTTTTCCTATCATCAATGTTGCCTCCCCATTCTGTGTTTGTGTATGGATTGAGCTCAAACTTCTCATTCTTTTTGTAGTATAGGCCAAAATCATCAGTTCCTTTGAGATACCTCATTATTCTTTTTACTACCATGAGATGATTTTATCTAGGATTAGCAGAGAATCTAGCCACTATGCCAACTATTAATGCTTTGTCTAGTATTCTATGTACAACATATTGTAGTTTTCTAATAATGGATCTATAAATTTTTTGATTGACTTCAACTGATTCATCCTTTTTGGATAGCTTATTTCCTATTGCCATTGGTGTGCTGATAGGTTTGAAGTCTTCCAATCCAAATGTCTTGACTATCTCTTTGATGTACTTTGATTGTGTGACAAATATACCATGTTTTAGTTTATGTACTTTCAATCCAACAAAAGACTTGATTTCTCCAAACATAGACATCTCAAATTCATGTTTCATTTTGTTAGCAAAACTTTTACAAAGCGCTTCCTTTCCTCCAAAAATTATGTCATCCAAAAAGATTTTAGATATAAGGACATCCTTACCTTCTTCTGATTTGATGTACAAGTTGTTGCTATCATTAGTTCTTTCAAATCCTATTTTCACTAGATACTTGTGAAGTCTCTCATACCAAGCTCTAGGGGCTTGCTTTAATCCATATAGAGCCTTATGCAATTTGCATACCTTGTTTTTGTTATTTTCATCAAAAAATCCTTTTGGTTTTTCTATGTAGACTTCCTCTTCAAGTATACCATTCAAAAATGTGGACTTAACATCCATTTGATAGACTTTAAATTCTTTGAAAGTCGTATATGCTAGTAAGGTCCTTACTCATTCCATTTTGACAACTGGAGCAAAAGTTTCTCCATAGTCAAGTCCTTCTTCTTGTGCATATAGACTAGTCTTTCCTTGTTCTATGTAATTTCACCATTCTTATCTAACTTGTTTCTAAATACCCACTTGGTTCCAATTATATTCTTGTCAGCTAGTCTTGAGACTAAGGTCCATGTATTGTTCTTTTCAATTTGTTCTATTTCTTCTTTCATAGCATTGTACCAATCATCATCTTTTATGGCTTCACTTACTATTTTTGGTTCCATTTTTCCTAGTAGAAATGTCTCACTTCTAAATCTATTCCTTGTCATTAGTTCTGCCTCTTTGTTTCCAATAATTTGATTTTCTGGATGATGTCTTCTTACATACTTTGCCAATACTAGTTCTTTGCTTGTTTGCATGTTGTCTCTTTTAGAATCTTAATCTTCATGTGTATCTTCATCAGATATTTCTTCATTTCTTTTATGTTGACAATTTTAAGAATCTGAATGAACATTCTCTATATTCTATAGCTAGGCTTTTGAATGTGTCTATTGCTTAGCATTCACTGTCTGTGACTCAAAAAATACTAGATTTTGTTGTTGATTGTCATTCTATGTTGCAACTTCACCATTATTAGGTATACCTTCATAAAAGTATAAAAAAGGTCTTGTATTTTTCTATTTTCTTGGTGTTCTCAACACTTTTAACTTCTGCAAGCTCATCAAATTTCACATTTGTGCTTTCTATTACTTTGTTAGTATTAACATTCAAGCACTTATAAGCTTTACTTCTAGTAGAATAACCAAGAAATGTGCCTTCCTCGCTCTTTCCATCAAACTTTCCATTTCTAGACTCTTTATATATATAGCATTTGCATCCAAATATTTTTAAATGTTTTACATTAGGAGAATGCCCATACCATAATTCAAAAGGTGTTGTATTTGTACCTTTCTTGACTTGAACTCTGTTGAGTGTGTAAACTGCAGCACTTACAGCTTCTCTCCAGTACTTGAGAGCAAGTTTTTTCTCCATCATTAAGGTTCTAGCACAATCAATAACCGATCTATTCCTTCTTTCTACTATACCATTATGAGGTGGAGTCCTAGGTGCTAATGTATGCCTTTTGATTCCTCTTTCATTGCAAAATTCTTCAAATTCTCTTGATGTGAATTCACCTCCTCTATCAGATCTGAGACATTTTAGGCTCTTTCCAGTCTCTTTCTCAACTTTGGCCAAGTACCATTTAAACATTTGGAACACGTCTAATTTTTGTTTCAGGAACATGATTTTCATCATCCTTGAATAGTCATCCAAAAATAGCATCACGTATTAGTCACCTTTGTAGCTTTGTACTTCAATAGGACCACACAAGTCAGTATGAACTAGTTCTAATATTTCATTACAAGTATAAGCCTGGCTTTTGAAATTTGACTTGGTCATCTTCCCTAGTTGGTATTGTTTGTACATGGTATTATCGGGCTTCTTCAACTTTGGTAGACCTCTGATTTTCTTCATTTTTCTGATACTTATCAAATTGTCAAAATTTACATGACATAGCCTTTTGTCCCATAACCATACATCATCAATTTGAACAATGAGACAAGAAGTATCTTTCATGTCTAGGTAGAATAAATTACTCCTAGTCTAGTCACCTTTTTCTATTAGACTTCCTTTAGAATCATAGATCTTGGCAATTCCATTTTCAAATTCAACCTTACATCCTATATTGCCTAACTATGAGACACTTAACAAGTTATAATTCAGGCCTTCAACATAGTATGCATTATCACATGATATCTTTTCAGTAAGCTTGATACTACCTTTCCCTTTGATCTAACATGGTGCATTGTTACCAAATCTAACACTATTTCCTTCATATTGAACAACAATAATGAACTTACTTTTATCTCTAGTCATGTGATAAGAGCATCCACTTTCTGTGATCCATTTTTTATTCTTATTCATGTAGGTTACCAAGGTAGTTTCTTCATCTTCATTTAATTCATCTTTCATAGCCACATAGACTACTTCATTATCATTCTCATTAGAGTCTTCTTCAAAAATGTAGCATCTTTTTCCTTTACCTTTGTAGTCCTTGTTGTCCTCTTTCTTGTTCTTGAGGTTGCCTCCATCCTTGTGATTTTTCTTTTGTGTGCATCTGGCTACAATGTGACAAACTTCATTACAATTGAAACAAATGATTGGCAGCTTACCTTTGAATTTGCCTCTTCCTCTATGAAATCTTCTCGCTAGTAATGCCTTCAATTGCTCTACATCATCTTCATAAGTACTGCTATCACTAGATACATACTTTTCTTTTCCACTCTTTTTATTTGTTTGCACCTCCTTGTTGTCTTTTATTTTCATCTTGGCTTTGAATGCAGATTCAAAGTTTTTTGACTTGTAGTTGTCAAAGTTGGATAGCTCAAAGGTAGCGAGTTTTCCAATTATTCCTTCAAAAGACAATGTTTTTCTTGGTACACACCTTAGCTCTTGGATGGCTAATACTCTTATAGCATAGATAGGAAGCAAATTTCTCAAGTATTTTCTACATACTATTTCTTTTGATAACTATCCTCCTAGGCTTCTTATGGCACTTACCACTTCTTTCATTCTTGCACCGTATTGAGTAGCATTCTTTCCTTCTATTTTCATGTCATCAAAATTTCCTCTTAGGCTCTCTCTTTTGGCTCTCTTGACATTATCATCTCCTCCATATATTTTTGATAATGTTTCCCACATCTGATGTGAAGTATGAAATTCTTTGATGTCATAATACTCGGCATAGCTTAGTCCTAAACAAATCTCTAAGATCGCTTGATTGTGCACCTTCTTCCTATTCATGTCATCTTTAGTGAGGGGTCCTGTAGGGTCTAAATGATCAATTGTGATTGAGGTCTATGCATAGTCACCTATTGATCCAAGGTGCAACTTCATCAAACTTTTCCATGCAAAAAGGTTTTCTTTGTTTAGCTTCGGAACTTCTTTCTTGGACATCTTGATCTTCGTGCTGCTAGTACCTTGAAACAAATCAACAGTGGGCTCTAATACAAACTGTTAGAATTCTTTAAGAATAATTGAGAGGGGGGTGAATCAGTTATTCAAAGTCCAATAATGTCCAATACAAATTTTTCTATCTATCCTTTTTACTTTCTTGTCAAATCCTTAATGGCATATAATTGAAATTATCATGCATGCAATTGAACATTAAATAATCATGAAAAGTAAACATGCCTCACCACATAACACAAATGATTTTAGTGACCTAGAAACCCTCCAGGAATAAGAAGGTAAAACTAGGGTGGGGATGATACCCGCAAAATTACTGCACAATTGATTTCAACCACTTCTAATGGTTTTCTTTGTTAAAGGCCTACCCTATTAAAGGCTTTACACACTGTCAAATGTGACCATGTTAAAGGATTTCTACACCCTATTAGGAGTGTGCCCTATTAGAGGAATCAAGAAAATTCACCTTAGAATGTCACCCTGTTAATTGATTTACATAGAGCTATTTGGGCTACCTAAGTCCATGGGATTTACAATCACCCTTGAGGCTTATCCGCCTAGATGTTAAGCTAACCTAGCAATGTAGGATTTTAATGTCTAATACAATGGTAAGAAAGTATTAGAAAGGTTTTGACCTGATAAAGATTACAACTCTAACCTTGCAAATTTTAGATCAGTCTTCAGTTCTTTTCATTTCTTGGCTTTTCTTCCTTGCAGTGCTATTAGCTTTTTCACCCTTCAAGATCTATCTCCTTGAGTTCTTCCACTCGTTATGCCAATGCACTCTATGGTCACTTGATGAACTCAAAGTCTTAATCCTGTATACTTACTCCTCACTATGTCCTCCTTTTGACACTTTACACTAGCCTTCTCTTGGCATCTTTGCACAACCACACTTATGACCAACTCACTCCTTACTATTTTGATCTCTGACTTGTAACTTCTTATAAAGAAGTTCTATTCTTCATTTCCCACTCGTCAATTTGATTTGATCTGAAAAAACAATATTGTTTTCTCTCCAAATTGTTTCTTCCATAAACTTCATGATAAGTCCATTAGTATTCACCTTGAATTATTTTGCATGGTTTACATAAAATTCTATGACATCTACTCATTATCCTTATCATCCAACTAATTCACAAAATTCAATGTATCAAACTTATCATTTCTAATCTAACAAATCTTTTGACTTAACAAATAATGCAGCAACTCGGCATCATTTGTTTATAGATTCTCGACATTAACTAGGTTGCTTGGCATCCTCTATAGTTTCTAATTTACTCGACACCTGAAGCTTTCATGTATTCCTCAGCTTCTACTATTTTCTTGAATCACTCAACTTCTATTTACTTCATAGTGCTCAGCTCCTATTGGATCTTGAGTTACTCAACTTATACTACATTTAGTGTTACTCAGCACGCAAAGAATTTCTCGGAACCTTCTATGTTACTTGGCACCTGAAGGATTGCTCGGCACACACTGAAGTTGAACTTGCTCAGCTTCAACTAGTTTTCTCGGCACTCACAAATGAACTCAGTCAGGTTCTACAAATGACGTAGTTAAACAATACATCTTTGATGTGTCTTAGTCTGTCCATTCCCTATGTCTTAGAGTATTTCATGAATATACTATTTCATCAATGGCTTAGCTGATCCTTATACTTCATTACAACATCATAACTTTAACCTTTCTCTAGGTGCTCTAGTTACATCTTATTGATTTCCTCCTCCTTGTCAATCAACCAATTGATAGTATTTGGCTCACTAAAGTAATTGTTATTCCGGCAAGTAGCAAGCTTGAAATCAACAACAAAAAAATGATTGAAAACATTCTTTACTAGTTCCACTATTCTTTTTTCATGATATTTTTAATCATTTCCAACATATATATATAATGTAGGGAAATTATATGCCCATTAATAAGGACATTAACTTTGTCAATACATGCATGGTCTCATGCTTGGCTTTGATTGTTGGGACAATGTATGGAGCCTTTAATCCAACCATTTCCTATAAATTATGGAATGCACTTCACACTTGGCATTCAAGGGATGAATTTGCATATGTAATTTTATCACCTCAAAAAATTGTATTTGATCCTACTAGCTGGGAATAGTTGATTGTTCATTTTATTGTACTTAATCTAACAACAATTCTATATGAATTTATAATCAACCTAGCTAATCATAAACTAGATCAATTTAACTAGGTTATGGTTCAGGCATGTCTTATTCCCATTTTTCATATGGTTGCAATTTTGGAGGCAACATTTTTTATTTGTGTAGGATATGGAGGAAGAGTAGTGGTGTTTTCAAACATGAAGATTTAATAATGTAAAGTCACCTTGAGGAACTTGTGTATGCTCTTAGAAAACATGTCATCACAAATACTCATCATGACCATTTTTTCTTCTACATATTTTTGCATGGAGCCTTCACACAACTAGTGCTCAAAAATGTCTACTTAAGAATATATGTGAACCTACAATGCACTGCTATGTGGTGAAATATATAGATGGATCTTATATTCATTCATTAATAAAATATAGCATTCATTCATTATCACATGAAATAAAAAATAATTATGACCATCTATAAAATAATCTCATAATTTCCAAATCTAACATCTAATGTTAGTTAATCCTTTAACATTCATTAATAGTAGCACATAAACACATAACATTCAATAACATATGAAATCAAGTATTTAAACATGCTTCAACCAATTATGATTTGATTTTTGGATCACCTTCTTGATTAGTTTGGAATTTTGTTCTCAGAAAAAATCATAAAATATAAGAAAAAGTATGACAAAAAGACTATAAAAATATGATTATCGTGCCTCAATAATATTTTTTTAGCTCTTTTGGCACAATCATTCTATAATGTCCCACTAGGAAACCCAAAAGAAATCAACCTAATATGTTACAAAGTTTACTGAACTATTTTCTTTTTAAAGTTTAAACAACATCAAATTAACATAATGCAAAAGCAATATATACATACACATCAAGAACACATAATCAATTACAAATACAATTTCAATGCCTCAATGGTTCCTTCACATTGAGTCACATTTAATAAAGTTTCATTAATAATTTTAAGTCTCAATTACAATTTCCATAATCATAAAATTAATAAACAAATACATAGTCATATAATAAATGCTTAAGTACAACTAATTATATGAAAGCATATCTAATGAACAACATCGACTTCACATGTCATAGGGTATGCGAATATAGATACAAGTACACCAATATACAATATAATATCTCATAAGATATCAAAACACATGATACATAGATACATAAAATTAATAAAATTCTTCAAGATAAGAGGAAGAATGATAATGGTACCACTATATCAAGGAGCATCCAACATCTATCAATTTTAGGGGGACCCAAATGGTAAGAATACACTACCTCCCCACCATGTGGTCATCTAATCAGGCTCTTACTCCTAGCATGTAGGACAGATAATGTATGATCCACACATACTTAATCAAATCATAAAATAATCCTAGGCAAAGAATCCTGATAGTCAAAACTACGTCAAGGGTAATACAAAATACTCAAGAAGAAGAGATAATCAAAATCAAAAGGAAACTCATCCAATACCAATACCACATACCAAGTCAACATACAAATACCAAGACCAAAAATATACAACCACCTCAAAATCAATGTCAAGTGTCACAAGTACAATGACCAATAGATAACAATTATCATTAATAAAAGTAAACTACCTATCACTAACTCCAATGATCAAAACACCACCAATGAATAACTGACCATTCATTAATAAAAGTCAATTGTCAACAATAAATGACATCTAATCAATGAGTAACAACTCATAATAAGTGCACCATCAAAATTAATATCCAACAAGTACACCACTAGAGAAAAATATAAGAAAACCATGAAGAAGACTCAGGGTACATACTATGGAGTGTCATCACATAAGACAACTCTACGGTTAACCTAGTAGTATTTGAGGATCCCGGTGCCCTAGTGACTCTATGTGGAACTAGAATAATCTATCATGATCATGAGGAAACTAGTCATACCTCTCAAGGTATCATATCCATCTCATCCTTAGTCTATACAAAAACTCAAGGCATGGATGAGGAAAAATCTCTAGCTTATCATTTTAATGTATCTCAGGGAAAAGGGCTAGGCATGATTTTCTAATTACTATGTTATCAATTGTTACACAACCTACAATTGTTATTAATTACTTGCTTTTTTTATTAGATAACCTTTGACAGGGGTATCACCCCTAGTTTACCTCCTTTATGTTCATGAGCATCCTTAGGTAATGGTTTTGTAAAGATATCAACAATTTGCTCCTTTGTGTTAACATATTCCATCTCCACTTCTTTATCTTGAACTAACTCTCTCAAGTAATAATACTTTATTGCAATGTGCATAGCCTTTGTGTGCATCACTAGATTCCTTGATATATTGATAGCACTTGTATTATCACAATAAAGTATCACTAGTTCTATGATTTCTTCCTTCATTCCTTTGACTAGCTATTTGATCCATATGATGTTTGTGTAGTTTACAAAAGTAACAACATATTCAAATTTAGTAGTAGACTATGAAGTACAACTCTATTTCTTGCTAGTCCATGTAACTAGTCTCTTGCCTAAGAAAAATACTCCTCTATTGGTGTTCCTTCTACCATCAATGTTTCCAGCCTAGTCAGCATCAGTGTAGTCTTTCAATTGAAACTTTTCATTCTTCTGATAGTATAGAACAAAATCTTCTATTCCTTTTAGATATCTCATTATTTTCTTCACATCCATTAAGTGATTCTCCTTGGGATTAGAAAATAACCTTGTAACTATTCCTACAGATAATGTAATGTCTTGCTATTATGTACTACATATTGCAATTTTCCAATCATAGACCTATATAATGTTTGATTCACCTGAGCAAAAACATCATTCTTTGACAACTTGTGTCTTATCGCTGTAGGTGTACTTATTGGTATGGAATCCTCTAATCTAAAATTCTTTAATATCTCTTTGACATACTTAAACTAAGTGATATATATACGATATTTCATCTAATAGACTTGCAAACCCACAAAAAAAATGATTTCTCCAAACATAGACATTTCAAATTCTTGCTTCACTTGCTTTGTAAAATCCTTACATAAAGCATCTTGACCTCCAAATAGGATATCATCAAAAAATATTTCAGATAATAGAATACCTTTTTCTTTCTCTATCTTTATGTATAGATTGTTGTTATCATTAGTCCTTTCAAATCCAATCTTCACAAGATACGTATGAAGTCTCTCATACCATGCTCTTGATGCTTGTTTCAAATCATATAGAACTTTGTGAAATCTACATACCATGCTCTTGTTGGAAATATTCAAGATATAACAGTTTACTGAGAGGGGAGGGGTGAATCAGTAAACATAAAATCTTAAATCAATTCATATTAACCAGTAAAATATTTAATCACCTAATCTGCAGTATGTAGACATTCATAACACATAAGCACAGAGATTTTGGTGACCCAGAAACCTTCCAAAATAGAAAGTAAAATTGGGGTGGGGATGAAAGCCACAAAACTTCTTTACTGTAGTAGGAAGTTAGCTGGTTAAGGCATACAATGATCACTTCTGGTGATCTGCCCTGTTAGGAGCATAAAGGATTGTTATATCCACCTTGTTAAAGGATTTGAAACATACTTCATAAGTATGCACTCTGTTAGGAGATTTAGTACAAAGACTGTTAAGTCTACCCTGTTAAAGGATTTATAAAAACTGATTCACCTATTAGAATGAAACAGTGGATCTGAATACAACTGATTGCTGATAAGATCCGCTATGCTCTGATTGTCCTTGATATGACAGATAAAACATTTCTGCTCCAATGCTGACCTTGCTGAAAACCTTCAAAATTCAGCTTACATGCTTTCGCACACATTCTTCACATACTTCATATATTTCACATATTTTTAGAATGATACAATACATTACATATATATACCATCCAAGTTAAAATTACATGCAATGGTCGGCTAAATAAAAGTAGACAAAATTTAACTGAGTCGGCCAAATAGCAAAACAAACTTGGTAGAACAAACTTCTTTGTTTACCGACTGAGCTCGGTTAACACTGAGTCCTATGTTAACCAACTGAACTCAGTTAACACTGCATCCGTCTTTACTCGGTTAATATTGAGTTCTTAATTAACCGACCGAACTTGATTAATGCTAAGTTCTTAGTTAACCGACTGAACTCGGTTAATACTAAGTTCTATGTTAACCGACTGAACTCGGTTAACACTGAGTTCTTCTTTACTCGGTTAATACTGTGAGAAAAGTGTTGTCACTAATGGCAAATAACTTTATGCCAACAGCTCTTATTGTTCTCATCAACAAAACCTTATGGCTATTCGAGATAGACTCCTTCTTCTAATATGCCATTCAGAAATGTAGATTTAACATCCATCTAATAAACTTTGAAACCTTTGTATACAACATAATAAAGTAAGGTTCTTACTCCTTCTATTCTAGTTAGAGAGGCAAATGTCTCCCCATAGTCAATTCCTTATTCTTGTGCATATCCCTTGTTTTTTTGTCTTCTAGTCTAGGAAGTAGACTCTAATTTTTGTTCTTTTCTATTTGTTCAATCTCTTCTTCCATGGATTTATACCAGTCAGCATCTTCTAATGCATCTCTCACTATTTTGAGTTCCTTCATGCTCAAAAAACATGATTCACTTCTCAATTTGTTTCTTGTCATTGGCCTAACATCTTTATTTCCAATGATTTGATTAGCAGGATGATATCTTTTGACATATTTGGATAATATGGGCTCAGCTCTTATTTCTTTAAATTTTCTTCCAAATTTAGAATTACTATGTATATCTCTATTAGATACCTCAACATCTCCTTCATGTGTACTATCTACAAAATTAGAATGTGCATCTACTTCATTATGTAACTCAACATCTGAATGCAACTTGATTCCTTAATGCAATTTGACATTCATAGGATGTGACTCGATAGTCATTAAAACTTACTATTGGTTTCCAACTTGATTTGCAACATCTTCTTTAGCATGGATTCCTTTATAAAAGTATACAAATGATTTTCATCCTTCTAGTTTTGTAATAAGTTCAACATCATGTACTTTTGTATATTCATCAAAATTCACATTTGCACATTCTGCAATTTTGTTAGTGTTAGTATTCAAACTCTTATAATCTTTGCTTCTTGTGGATTAGCTAGGGAATATATCTTCTTCACTTTTTGCATCAAGCTTTCCATTCCTAACATATTTAAGAATGTAACATTTACTTTCAAATACCTTAAAGTATTTTATATTGGGTGGATATCCATACCATAGTTCAAAAGGTGTTGAATGAGTACCTTTCTTGATTTGCATAGGGTTTAGGGTATAGACTGTATATGCCAACTTGGGGGCCTTTGATCCTCACATACACTTCAACATGATCATTTCCTATGAGATCATCCTAAAATAAGCATTCAATTGTTTATTCAAAAAATCTAACAGAGTGACCTATTGCCTTCTAACTAGAAGGATTATGCCTTTTCTCTTAGAATGAGAAACAAGCAACCAGACCTCTAGAAAAAAGGATTTATGTAGCTAAATGAAACTGCAATTAATCTAGATGAGAGATGCAATTGTTAATCTAAGAAATGAAGAAGCATAGTATGCTAAATGAATGGATATCTAAAATATAAATGATATTACAATGAAAGAAATAAAGCTATGCAAATGTGAGCAAAGTGAGTAAGAATTTCAACATAAGTTTGATGCAAATTCCAAAATTCTTCTCCTATAATGAGGAATGGATAGATTCTTTTATAGAATCCAAGAGACAATCGACAGTCCAGATTAATTAGAATGGATGGTCAAGATTGAAGAGGAGAGCTAGTCATAAAGGAAACTTCCTCATTAAAAGGGAGTTAATTGGTTGCCTTTGAGTGATAAAAAGAGTTATCTGGTTCCTTTTTGAGTCATAAAAGGAGTTAACTGGTTCCTTTTTGAGTGATAAAAGGAGTTAACTGATTCCTTTTTGAGTACTAAAAGGAGTTAATTGATTCCTTTTTGAGTGATAAAAGGAGCTAACTAATTCATTTTTCAGTGAAAAAAGGAGTTAACCAATCACCTTTTTTAGAATATTTAATTTAATAAAATATAATATGACCTCATAAATGGATAACTTTAACTGAATGAATAATTAAATTCAATAATTAAAAAGATGATATATCTTATTAAATTAAATGTATATAATTCCTTTATATATTAACTAAAGAGGTCATTTTAATTTAATTAAAGTAGAACACTTATAATTAAATTAAATTAAATTAATAGGTTTATGTAGCTAATTTGAGTTGATATTTAGGAATTAAATAAATAATATGATTAATGCAGATTAGGATTTCCTACATTTGACACCTAGGTCAAGTAGTGATTATCAGAATTAGAATTGCCTAGTGAAATTGTACTTAGGAATAATTAAATAAACCAAAGTTGGTTAATATGGAACTGTACCAATTTTGGGGTATTTTTACCACAATCTAACAATCTCCCACTTGGGGACTGATCAGGCTCTACACTAAACAACATGACCTTCTATTTTTTTTCTTTTTGATTGCATGACTAAGATATTTGATGTCAACTTCAGCCATACTGACACTTTGTTCACTGGTGGAAGACATTATTGGTTCGACAACATTTAAGTAGCAGGAAAGAGCATAGTCATTCTAGAATGTGGGGACTTCACTAGATGTATTTGAATTCTAGTCTATAAGCTTAGGATATTTGAGTGAAAGAGTAGCGGCAGGTTTGATTGTATTCATAGTATAATTATTAAATGCTTGGACCAGCAATTTGAGACATAGAGTGGCCTCATCCACAAGTGTGTTTGAATTCCTTTGAGCACTAATGTCATCAACCAAACACTTGAGGACACTAGTTGGATCAGACCTATCTGACCTAATCCTAAACACTTCACCTACTTCAAGTTGGTTTACATAGACATGAACTTGGACAATGTCTTTATCTATAGTTCCTTCTGAGACAGAGTCAAATTCATATTCCTTACAATCAATGCTACATGGCGACAAGCTATAGAATTCTCCAACAGTGATAGGGACATACTCTCCTCCATCATCTAGATTTTTACATAGGTACTCAAAATGTAACACCTAACTAGACTCTCCCTATTCTAAATGGGCATGGTGTGGATCATTACTATCCTCAGAAGAATTACTAGTACCATCCATAGTGCTAACATGTGGCACAAATTCATCTAGATTAGCAAATAATTTAGCAAGATCATGAGGAGTAGGATAAGGATAAGGATCCTCATCATTAGTATTATCTTCTTAAGTATTCGACTCAGCTTGTGACTCATTTTTAGATGAATTCTTAGGCTCAAGTATGAATTGTTTAACCCCTAAATGGAAGGGAACCTTCTTAAAGCCTAGACCAGATGTATCTCTATTTCATTGTGCTATTTCTTTGATAGGATCAACTAGACCGTTGTTATTGCATCCAATAGGACTAGTTTCCTTATAGCCAATGTACTTCATGAGTCTATGACCAGGCCATATTTCTCATGAGTGATCTCATAAGCTTATTCTATGAGGTTGACCACAATCTCTTCTTTGTAAAGCCATGCAACAATGGCTCTATTTTCATGTTCATCCTCTAAGGAGACTATAGCCTTGAAAAAAGTACCATTATACTTGGTTTGAGGTGTCAACACAAATGGCTTCTTTACCTCAAATGGTCTCCCATAATGATGGTGAGACTCAGGAAGAGATGTTAATGGCAAAACTGGTTTGACATGGTATTCACCCATGCTAGTTTCTTTTAGCTTGAATGACTGCTCAATTTTGTTTAGCTTTTTTTGATGGTAATTAGTACATTCCCTATTAGTGGGTACAAAATTCTCAAAAACTTTCAACATATTGTAGGTATAGCTAGTACTTGTATGGATAGTGACTTCGAAGCCATGAAACAGGAATTTTAAACATTGATTGTATGTGGATGGCACAATGTGCATCTCATGTATCCATGGCCTTCCTAGAAAAATATTGTAAGCTAAGGGAATGTTGAGGATTGGACAGGTGACATCCATTTCTACAGGATTGACGTGGAGGGCAACACCACAAGACCTAGAGACTTTCGCTCAACTTTGTCATATGCTTTGATAGTGATCTTGCAACAAGGATCAATAGAGTCCTTAGAATAATCTAATTGTCTAAGTAGATTAGTAGAGATAATGTTCATCATACCTCCATTATTGATGAGTACTCAATGAACACATGTCTGATGTATCATGACCTCAATGTGTAGAGGTTGATTGTGTGGGTGACTCAATGAATTATCCTCCTCCTCAAAGAAGGACATATAGTAAGGTGAGGTCAGATGACCTACCATAGATTGAAATCACTCAAGATCAAGATCTTGAGGAACATTTTCTTCAAAAAAGGGCTTGCTCAAGAATATACCTATGGGCAAGCAAAATTTTAAGTAGCTTGAAGATTGTGATTTGAGCATTAGTTCATTTTAATTGATGGAGAACATTGTAGCGAGTGGTTACTGAATTTGTTGCGAGTTTTGCATCTCTACCAGATGGACCAATAAGGGTTTTACCTTTGTGCTATTCAAGACTAGGAGTAGAAGGCACAAGGCTTTTGAGTACCAACTTTGCAAAAGAATGTGTAACAACATTGGCATAGTATTGTGAAGATGTATTGTAAGTTGTGTGGGAAGTAGGGCCCCACAAGAAAAATGGTGTCTTGGGTTTATTGTTATCTTTCTTTCCCTTGATGGTAATAATGTTACAGTACTCAAAATCTGTAGGTTTAACCATGTTGACCATATTTTTGTCATTAGAATATGTATAGTGGACCTTGTTGTTAGATTTTGGTTTTGAGATCTCTCCTTTTTCATAAGATGAGAAGGGTTCCTTGAAAGCCTTGTAATCCAAGTTCTTGTTATGTCCATCTACCACAATGTCACCATTATCGATCATGTCCTAGACTTTGTGATGCAAGTTTATGTAGTTGCTAGTTTTGTGTCCCTTATTTTGGTGGTACTTGTAGAATGCAATTTTGTTCCACCTTGGTGGACATGGTTGCAGGTCATAAGCACAAGAGTTGTCCAATGGTGAAATGAGCTCATTTTGTAGCATGGCCTTGTAAATCACATCCAAAGGTTCACCCGAAGCTGTATATTCTCATTTAGGGCATGTAGCTCATGAGTTTCTCTATCTATTTTCAGATGTCTTTTTGTTAGAAGGAGTTTTCTCAACATCCTTGGCTTAGTTGACACTATCTATGAGATGAAAGGCAACCTTAGCAGGCTTACAAGTGACATTGTCAACAACCCCATCATTTACAATTTCTTGGTTCTTGTTGACATACTTGGGTTTTTCCTTGTTAGAGGTGGATCTTTGTTTTGTGTCTCTCTGAAGGGTAAGTTCACCTTTCTTGACCATGAATTTCTCCATGAAAATACCTTGTGTGACTATGTCCTTGAAGGTGTACGGGCCTTAAAGTTGGACTCTATACGAAAAATCAAGCAAGAGATTATCAGTGAAGATGTCAAACTTTTCCATTTTATGAATCTTGCATGAATATTTAGTACAATGTTGTCTCCACCTCTAAAGGAATGTAAGGAAAGGTTCCCCAACCTTCTACTTAAGATTACACAAATCTCAGATGTTAAAATAGTGTTGAATGTTATGAGAATACTGCTAGACAAATAAGTTGGCAATTTCATCAAAGGTTTTGATACCAGGAGGCAAGTGTGAAAACCACTCGATAGCCTAACCACCTAGAATTCCTAGGAATAAATGCATGAGATATGTCTAATTATGTATAAATTCCATAGACAAGGCAACAAATTCCCAAAAATGATCTTGGAGATCAATAGTTCCAAAGTATTTATCATACTTAGGTAACTCTACTCCTCTTGGAAAAGGAGGCACATCTATGCTCTTGTCAAATGGAAATGGACAAAGAGTTTCTAAGGTGTATGTTTCCATGGGTTTTTGTTTATCACACACCATTTGAACTAGTTGGTCTTGCACGATTTTCAATTTTTTTTTTAGTTTTGAAGTCTTAGTTTCCTCTTCAGGCATGATGATATTTTCCACATTGAAATGATGGGGTAACTTAGCTCCTTCTTGGACAAGTTTGAGAAAGTATTTTTCTTTCTCTTCATTGAGTAGGATTTACATGACCTTTTCAAATTTTTTGTCTTTATGACACTTGGCTATGTGTAATGGTCTTTTTTCTTGTCATTCGTAGGTTGGTCTTGGTTTCTACTGTGTTCACTAGGTTTAGGTTTGTAATCAGCCATTGTAGGAAGGTGTTTAGTTTATGTATGTTTCGCTATGAAAGGTCCCTTGAAAAAGAATTTAGATGTATTTTTTTGAGATGTGGGACCTTTGCTATTTTTTGGATCCTCTTGATACAAGGGATTCCTAGCTTGTTGTAAGTTTATAGAGAATGTTCTATGGACCTAAGGTGGTTTGACAGGTGAGGAGGATCATGAAGATTCCTCACTATATGAACTAGAGATAGACCATGTATGGACTAAAGAGTGACCTCTTCTATGATTAGTACCCCTAGATCTACGTCATCTAGGTCTTTGGGGATAAAACATGTTACCACTTCTTGTTGCCATAGTCATAGACAAGAACAAAAAGTGAAAGCTTAAACAAGGACCACACTAGAACATAGTCTCAAAAACAAAGCAAGATAAAGGTATTGTATACTAAGGTATGAGTTGTCTGAGTAATGGCTAGAATAGTCAAAGATTATGACTATCATGACATAAAGTATAACAAGCACCAAAGACCAAAGATAAAGTGAACAAGAAACAAGACTAGTCTATGTGTAGGCCACAAGTCATTAGCTAAGCAATAAGCTACTATTTGACATTGATTGTAGATAGAAAAGAGGTAAAATGTTGCAGATAATAGACTAGATTTAGAGTGTGAGTAGCTCTAATAGACAAGATACTAAATTCTTAAATTTTTTTTGAAAGTTTCAAACTATTTTGGATAGATTGTTGGTTGTTTTGATAGATTTCAGATAGGTAGTAAGATTTTTTTCAAGTTTTAGACCGCATTTTGGTTGTTTTGAACAAGACAATTGGTTTTTCGATAAACACAAGAAGCAAGAAATAGTTTGAAACAACCCAATCGAGGACAAAGCAACTCAGAGGGGTGGGGGAGTCTTGATGTTTAGTTTGTTTGACAGGTTTGGAAAATTTTTAAAGACTCAATAACAAACACACTTTTATCTCTAAAACAAAAAATTGGTAGAGAAGGCAAAATCTTTGTCCCACAACTTATGTGCATGTGTGCACCTCACATGGTCATGTCACCCCCTAGAGGGTGCCCATGTTTTTGGTGTATTCAAAGGGCTTAATAAAATATACATTGAATGAACACCCTTATGGTAGGGGTCAAGCATGTATACCATCTTCCAACACCTAGGTGCTTTCCTATGGTGAGTTCTATGGGAGAGATTCTTCCACCTCCTTACACAAAGATTATGCCTCCTTTTAGAGGTGAACCAATTAACAAATAACCAATAGGTTTTTACTTGGCTTCTATTCATACTAATCCCCATTAGCTTTGGAAGAAAAGTTGCAGCCAACAACCCACACTAGCATATGTAAGTGCAGACACTTGACTAGCAAGACTAGGGCTGATGCTGACGAATGCAGTTTATAGAGCCTCTTCTTGATATCTGATATCAAAATGAAGAAGAGAAAATTAATATGGCTTTGGATTCTTTGGCTCAACAAAGCTTCTTTACTAGAGTGATGTGGAATCTCTGATGAAAGGAGTGTGCTCACTTGTGTTGGTGTAAATAAGTATTTTCTTATTACACTTAAGTTTTACTTAGGCTAATACATTATTTAATTAATTTGAATTGTTTTATTATTATTTTGGGTGAGACACTTAGGAGTTTGTGTACTCTCATTGAGTTACACAACTCTAATTATGCACATGGTGTCTACAACACAGGAGTATGCATCATTCACTGAGTTGTCATGATAACAACACAATTATCCACACTCCTTGTTTAGCACATGATGTCTACACCATTGATTTGTGTGTTACACCATTGCAGGCTTATCCTCACATCATTGCACTTAATCCCATGCTCAATGGAGGATAACCCATATCTAGTGGACATGTGCTTGGTTGTATGACATATCATGATGTTGACTTCTATGCATTCTAGAAGCTCTCCTAAGGCCTTTATATTCAGGCACTCCTAGTGTACTCCAATCCAGTTATTGAATGAATATCATCATTCTAATCATACTCTATCTATTTTGGTCTATGTGTGCTTGTGTTGAGTTCTTTAGTTCTTGGGTGAATTCTGGCCTAAGCCAAATTCTTAGATTGTATCAAAGCCAAGGAGGATTCTCATCATGTAGCCATTCGAGACCGTTCATGCTTTAGCACCTCGACACAAATATGGAGGATCCACAAAAATTGGGAGTGTCTAGAGCCAGATCTGACCTCACCGTTGTGTCTAGAGCATCGATTTGGTGAAGATCGACTATAAATTTTCCTATATCGGGTGAAAGTTGATCATGAGGAAATTTTTTTTTGCAAATCAAAACTCAGAGGCCCCGATTTGCAGTTTGGGTATGATTGTTTTATTGGTCTGATTATTTTATTTTTAGATCTAAATTATTCCATTCTCTGTAATTATTGAGTATTTTTCAAATCATTATTTTTGGATTTATAATACAGGCAGAGAATTTTTTTTTCTGAACTAGGCAGTGACACCCCAGCTCGACTCTATTATTTTGGAAAATTATTTTAATATTTAGAGGGAGAATTATCATAACTAGGCTTCAATTCAAATCACATTGTACTACATAATACCATGATTTACCTCTACAAATTTAGAATTTTTTAAGAATTCCAATGCACCTGCCTTGTCACCATAAATTCTAGCGAGTTTCCTCAGGCTCACCTTCCACTGGTGGGAAATCTTTACCCTACCGCCTATTTGTATTTGCTACCACAAACTTTTTTATAAATGGTGCAGAGTATTCACATAACCCACACATGCGGGACTATTGAGAAACTATGGTACTGCCTGTAGAGAACTCTTGGGATCGCGACAACAAAATTCGGCATCGAAAAGCATTTTCTAGCATCTAACACATCTTAGACAATTGTTTAGTGTGAAACCTATACCCATAGACTAATCCACAACCCACTGCACATAGTTCCATGCAACACTTATTTAGTGGAGATAAACTCCTGCACATAGTGCCCTGCAGCAAAGTTAAAGCCGCCCATGTAGATAGCACTCAATCCAATCTGTGCCAAACATGTGGAAAATTGCCATTCACGGACACTCCATCTAAAGCCTAGTTAGTAATCTAGGACCTGTGTACACAATCAGTAGCCATACCTCAGCCACATCATTTTTTCATATGGATTTGTATAGTACATAAAACCATGCCATCTGCCATGTCAGTTGAGGGCCAGATTTTGTGCTGACATCATCCTATCTGGCATCCTAAAATGGACGGTTATTTGGACATCATTTTTGGGCAAGTTAAAACTGTTGTGATAGCCATATGATAGTCAAATTTAACCCCACAATTTTCTGATGCAACCCCTCTCCAAATTAATTTTGGATTTTGTAGTCTGACTTCAAGAGGCCATAACTCGCACATTCGGACTCCAATTTAGGTGATATTTCTTTAAAAATTGGGTAGAATTTTCTAAATTTTTCAGTGGTGCAGTTGTTTTCTAGTTTTGGTGCACAGATTATTCAAAAATTTCATTTTTTGGTGACTGTACCTAGATAATCCTACATTTTTCAACTTCAAATGCTCCGTACGGGCACATTTGGAGTTGAAAATAGGTTCTATTTTTTTTGAAAGTGCATAGTTTTTCATCTACTTTCTAGATTTGACATTAGATTGTAGTTTTGTGTGGACAAAATTGTCACTTTCAACAATAGGGCCTTTCTTTTCTTTGTAATGCTTTAGAATTGTAGTACATTGTAAAGTTTCAAATTTGTACTCCATTAAGAGGTTGTAACAAGAAAAATTATAAGTCCACAAAGGCCAAAATTGGCAAGTGGCCCATTCTAATCACACTTCTGATAAAGTGTCCAAAGCATCTATTTTGAGGGGGTTTCTTGATTTAGTGAAAAGGGGGGGTGTTCTTGGTGTTGTGTTCTCTCTTTTCTCAAATTTTCTTTCATTTTCTACATTATGGGTAACTTTAAGTTTCTTAAATTAACTCCCATAACTATGATTCATGGTCAATCAAAATGTTATATCACTTAATGCATAATGAAGTTTCACAATATGTAGATTGTACTCTTCCTAAATCAATAGGTGATAATGTTTTTGCAAGTAATATTTCAAATTGGATAGCCATGGATAGGAAATCCCTAGGTGATATATGTTTGGGGGTAGATGATATGATCATGTATCAAATCAAGAAATGTACTACATCCAAGGAAGCTTGGGATATCCTCAAAAGCCTATATGGTAAAGTGTCTGAAGAGGATGTGTTCAAAATTTAAGATTAGCTTGTATCCTTAGATCCTAAGTCATATGACTCAATCTAGGATTTGATCATCAAGGTGAATGAATTAAGGACAAAGCTTACTAATTGTGGGAGTTCTATAAAAAATGACAAACTGATCTATCTCATACATAACAAGCTGCCATCAGAGTATTCCACATTTGTATCTTCTTTTAACACCTCAAAAACTACCTTAGGGTCTGCCTACAAGAAAGTCACTTTTGATGAATACCCTAAACTGTTCGATGATGAAGAAAAGAAGTCGAAATCAATGGGGATTCTCAAAACACCTTATTCCAAAGCATTGGTGGCCAATGAGGGTTCTCAAAATTTAGTTGCATACTCTTCAAATAAAGGAAAGGATAAGAAAAAATGGAAGAGTAAATTAGAGGATGCAAAAAGACAACACCACAATCAAATCAACAAGGAAAGTTCTTGAATTCCAACAAGAAAGGGGACAACAATAAGGAGAAGAAGAAGTTCACTTATTGCAAGGAATCAGGTCATGAAGAGCATGAGTGTTATCTCAAAAAGATTGATGAGTTAACCAACATCATGAAGAAACATAATGTTCCATTGCCTAATGCTTACAGGGATAAAGGGTCCTCTTTAGATTCAAAGGGAAAAGGGCAAGCACTCATGGAAAATTCAAACTCTTCAAAGGAATGGATATTTGACTCAAGTGCCTCATATCATATGGGTTCTTCAAGGGAGGATTTTTCTTGAATGAAGCAATCCAAGGTATTGCACATCTTCATGGGGAATGACAGCAAAATGGAAGTTGAAGAAAAAGGAAACGTCGAATGGAAAATGGAGAGTTTCAAGAGGTTCTCTATGTTCCAAACCTAAGTCCAAATCTCCTCTCAATCTACCAAATCACTCACCTTGGAGATGGACATAGAGTTGAGTTCCTTCCAAACTCAGTAAAGGTGCACAATCTTAGAGATGATTCCTTGGTTGTAGTGGGGAAAGTGAATGATCACAAGAGGTTGTACTCTTTCTCTCATTTTGTGCCCAAGTCTCCTTCAAAAGACTTGTTATCACAATCTAATTCAAACATGCAATTATGGCATGAGCGGTATGGTCATCTTGACTACCGCTATCTTCAGCAACTTTGCACATACCACATGGCCAAAGGTCTACCTCAAATCAACTTTTCTAAGGGTGAATGTTCAACAGATTCAATGGATATGCATCTAGAGGGGAAGTTACAAAGAGGGAAGTTTTCAAGAGAAACAAGTGATCTAGAGATGGTTCACATGATATTAGCAAGTCCTTTTGCATTCAATCAGGGTCACTACATACTTACCTTAGTTGATGACTTTTCAAGGTTCACTTGGGTCTACTTTCTGCATAACAAGAATGAAGTGTTGGACATGTTTCTAGACTTCAAGACTCATGTAGAATGGATATCTAGAAAGGCCATCAAAGTAGTCCGCATGGACAATGGAAACATGGATGTGAACAGAAGACTTAAGGACTCCACCAACATTCAATCTGCATAAGATAGATGTTGTATTTTTTAGGATTAACACTCTTAAGTGTATGGGAAGATGCATGATTCATGCCAAGTCTCTAGATCCATCATTAGAAGTTGAAGCAATCTCTAGTTCCACTCACATTCTTAATCATTCTCCTCATCTAGCCCTGGATGGAAGAAAAGCTATTGTGACACACTTCAGAGTCTTCGGTTGTCCTACATGGGCAAAGACATATTCTAGGGGAAGCAAGGTACAATCATCTTGGCCTTGTATTTTCATTGGTTATGAAGACAGTGTGAAGGAATATAGACTTCTAGATCCTGAGACTCATCAGATATTTGTGGAGAAGGATGTACATTTTGAGGAAAGTTCACCCAACTTGTTCTCTACTCCTCTCTGCACATCATTCAATATGGATATTAAGAGTGAATTCAGCGATGGTGCTTCAAAAGATTCAAACATGCAGGGTTCTATCGACAATTACAATGAGAGGTCACTTCATCAGTTTAGTCCACATGCATACATAGCCATAGTGATAGGTCCAGAACAATAGTGTACATCTAGTCTTCTAGATATAGGTTTAGTGACAAATTTGGGAGATAGTATTGATTATCTCCCTCTTCTTCTTGATGCAAAATTACCTTCTTCAGTTGTCATGAGGTTTCCAGATTCTCTTGTTCATTCTCTACATGATCGATTCTCATAGGTTCAAGTGATTGTGGATACTTATGATTAGCAGTTACAATAGGGTTCTTCATCAGTTGTCGAGATAGATAGTTCTTTGGGAAAAGTTCTTCAGCTAGTTGAGCAGGTTTCAGAGACATCACTTATCTATGGGATTCTTTCCACACACAGTGGAAGCATCTCATTTTCACCTTTGGCAATTTTTCTTCCTAAGGGGACGAACACCATTCTGCAGTCTTGGATCAACTTCTTCATCAGAGCACTCACTATTTGGCATTCTTCTTTGGTGGGGGGGGGGGAGCCCATCCTATCTCTCTTCCTCTTCTCATCATTCTCTTATGTATATACTAGATGTATTTCATAATGGGGGTGTTTTGATTACTCCATCCATCCATGCATCCATGCATCCCTATTTATCTCTCCTTTTAGGGGAGGGTTTTTCCCATGAGGTTTTCCCTCTTTCTTCACTTTATGGGAGATTGCATCATCATTATGTACATGGCTACCTAACATGGCCTAGTAGCTAGGACCCATATTGCATTTCATTATAGATTTCGTAAGCTTAAGGGCATTCCCCTAAGTTGCACTTAAGGGGGGGTGTTGGTGTAAATAAGTATTTACTTATTACACTTACTTAAGTTTTACTTAGGTTAATGTATTTTGGATTATTTTATTATTATTTTAGGTGAGACACTTAGGATTTTTTCTACTCTCATTGAGTTACACAACTCTAATTATGCACATGGTATCCACAACATAGGAGTATGCATCATTCACTGAGCTGTCATGATGACAACATAGTTATCCACACTCCTCATTTAGGACATGTTGTCTACACCACTAATTTGCATGCTACACCATTGTAGGCTTATCCTCACATCATCACACTTAATCCCATTCTCAATGAAGGATAACCCATATCTAGTGGAAATGTGCCTAGTTGTATGACATATCATGATACTGACATCTATGCATTCTAGAAGCTCTCCTGAGGCCTTTATATTTAGGCACTCCTAGTGTACTCTAATCAAGTTATTGAATGAATATCGTTATTCTGATCTTACTCTATCTATTTTGGTTTACTGTGTGCTTGTGTTGAGTTCTTTAGTTCTTGGGTGAATTTTGGCCTAAGCCAAATTCTTACAACTTGGATCATCCCTGGAGGTTGGATCACTCTGGTAGACCCTTTAAAGGATAACTCAGACTGGTGGTTTGGATCTAAGGGTCAAAGTTTCCAATTTCCCTCAAGGGCAAAGAGCATACTCCTCTACCTCATTTCCTCACCCAAACATGCAATACATGTTAATCACCAAGTTAGCTTAACCGATCCCACCATGGCCTACTCCAAGACTTTGATCCCCTAAAAGGAAATCATCATCTCTTTCTAAAAGGCTTCATTTGGGAGAACCACTAACTTTCTTGCCTCCCTTCAATGTTGTCTTTTAGAGGTTTCTAGGTTTCTGATTTACCCTTGGTCATGAACTCCAAGTGGAAAACAACATACTCTCCTATTCCCCTATCTTGCACCCTACAAAGTTCACAAGCCCTATTTATACTATGTGTGCAAATCAATAAAAGAAGACACAACATTTATGTGGGTTTGAAACAAATCTTTGTCATGTGTATCTTTGACAAGCATTGTGCATTCACATAGTTAGTCTATGTTTGAAGTATTTGGATAAAAGGTGTCTTTATCAAGCATCTTGCAAACCACTGTTAAATTATTGAAAACTAGAAATCCAAGTGAAAATGCTTCAGAAAAAACATCAGTCAAATAGAAGGTTAACTATGAGAAAATAAAATTTAATTTTTTTTCTTTTTTTTTAACCCATAAAATAGCTTAGAAATCATAAATTAGAAATAAAAATGGAAAAATAGAAATCTAAAATAAAATGCTTTAGAGAAAATTTTTTGTCAAACAAACATCTTAATAAACTAGAATCTAAAGAACTATATTTTGCATTACTATTACAAAATTATGTGCAAAATCATGCATAGACCTACACAAAGAAATGATGTACACTACACAAGAATTCACATGATTATCCACTTTTTGAACAATTAATTGTAGAGGAATACGTGAAATGTTTAGGTCTTCATGCAAAAATTAGATTTCTCACACAAAAATATGAAAACTTGTACAGACAGAACAATAAAAAATGTAGAAAATATAGAAAATGAGGCCAAAATAATTAATTTTTTGAGCCCGACAGTGTGCATTAGAAATGTATATGTGAAATTGGGGCCCTTTGATCCTCACATACACTTCAACATGCTCATTACCTATGAGATCATCCCAAAATAAACGTTCTAGTGTTTATTTGAAATATCTAACAAAGCAACCTATTTCCTTCTAACTAGAAGGATTATGCCTTTGCTATGAGAATAAGAAATAGGCAACCAGACCTCTAGAATGAAGGATTTATGTAGCTAAATGAAAGTGCAATTAATCTAGATGAGAGATGCAATTGTTAATATGAGAAATAAAGAAGCATAGTATGTTAAATGGATGCATATTTAAAATCTAAATTATATTACAATGAAAGAAATAAAGCTATGCAAATGTGAGAAAAGTGAGTAAGAATTTTAGCATAAGTTCAATGCAAATTCTATAATTCATCCCCTGTAATGAGGAATAGAGAGATTCTCTTATAGAATCCAAGAGGTGATCGATGATCAAGTTTAATCAGGATGGACAGTCAAGATTGAAGAGTAGAGCTAGTCATAACTTCCTCATGAAAATGGGGTTAACTAGTTGCCTTTGAGTGATAAAAGGAGTTAATCGGTTCCTTTTTGAGTGATAAAAGGAGTTAACAAGTTCTAGTCATATGATGTGAGCATTCACTTTGAATGATCCATCCCTCATTTTTGTTAACACAATTCAAAAGTGCAATTGCCTCATCTTCATTAGATTCATCCTTCATTGTAACATACACCACTTCATCATCATGTTCATTAAAAATCATCCTTGGTTTCCTTTTCAGAAATGTAGCATGAATTCTTTCCTTTATCTTTGTAATTTTTCATGTTATCTTCTCTCCTATTTTTGTACTTGTTGCCATCTTTGTAGTTATTCTTCTAGGTACATCTTGTAGCAATATGACCAGCTTCATTACAATTGAAACAAATGATGGGTAACTTATCTTTGCACTTGTCTTTACCTTTATGGAATCTTTTACTAGTAGTGCTTGGACAATTGTTCAATATATTCCTCATCTGTATCACTATCACTGGACAAGTATTTTATCTTTCTCTTCTTCTTCTTTTGCTTGACTTCATTAGAGTCTTTCAATAACAATTTAGCTTTGAAAGCAGATTCAAGACTCTCATGTTTTTAATTATCATTCTTAGATAGCTCAAAACTAGTGAGTCTACCTATCAAAACTTCAAAGGTTAGATCATTTCTTGGATTACATCTCAGTTCTTGAATTACAAAAACTCTAATAGCATAAATAGGCAGTAGTGTTGTCAAGACTTTACTAAGCACAATATCATCATCTATGTGACCAATATCTCCTTTTATTGTAGTAAAAAATTCTTTTATTCTAGCAACATATTGAGAAATATTCTCACCTTCTTCCATTCTCATATCATCAAATGTACCTCTGAGACTATCATATTTTCTTTGCAGTGTCACAGCCTTTGATATCATCAAATTCTACATAAATAACATTAGAGGCAATCTCCAACATGTACTGATTGTGTTCTTTCTTCTTCTTCATGTCTTTAGTAGTTAGGGCTCTGAATAGATCAACATGTTCCACTGTAATGAAAGACTGTGCATGATCTCCAAGTCATCCAAGATTTAACTTCATCAAACTTTGTCATGCAAAAAAGTTATCTCTATTAAGCTTGGGTACATCTCTTTTTGACACCTTTTATCTTTGTGCTTCTAGTACCTTGAAACTAGTCCTCCTAACTAGATGGCTCTAATACCAATTGTCATTATTCTTTAGAATAAATGAGAGGGGGCGTGAATCAATTATCCAAGGTCTAGATGTATAAATAAAACTTTTCACAGCTTAGTGAACCCATAAAACATTCATACCCATGCATGTATCCATTAAGATTATGCAATCGCTAACACTTGTAGGTTACTGTGAAATCAACTTGTAAAAGTGTAAAGCATGAAACATAACAAATTCATTAACACACTTGAAATAATGATTTATGTGGAAACCCAATTTGAGAAAAATTCACTAGTAACACATTACTCTTTTTCACTCTTCTAAAGTGATGTCATGTGAAAGGCTAACCCTATCAAAGGTTACAATACACATTGTTAAATGTGACTTGGTTAAAGTATTTCAACCACCTTATTAGAAGAGAGACATGTTAGACCACTTTAGTCCATTCACTTTGAATGTCACCAAGTTAAACAATTTACAAATGACTATTAGGTCAACCTTAATCCAAAGGATTTACCCTAAACTGATACAATTGTTAGAGAGTAATAGTAGAGCTTTGATCTGATATAAATCACAACTTCACTTGTAGATTATAGATCTTTCTTTAGTCTTCCATTTTTCTTGGCTTTCATTCTTTGCAGCTCTGACAACTTTTTCACCCTTCAAGCATTCATCTTCTTTAGCCTTCTTGCTTAACATGCCATTTTAGATTCTTATCTTGGGTCACTTGATGAAGCAAAACCCCTAACTTCATCTTTTCCTAATCTTCTTGCACATGACTTCTTTTCTTCATGACCAAACATTCCAATAAATAGGAAATTAGGATCTTTTTCCACTCATTTTCCATCATCTAATTTAGGGTTTTGATGGATTTGTAGGAAATAATGTATCTACCCCAAATCTTGTATCCCTTCTAGAAACTTCTCCTAGAATCCATTTTAATTCACCCGAAAATGGTTTACATCAATTTCAATGCCACCAACTCATCCATCTTATCTTCTTCCTAGTTTACTAGTTTCAAGAAAACAAACCTATCAACTTAGATTTAGAGAATCTTCAATCTTTAACATAATGTAGTAGCTTGGCATTATCATCCTTTTGATGCTCAACACACACTATGTTGATTGGCATCAATTATTAAATCACTTAGCATCAACTAAAGTTTACTGATGCTCAACATAAACTAAACTTTTCTCAATATCAACTATCTTGCTCAACATTCACTAGAATTCTCTTTTTCTCAGCTCTAGCTGACTTTCTACTCAACTTGTACTAACTTTTCTCGGCACCTACTATCCAGTCGATCAAGCTTGGTAGAAAAAAATTATGTAACTTGTTCTTCTAAACTTTCTAAGTGTAGCCAACATTTGTAGCCCTAAATAGATTATCAATTCATCATAACATCACTTTCTTAACTGATCCTTGTACCTCATTATATAATCATAACTCAACATTTCCTCTAGGTTCTTTTGTTACATCCTATTGATCAAATCCTCTTCATCAATCAACTAAGTGATAGTACTTGAATCTTATAAGTAGTCATCTTACCAACAAATAGCAGGTTTGACATCAGTGAAAAAATAATGATTTAAACACATAATCTTCTTCAACAATCTCGTCCTTTCAATAATCTCTCTCAACAATGATCTTTTCAATCAGATTTCAACATTAATTACTATTTTATCACTTCTTACACAACTTACAATTAGTTACCCTCATAGCCACTCTGGATCTTGGCCCCCATTGCAAGCCACTCCCATAGACAAGCACCTAGAATACCTTCCAAAAAATTGCAAACCACAATAGTGTCCCATACCAAAAAAAAGTAATATTGATCGAGTTCAGTTCCTTAATGGGCAACCTAAAAATAATATTGATTCTCAAAACCCAAGTTCTCATAAATTCTCAATAGCATAAAGCTCATAAAACATAAATCTCAATTCAAATCATAAAGTTCATCATGACATCCAATCAAATAATCATAAAAGAAATCTCAAAAATGCCTCTAGTGCACATCCTAACTTGGCCAACTAAACAACCCATAAAGAAAACACTATCATGAAAATAGACATCATATGACTATAAATAGAATACTAGAAAATACATAGTTTTTAGCCACATGATTTAATTCCACCAATTTATCTCATTTAGTTTGGGTCATATGGATGTGTTTAGAAACAAGGCAAGAATATACATGTTAATATATATTGTTATGGTAACATACTTATTTAAAACAACAAGTATTTAAATATCCAATCTTTTTGTGCATATAAAATACCATGTAATATGATCATATTATTAATTTAAATTATCTTAATTCATAAATAATTTAATCAAGAACACACACATAGACACACACACACACACACACACACACACACACACACAATTATTAGATTAAATATTAATATGAATTTCATTTATAAAATATTAATTTGACTTTTATTTAAGTCAAATATCAATATTTACTTTTCCTTTAATTCACAATGCAGCTAGAGATAAAATTATTTATAATTTCTCTCATCAAGTCAAACAGTTATTAACTAAATGATTACAAAGCGAACTCTACCACAACTTCTCTTAAAATATAATAAAATTATAAATATTTATTTATTAACTTTCCTCTTGCATTTATAAATATAAAATCATTTGTATGCAACTAAGAGTTTAATTAGACTTAAAGAATCACTAATATTACTAACATTCACTTTAACTAAATGAATAATATTAATTTAATTTTTGAAATTAATTAATAATTATTATTTTTCAATTTTTTGAAATAAATTAATCTGAATATTAAATTATATTTTTATAAAATAAAAATAAACATGCAATTAGTATTTTTGCATATTTGTTTTCACATACTATAAATGCATACTATACTTAGTTTTCTATTTTTAGCATATTTATTTTCACATGCATGTAATCATACTATAGTTAGCTTTCTTTTTTAAATATTTTTTTTCACATGGATGCAACTTTATTGTACTTAGCTTCTATTTTTAGTATATTTATTTTCACATGCATGTAACCATATTATACTTAGTTTCTACTTTTAGTATATATTTTTTTACATGCATGTAACTATACTATACTTAGCTTCTATTTTTAGCATGCATGCGTATGTTTAGTTACAACATGTTTTCTTCTTAGCTAATCCTTTTTTTTATCTAATAAATTCTACAATTAAATTATTTTGGATATAAGAATAATATTTATCTATATTTAGAAAATTCATGATAATCACATAGTTCTAATGACATATTTCAAGTTGAAACCCTAATTGTTCAATTTATTGTTTTTTTTTTAATTTTCAATAATCAAAGTTTCATTATATTAGAAAGGGGTTTATAAGAAAATAGTCACAATAATTTTCTATAGTTTTTTAAGAAATTTTCTTAGTCAAGTTTTCTTGATTAAAAAGTTTTCCTTTTTCAAAATCTACAACATAATTCTTTATTTAACAATCAATACAATAAATTAATAACCAATATGCAAACACACATGGAGACACAAAGTGGACTGATCTTTTCATAGAATTCTACAATAGGTTTTCAAACCCTACCTTAAAACCACAACTAAAATTTGAGACAATTTGTAAATGCATACAAATTCAAACTCTCTGAAACTTTCAACAATTATTTTGATCCAATTCTAAATTTTCACTCCCAAAACATGTGTCATTGCAAAACCAACCAAGAATAAGAGATCTTTTGCTCTGACATCTAACCAAGAATAAGTTGTTCCGCCATGTTGTCACCCTCTCTCAGGAAGGTCACGACTAGTACATGCCTCCCACAACCACATCCACAACCACATCTACAACTAGCAAAGATGAATGCTTGGATGCTCCTATTCAAGATTTAGCACTAATATGTCTATCCACTTTAGCACAAGGATCAGATGGCTATGGTTGTGATCAACATAGACTGATGCAAGACTGTCAATATGTGGGGCATTAGACTCAATTTCCTTTTCTTGATGAGTATAGAGAGGAGAATGAGTTGTAGGGCTTCCTATTTTGGTGTGATGGAGATCTAGATTCATTTCTTTCTATTCCATAGGGTGATCAATTCATTTTTGCACATTGAGCACTGTTCATATGTTTAGGTAAAGTCTATTTCAAGGAAAGTCTTAGTAAGCTTATTGAAGATTTAGCACTGATATGTTTGTCTACTTTAGAACAAGGATTAGATGCCTCTAGCGGTGATCTAGATAGACTGATGCAAGACTCTCAATACGCAGGACACCATACTCACTTTCCTTTTCTTAACGAGTGCAGAGAGGAGAACAACTTGTATGGATCCCTATTTTTGTCTGACAGAGATCTGCCTTGGGCCTTGTCATTTGAACACCTACATTTTTCTAGATTCATTTCTTTCTATTCCTAATAAGCTTATTGCAATTTATTAATTATTTATAAATTCTAAAGTAATTGTTTTATAATTTTAATTTAATTTTTAATAATAAATTAAGGTCAATTTCTTTTGCTCGATACCCACTTCCTTTATAATAGAGATTAAAGTATTTAATGAAATGTTCATTTTTTTTATTTTCTCTATATTGTAAGTTTTTTTCACTTTTGAATTTAAATGTCATTATGACATGATACACTGTTATGGTAACACTTTTAGCTCTATAGGTAGTATTATGTTTTTTGTAGAGGGAAAAATTTGTGGATGAATATTTTTCTAGAGGTGCAATCAATTCATTTATGTATATTGATGACTATTGGTATGTTTAGGTAATTTTTATCTTGATTCTATTTAAGGCAAGTCTTCATTACCTTGTAGATTAAATTTTCCAGTAAGATCAATGTTCTATTATTAAATTCTCCAATGAGCTTACTTCTAACAAGAGTGAGCAACATCTCTAACAAGATAGTCTAAATCCTTTAAGAAAATATTACTTAGGAGTTTGAGATCCTTAGTAGGGTGTTCCTAAAAGAACTTTTTCTCTATCATTTGACATAATGTAGTCTAATCATGCTTCTTGAGCTATTTTCTAATTTTAGGCTGGTAGAAGTTGTTTATTCTATTTTTGAGATAGATTGTGTTCCTATTTTTTCTTCAACATTTGGGGATCACATATAAATAAAAAATCTTCATGCAAAAATATTAACATAGTCACACTAAACAATTTTAATAGATCATACTAAACTACTATCTTCAATGATGGAGGTTCTGTTTCATGATGTCATCCATAGTATAGATTAAATTATTTAATGAAAGGCTCCTTTTCTTTCCCTATTAGTTGCAAGTCTTTTTCATTTTTAAATTTAAATGTCATTATAACATGGAGGTCAAAAATTTGAATTTATACGTGTGGTATCAATTCTCGATGCCATTATATGTACTTTTAGTTTAAATACTTTTATGATAGTACTATTATATTTGATAGAGATAAATGTAGGGTTTCTCTTTACACTTTTATTTATCAAAAACAATTTGAATCTATTATCAATAATGTTAATTAAATTATAAATATTTATAATATCTATACTTTTTAGATTATAATTTTATTATATATTGAACTTTAATATTATGTAGAATAGTAAAGAATGAACTCTGATGCCATGTAAGAGTTGATGATATCTTATACATAGATCATTTGTAATAGAATTTAAAAAAATTGAAACACAAAACCTACAAAAAAAAAATGTCAAAAGTATTGATAATGAAACATAAATAAGCTCAAATTTAAATACTCTTCTTTTTACTTAATTCTTATTGAATATACAACTAGTCTTCTCTCTTACTTAGTGCTTATTAAATATGCAACCATTACATCCTTGGAAAATAAAGACTAGTTGTTTAGAATATCGAGTTTCACTCCTTTCTCTTTGGTCATCCTTAAGACACATCCCACCAAATTTGTCAAACTATTAATATATTTTTAAAATGATACATATTTAACATGCAGTTGTTATGACAACATAACATTCATACCTCAAAATAGAAGAAAACTCAAAACAACACCATAACGAAATGGGAACATTAGAAAGCAGTAGGGAAAAAAGCATATATTCTATTAATTCCATAGTTAGAACATGGGTAGTGAAATTTAAAGAGGATGCTCCATATTATTCTTCCCTCCTTTGATAAAATTTGAGTTGTAAGAATTTGGCAAATTATAAGAATCTGGCAAATTTTATGGTATCCTAAATTGTAAGAATATGGCAAGCTTTCTAGTTTAATGAAATAAAATTTATATGAAGTGGTTAACATCACCATCTCTTGTTCTTTGTGAACTTCTCATTGTAAACATCATTGTCTTCATTTTCCTTGTTGTCTTCATTTTCCTCAATTTTAATCTGAACTGAACAATAGTTCTAGCTTAATATGGGTTTATTTTCAGTACCATCAAAAATTAGACCAATGTCCATTTCGTTAGGTAAATCAATTTTGACAGTCATTATATTTATCTTTTTCATTATCATGGCAAGATTCTAAGTTTCAAACACACAAATATTTAGTGTGAATGTCTTTATTCTGTGGCCTAGTTTAACATTTAATTTTTTCAAATTCCATGTTCATTGGTTGCCACTTGTTGAAAGAAATGATGAACAAGCACAAACCATGGGAATGTTTCTCTATAGCCAAGAATGTCCATATTAGTATTGAATGTGTATTAACGTGACAACTGGCTCTTTTACTACAAAAGATGGTTATTGGCATGAGAATGTAGGTGTGATATGTATATCTATTTTATAAAGAAAATGGTTGAATAAACCGATTAATTTTAATGACATTCTCAAGATTTCATAGTCTAAGGGGCAAATGAAGAAAATGATTTTCATTTTCAATTTATTTTTCACATTTTTTGACTATTTATCTCTTCAAGAACATCCTACAAATTCTTAACCTTAAGTTGTTGTTATACTAACTAGGGATAGCTTCATACATTTTAAAAACATTGATAAAGAGTCATCCAATTTCTATCACTGGTTGTAAAAAATGCAAGCTCTTTTTTGTCAAATCATACTTTGTGCACTATCTTTGTGCTAAATAGTGAAGGAAAATAGACACCGTGTGTTTTTTCCCTCCCTCTTATTATGTCTCTTCAACTAATCATTCGTGATCTATAAATGTTGATGGCGTGTGTTGTAAAATCATTTTCTATTTCTCATCAATATAATTCCTCTGGACTCTGTGTGGACATAGCCATGATTTGTGGTGAGCCATGATAAATTACTGTGTTTATGCATCTTGTTGTTCTATATTTTATTTTTTTGCATTCTTAATTAATTTACAATTGGTATCAGTGCTACAATCAATTTTGGTGATCAAAATCCAAAGTCATGGAGGAATCAAGAGTGTAGAAATTCTCAGGGAAAAATTTTAGTTAGTGGAAGGTACAGATGCGATTAGGGCATGTGCAAGATCATGGTGTGCCAAAAAGTGGTGATCTGAAAAATTTCTAGTTCGAAAATATCTCAAACCATTTCAAAATCTATTCCAAAAATTTTCCACCCACCCTGATAGTATTTGAAAACAATTAATATCTTTATAAGGTCTACTATATCTTTTGATACCAAACCTATATGGTCAACTTTAAAAACATCCTAAAAATGTGCTTTCGGCTTGCTTTTATTTGATTTTTACTTCAAACATGTAGCTGACAACTTTTTTTTCACTAAAATTTGATGAAATGAAAATATTTCCTTTAAAATGTTCTTATCTTTCCATAAATGTAAGCTTTGTCAAATTATGAGTTAAGTAAGTAATTATTACTTATTTTCTAATGGAATTACATATAAAGTGCTGACTGACACACTATTTGAAAAACAACTATAACTTTCAAATTGTACAATATTTTTTAAATCCAAAAGATGCATCACATTCTATGTTTCTTCTACTATAAGGGAAAAAAAAAAAAAAATTGAATTTTGCAGAGTTTTGAATTAGTTTAGGTGGTCAGACACGAGAGATTTTCAATTCCAAAACTACTAAAGTCAAAAATTAGTTATTTATTATTTGTTTACAATAAAAATACACAAAAATATTTGTGACATCTAGGCATGAGTCTACTACTTATATCTAAAATATTATTAAAACATATTATCATTTGATTTTGATTACGGTGGTTAGATGTTTGTCTACTTCTTATTTTTGTTCTGAAATTTTTCTAATATTGCATTAATATTCAAAATTTTGACCAATCAATTTTTATTTTTTTGAGATAACTCCTAGTAGTTTAGAAACTTGATTCAATTTTCTAGAGATTATTTTCTCTCAACTTTTTGATATAAAGCTAATAACAAGTAGAAAACTGCACGTCAAGCTGACATAACTCTAATTTTTTGATTTTTCATTGCCACTTGAGAGCGTAGTTTGGTTGACCATGATCTTGCACATACCCATCACTTTTGGTCAAGCATGATCCTACAATAGCAATCGAAGGTAAAGCAAATAAGACTACTGCCATGTTAGATGAGAATTGGACTAAAACTAATGAGAAAGCAATGGCAAAGATTTTTCTTTCACTGTCTATGAATGTGTTGTTTAATGTGAACAATGAAACATCAAAAAAGGACATATGGGGCAAGCTTCATAGTATGTACTGAACGATGTCTATTGCAAACAAGATTTTTATCATAAAGAAGCTTTACAAGTTAAAGATGAAGGATGAAATAGCAATGTCAAATCACATAAATGAGTTGAATATTCTTTCATATCAAGCACACTCCATTTGTATACCTTAAGATGACAAAAATAAGGTAGTCATCTTATTATTTTCTTTACCAGACAGTTGGGATCATGTGGTAACAATGGTTAGCACTTCTTTAACTAGTAAAAACAAGTTGGTCTATGCTAAGGTGGCTTTTGCATTGCTTGGTGAAGACATGAGGAGAACTAATAAAGGCTCTTCATCCAGTGATGCACTAATGATGGTTAGTATGGAAAATAGAGGAAGAACTCAACATAGAGGTAGAAATAATAAGAACCAAAGGTCATAATCAGCTAGGAGATTGTAGTTTCAAGGTAGAAAAAATGGTTGTTGGTTTTGTGGAAACACTGGTCATGTTAAAAAGGACTATAGAAAATATAAAAGAACTCAAGAAAAAGTTTTGGACAATGGAGAAAACATCATTCATGATCATGGTGATGGTGTTTTGATTCTTGCAACAAGTGACACAACTTCAAATTCATGGGTAATTAACTCCAGGGCTTCATTTCATGCATCTTCTTGTAGCGAAGCCTTCACAAACTACAAGGAAGGTAAATTTGGGAATGCTAATTTGGGTGATAACAAGGCTTGTGAAATCATAGGAAAGGGTGATATTTTGTTATCAATAGAACTAGGCACTCAATTATTGCTTCAAGATGTTAGGCATGTTCCCAAATTAAAAAGAAATTTAATTTCTATCAGTCAGTTATATGCTCAAGGTTTTCTTACACTCCTCATGGACACATGGAAAATTACCAGGGGTTCCATGATTATTGCTAAAGGGGATAAATTTGGCATTATATATGTTGTAGAAACTAATGATGAGGTGGGAGCTATGAGGACTATTGTGGATAGCAATGCTGCACTTTTGCATCAAAGATTAGGCCATATGAGCAAAAAGGGGTTAGAGGTTATGCTTAATTGAGAGCAACTTCTGGGTCTCCAATCAGCAGATTTAGAATTTTGTGAGAATTGTCTTCATGGGGAACAAAAATGTGTCAACTTTTTGAAGCATGATCATGCAAAGAAGACAACACCATTGGAGTTAGTGCACTCAAATGTCTTCAGTCTGACAGAGGTAACCTCTCACGGAGGTGCAAATTTATTTGTTTCCTTTCTTGATGATTATACTAGAAATGTTTGGGTTTATAAGACATCTAGAAAGTCTAAATTTTTCTTGAAATTAAATTTTTTTAAAGCTCTTGTTGAAAATTAGAGCGGACACAAAATCAAATGTTTAAAATTAGATAATGAAGGTGAATTTTGTTTGTTGGAGTTTGATAAATTTTGTACAGATCATGGTATTCAATGGGTGAAAGTTTTGCAATTCACTCCTCAAAAAAATGGGGCACTGGAAAGACTAAATTGAAGTATATTTGAGAAAGTTCAATGCAAGCAATCTAATGCTAGTTTAGGCAAATAATTTTGGTTGAAGGCCTATAATATAGTAGTGTACTTGATTAATTGAAGTCCTTCATCTCATTTGGACTTTGGAATTCTAGAGGAGGAATGGTTGGGTAGAAGGATTTCCTACTCATATCTTTGTATATACAGGTGTCAAACATTTGTTCATGTTCCTAAAAATAAAAGGAGCAAGCTAGATTCAAAATCTTACCAATGTATCTTCATGGGTTATGGAGAAGATCAATATGGATTTTCACTGTGGGATCGTATTGCAAAGAAAATTGTATGGAGTAGAGATGTGGTCTTTAATGAGACAAAATTTTTGGCTCTTCAATCAGTGCCACATGAAAGAGTTGTTGAAGAATTCATTCCTATGCCTTTATGTAATGAGAATAATTCTTCATTAAACTCACAGTCATAGTCTCAGCCTATCATTTCCACTTCTACCTCTATTTTAGCTCCATTTCCTAGTATCAGTAGTGATTCAAAGCCTTCTCATACTCTGCCATCAGAGCATACTTCTAAGGTTGATTAATTCCATGAACTAGAAAATCCACAGGGATATGGTCAAATAATTAATAGTAGTTAAAATTAGTCAATTTTTGGGAGATGTGGGATGTTGGATATTAGTCACAATGGTGAAAGCATAAGAGATTTATTTGGAAATGCTCCTACTACTCATAATGAGGGAGAGCATTGACATGCTATGCTAGAGACAGGTCATGAGCTTAGAAATGATTCCTCTATTTCTACCCATGGTGAACACAATCTATAATTAGAGCCTTCTCCTTCACTAGTTTTAGGTTCTAGACTTCACCAAATAGTGATAGACCATACTAGACTCCACGAGCTTGACACATGTCATGGTGATGAGCAAGGTGTCTATGATTTTGAGGGTCTTTCACCCACACAAAAAGTATATGGTTCTGCTCATGGTGATACAGAGCCATTGTTAGTCAACCCACACACTTCTCACATACATGGAGCATCCACTCAAGCAACAGATCCTTTAGAATATGGAGGTCATCAATGTCTGCTCCCTTCTAGGTAGACCCCCTCATACATGCTTGATGAATCTCACCATATTGGGAATTCCTTTGCTCATGCCAAAC
This sequence comes from Cupressus sempervirens, assembly GCA_028749045.1. Taxonomy (NCBI): domain Eukaryota; kingdom Viridiplantae; phylum Streptophyta; class Pinopsida; order Cupressales; family Cupressaceae; genus Cupressus; species Cupressus sempervirens. Next base: position 957,682,942 of record CM053787.1, on the reverse strand, counting down.
TTCGTGAGCTTGAGGGAAATGAGATGTAGAATAGTGATGGAAATTGACGCAGGTTGTTGCAAACCAATCTTAACAATGAACATCTTCACCAGTGCAATTTAGAATATCCCAATCTCAAATTAGACACTGATGAAAGAGTTGCCAAAAAATTACAAAGAAAGAATCATGCATTTGAAACTAACCACGATAGTGATAATGCATTTGAGGATGTTGACAGACTATTACCAAGTGCCCCTGCTAACTCTACTTCACAATTAGGAATGGGAAGTGAAAATAACCACAAGTTTGGGGATGGAAAGATGTTTTCACAAACCTTTGTAGCTATGCCTTTTCCACCACACACCTCTGGTTTTTCTACTCACATCCCAAATTGTGATATTGGGAATTCCTCTCCCTTGGTAGTAACAAATAAGAAAAGAATCTCAATCACAAGATCTCCATTTGAACTTGTCCCTTCTAAAAATAACTCTAGTCAAGATAAAATAAATGATTCTATGATCGAATTGAGGAGGTCTACAAGGTAGAGAAAGATGTTTGCAAAGTATTTAGATTCTGAGATCTTTATTTCGAGAAGGAAAAGCTTGAGATTTTAATCTCTAATCAAGTAGAGCTGGCTAATTTTTGAGATCCTTGCAGATAAAAATTAGTGGATGATTGTGATAGAACGAGAGATGAATTCTCTTTAAACCAATAAAACATAGGACTTAGTTGCACTTCCACCCAACCAAAAAGCTTTAAAAACCCATTGGGTATATAAGGTGAAAGAATATGGCAGTAGAAAGAGGTATTGTGTTTGACTAGTTGTCAAAGGGTATGCTTAGAAAAAGGGCCTAGATTTTGAAGATATTTTCTCACCTATTGTATAGATGACTACAATCTGGGTAATTTTGGGATTGGTCGCCATTTGGGATCTTAAGGTCAAAAAACTTGATGTCAAGATGACTTTTCTACATGGTGACATTAATGAGGAATTATACATAGAATAGCCTGAAATTTTTTTTCAAAAGGGGAAAGAACATCTTTATTGTTGACTGAAGTGGAGTTTGTATGCACTCAAACAAGCTCCATGATAGTGATACATTAAGTTTGATCAGTTCATGGCTAAACACAACTTCACCTAATGTGAATCAGATTTGTGTGTCTACTATAAATGACTTTCTAGTGGTGAGTTTGTTATTCTTCTACTTTATGTTGATGACATGTTAGTCACTAGTACTTCTCCCCAAATAATCAACAACCTAAAGAAAGAGTTAGCGTCTTGGTTTGCCATGAAATATTTCGGGGTGGCCAAAAAGATTCTTGGGATGACTATCACTAGAGATAGACAGAAAAAGGTGTTGAATTTGTCACAAAATTCATACATTGACAAAGTTGTAGAGTGGTTTTGGCATGGCTGAACCTAAACACATTCCTATTCCTCTTGCTCCTCACTTCCACCTAATTTTTGATTTGTGTCCCAAAACACAAGAAGAGAAGTATTTTATGCATAATGTTCATTATAAATCAGTGATTGGTGGCATAATGTATGCTATGGTTTCTAGATGTCCCAACATTGCTCATGTGGTGGAAAAAGTTAGTAGATTCATGAGCAATCTTGGGAAGCCTCATTGGGAAGTAGTAAAATGGATATTGCAGTATCTCAAGGGAACTTCTAATTATGCATTGTGTTTTGGTAGAAATCATACTCAACTACAAGGATTAAATGATTTAGAGCTTGTTGGAGAGTGAGAAAAATGTAGGTCTACTACTAGTTATGCTTTCACATTTTTTGGGGCTACCATTAGTTGGGCCTCAAGACTGCAACATTGTGGTGTACTTTCTTCTACTGAAGCTGAATACTTGGCTCTTTCTGAAGGAGCTAGAGAGATGATTTGGTTGCAACACTTATTCAACGACCTACATTGGCAACACAATGATTATATTTTATTTTTAGTTAGTCAGAGTGCAACTTTTATGGCTCACAATCATTCCTCTTAGCAGTGCTCCAAACATATTGACAAGCATGCTCACTATGGTCGCTATGTGGTAGAAGGAAAACTAAAGGTTACCAAAATTGATACAAAGGTCAATTCAGCGGACATGTTGATGAAGGTTGTTGCCAAGGAGAAGTTTGAATATACCCAAACTTCTCTTGGCCTTGTTCAAAAGAAGTAGGTTAGCACGTAGAGTAGGGGAATGGATGGTTAGCTAGTGTATATGTTGTCTTTAGGTGGGAGATTGTTGAATAGTGAAGGCCAATAGACACATGTGTTTTTTCCCTCCCTTTTATTATGTCTCTTTAGCTGATCATTTGTGATATATAAATGCTAATGGCATGTTTTGTAAACTCATTTTCTTTTTCGCATCAATATGATTGCTCTACTCTCAGTGTGGACGTAGCCATGATTTTTGGTGAATCACGATAAACTATTGTGTCTATGTATCTTGCTATTTTGTATTTTCCTTTTTTGCATTCTTAATTAGTTTACAGATTGTGTACTTTCACCTCTTAGATGTTTAGATTTTATCTTCATTTTCATTTTTATAATTTTAATCTTTCTTTACAATGAATTATTATCATCATACTTCTCAGTGGAATTGAATTTTATAATATAGTAGACTTTTTTTTGTAATTTTTTGATATATAATATTTATAATTACTCTTCATTCATCTTGCCAACCATACATATTATGGTGAATTGTACTTGATCATGGAAATAAAATTTGATAAAGATATATATTTTATAATGAATTATTTTGATTCAATGATTATACTTAAATATATTTATTTACTGAAGGTTCTACATCATTTAAAAGATTGCTAAATTACTAATTATTTGGATTTGTTTATTTGAGATTTAAGGATTGTTACATATCTATGTATTAAATTATAAAATCCATTTTTTTAAATCTTATTTTTCATTATGTAAAATATTTATATTTAAAAAAAACATGAAATGAAGAAAAACCATTTAGCTTACAAAAATCATAATGACCAAGACAAAAAAATAAAATTGAATGAAGAGGATTACATGACTCCTAAAAATAAGACAATGCCACTGATGTTAAGATGACTTGGCTTCAATCACAGACTTGGACCATTAATTAATTATTATTATTATTTTATAATGTAAATATTTTCACTTCTTTTGTAACTAGATATCTAAATAGAAAGGTATAATAAATATAATAGATATTGTTCCTTAGTATTTTATGACCCACCAAATAATAGAACAAAATACAGATCCTCTCTTGAACAAAGTCTTGTGTATGCTAAGATTTCTAGAAGATGATACAATGACTCAAAGGTTCCTTCATTGTTAGGTCTTTACTATGGATAAGCTCTGTGGTTGATGTGATTTAGTGATGATCACAAGGGGTCTTATGTGTGTTTACTTAGATTCATTCTAAGCCATACTAGATGTTGAAGTTATCTAAAGGTCTTGCAATAAAGTACTTTTTGGGTTTTCAAAAATATACAAAAATGAAATAGGATAGGGTTTAGAGATTATAATCTATTCATAAGGGAAGTAATGACAATGAATGGTACCTTGGTGGTCAAATTCCTCAATTTACCAAGCTTTGCTTCGCTAAGTTGTACTACAACTATGTGTGAACTGGTGCAATCTTTAGGGGTTATGCTGAAATATTTTCAAACTAGCACACATAACATCCTAAAGAATAGGGCATATGAATGATCAAAGTTAAACATATGCATGAAATGGGTTTAAGATACCTTTGCACAATGATTTAGAATCACCAAAGCATCAAAATATGAACCAAAAGATTTCATCAAAACACTATCACATTCTCCATTGCAATCACAACATTTTAACTAACCAAGGTATGTTTTAGTGGCTAATATTCATAAATTGGCTAATTTTAGAGTTTTTTTGGCCAGTAATTTGGCTCATAATTTAAGATTCGATACAACCTAAATTGCCATAGTTTTATAAAATTTAGTTCTAGAATATTTAAAATCGCTCAGTAATATAATTTATTAAAAAAATTAAACTCAAATTTTAGCCACAATAATCATTACATTATTAGATTTGAGTCACCTAAGTATAAAATATTATTGGAGAAATTTAATTGAATTGACCAATAATTATCATAATTATTAGTTACTTTAGGGATATATCAGCAATATTTAGTTTTCACTATTGATTTAAAGTATATGTAAGGATCCTCATAAAATTCCATGAAGTAAAAAAATGTTCAATTTTAATTTGTAATATTCCATGGTGATTAATGAACTTCCTATTATTATATAGATTTGTCAATATTTTATACAAAAAAATTATGATTCAAAAATAATAGCCAATATTGATCATATTTAGAATAAAATAATTTAGAGATTGACTGATAGAAATAATTTTGTTTTTTCAAAATAATGAAAGATTCATTAATATTTTATATCTTTTTTTGGAGGCGGCTTTCTAAAAGTTTACCCTATAACTAACTAAACATAATCTATGTGACAGAATTTAAGAGAACAAAAAAGCACTAAGACACATCAAGTATTCACAAAGATTCAATGAAAACTCTATTATATAAATAGTTCATAGCAAAAATCTCATAAAATCCTCCCTTTATAAATAAAGAGTGAGGCCTTTATATAGGTCCTTTATTACAATGGGTGGCCAAGATGATCAGAATAATTGGTGGCCAATATCATTCCACATCAACCATAATTATAGTTGGGGAAAAGAAAATGAATCTAAATTAATACAATAAGGAATCCAATACTATAGTGGATAATAAATGTGGGCCGCTATGCATGCTGGTTTAAGAAGTCAATGGAGTAAAACATAAATGACCACTAAGAACACCCATTATGCATTAAATGCATCTATCCTTGATTCCCCTACTTGAAGGCATGGATTTGATCCAACACTATCTCCAACTCTTCTTTAGTAATTATTGGTTTTGATTTTTTCTTGAATTCTAGAACTACAATTGGTATTTCTACTTTTCTAAAGCTTTCCTCCCAATCTAGTAGCAAGTCCTAAGTAGTGTGCATTATATTCAAGAAGATGGAGAAGTTCTCAAAACAACTTCATTCACAGACATTCGGTCAAAATAATTCCTCTCACTTGACTTTCAAATTATGAGTTGTGGTTTCATTTTCCTTATTAGATGTTGTCAACCACCTTTTTTGATCTAGTGGATTCTGTTGAGTTGTTATTTTGCATGATGCTTAATGATGAGAATCCTTTTGAACTCCTCTCTTGAAAAGTTAATCTAGGATTAACTCCAAGGTTTTAGGAAATCTTGTGACCTACTAGAATCCACTTAGCTGAAGATAAATGTGAGTGTTCGTAGGGAAGCCTTTGCTTGTTTGTTAAACTATTCAGACAAGATTTTGAATCGGCTTGTTGTTTCAAAATAACAACCACACAAAAAGAAATATATATTTTTTATTTTCTATTTTATGATGAATGCAATATAACAATATAACTATTTGAATTCCTAATTTAAGAAAGGGGTTAGTAAAGAAAATAATGAAGATAGGGTAATGAGAAATTTAAGCAAATAGCATGAAAATAAAATCCTAATGAACATAAGCCATGGAAACAATGCATCTACAGGTTAAGCATTTGAAAAGATCGGTAGGTAACTAATGAAAATAGGAGCATCACTTCCTTAATTCCATTGATGCAATCTTCAATGGAAATTCAATAACCATAAGATGTTTAACTTTTCATCAAATCGCAAGGCAATGGAAAGTGCACTCATGCGAGATGAAAAGCTATGCAGGAACAATATGGTTATCTCTTCTCGAACTAAGCACATTAGTGGAATTCATAGACTCGTATAAAACACCACAATTAAAAGATTTTACAACTAGAATAACACAATAGAACTATTGGCTCAATTACACTTCATGAACATAAATCCATAAAATATAACACAATTAGGCAAGAATCACTACACTCCAAATGCAAACACTAATAGTATTTTTTATTGCATCAAAATAATGGTAGCCTAGAATGCATATTACATTCCTAAATTTATAAGAAATATTCTCAATTTATGTTGAGAGTGAGAGATATCTTTATGAAAAAATATGCTTCTATACTAATGCAATAATTCTATTTATGTACAAACTAACTCTCTAACTAGTGCTAAGTAGGACTCCACCCTTATTTATATCATTTAATGGGTTCATGAGCATTTACTTTTCTTAAACCCAAGAAAATAAGAAGAAAAAAGCCATTAGACAATGTAACAGTCTCCAGACATGCCAAAAATAGAAGCTTCATTTTCACTAGGTGTTTGTAGGAGTTAAACTATCGTTAAAATGCATTTTTAGTGCATGGAAATCTCAAAATTTGGAATTGGTAGTTAATTGTTGGTGCAAATATGAATTATTCAAAATACTTCTAGCACACCTTAGAAGAATTGCACCTTGTGCACCTTAAAAGAAGCACACTTTCTCAAATTAGTGCACCTATGCACCTCAGAAGCTTAGAAGATCAATTTTCCAAAAAATCAAAGTTCTTAGTTTTGAAAATGGTTTTTAGATTTTTCTCAAATGAGGTCTAGGAGCACTCTAGTGTACTTATTTTACCCCTTTTTGATGATTTATACCCTCTTTATAGCCAAACACTTTCATACATTTGAACTCCTTCTGCTTCTTCTATCTGAAATTCCAAGGCACCCATTGTTAGAATTTTTTAGAAAAGCTAAGACGGGGAGGTGAATTAGTTATTCAAGGTCTAGATATACCAATAAATCTTGTTCACCTAGCTTAGTGAGCCCATTAAACATTCATATCTTTGCATGCATCCAAGCTTATCACTAAAACTTGCAGGTTATTATTAAATCAACATGTAGCAATAAAAACATGAAACATTAAGATTCATCCACATACTTGACACAATGATTTAACATGGAGACCCAATTTGGGAAAAACCAACATTAACATGCTACTCCTTCTCACTCTTTTGAAGTGATGCCCTATGAAAGGCCAATCCTATTAAAGGTTACAAAAGACACTGATAAATGTGACCCAGTTAAGGGATTTCAATCACCCTGTAAAAAGTGAGCCTTGTTAGAGGACTTTAGGCCATTCACTTAGAATGCCACCCTATTAAACGATTTTCAAATGAGTGATAAGTCAAACTTAGTTTGAAGGATTTTACTCTAAGCCGATAGAATTTTCAGAGAGTAATAGTAGAGCTTTGATTTGATACAACTTACAACTTCTCTTATAGATTTTGGATCACTGTCTAGTCCTCAATCTTGCTTGGCTTTCATACTTGACAGCTTGTTCACCCTTCAAGCATATATCTCCTTAATCCTTCTTGCTTGGTATGCCAATGCAATCTTCTATTTGGTCACTTGATGAAGTAGAGTCCTTGACTCTCTATCTTTGTTCTTCCTTGGTCTTCTATGACCTTATCAATATCTCTCCCTTGATGATTTTTTAAATGACCAGATATTCCTTAAATAGGAAATTAGAAGACTTTTGCCATTTTTTTCTCCATTGTCCATTTGAGGGTTTGGATAGATTAGGTAGGATACAATGTATCTACCTCATATTCCATCTTTATTCTACAAAAATCTCCTAGAATCCATTTAATTCACCTAGAAATGGTTTATCTCAAATTATGTACCACTAGCTCATCATCCCTATCTTTCGGCTGGTTCACAAACTTCAAGAAAACAAACTTGCTAGCTTGGATTTGGTGAATCTTTTACTTTTGTAATAATGCAGTCACTTGACATTATTAATATTCTGATGCTCATCACATACTGCATTGCTCAACATCATATGAAACTTTAATTAGCATCAACTACATTTTAATGATGCTTGGTACATATTATGTTACTCGACATCAACTATCTTACTCGGCACCAACTAATTTTCTTCTCGGATTGCACTAACTTTGCTTGGGACCTACTTTCAACTGATTCAAGTTTTGTAGACAATCTTTGTATAACTTGTTCTTCTAAAGTTTCTAAGTGTAGCTAGCCTTTGTGACCTTAAGTAGATTATCAATACATTATTTAACCTTGTTTTAACCAATCCTTGTACTTCATTACATAACCATAACTCAACCTTTCCCGTAGGTGCTATTGCTACATCTTATTGATTTAATCCTCTTCATCAATCAACTAAGTGATAGTACTTGGATCTTATAAGAAATTATCTTACCAACAAATAGCAGGTTTTACATCAGTGACAAAGCAATAATTGAAACATATTTTATACTTCAACAATCTCCCTTATCAATAATGTCTTTCAGCAATGATCTTTATAATCAGATCTCAACACCCATGTTGAATCTTGTCACTAATAGTTGCATAAGATGAAGAAAATGTTCTGGTTCATGTGTCCAACCTCTATATCTTTGATCTTATTATTCTCTCTAAATTCCCTATCTTTCTCAGTGAGAGACCAAGTGATCTAGATTATCCAAAATGATCAAATCTTTGAAACCTTTTCACAAGATATTTGAGGCATTTTTAACTGGCTTTCTCAGAGGTCATTTGCTCAAAATTTCAAGTTGAAACATTCATCGATCCTTAAAACTAGTTAGCTAAAGGCTAACTATTTTAGGGACTCAAATTAGATTTTTATTTCTTCTTTCTAACAATTTAAATAGTTTTGAATTCTAACCTCTATGTCAAAAGTTATGACACTGACAAGTTAAGGATGTTTACATTAGTACAAAAAGTTCAAAATGAAACCTTAAGCAAGCCTTAATTGCTAAAAAATAAACCCAAAATGAAAACTATGACAAAATTGGTAAAAAACCTTATTTTAAACTTTATAAGAGAAAAATTTGGCACACCTTGCGCACCTTTACCTTTGTTTTGGTGGTGTTGTGTTTAGGTGAGGGAGAGTGGAGCAAGAATAGCAGTGCACCTTGGGAGATGTAGAGCTGTGGGAATGTGGAGCAATGAGGAAAAAAAAATGAGGAGAGGGGTGGGGGTCCTAGGATTTAGCGCACCTCTTGGAGGTCTATAGCTATGCATTTCCAAGAGGAATGTGCTTTGCCCTATGACTAGCACACTAGTGCACTAGCACACTTGGTGAGGTGCACTAGTGTGCTAGTGCACATCTCATATGTAAAAAAATGAATTTTTCCCCAACAAACCTAGTTTTTGTAAACTACATTTTTTAGGGAGAGACCCAAATTAGCTAAAAGAAGCTAAGAAAAACCCAAAAAAGACTTAAACCCCAGACTAGGGATCTAAAAAGCTAAAAAATTAAAGTAGGCGGTCCCCATTTCTCGAAAAGATGGGGCATGCATTGTGAAATCAAAATAGATTCCTTGGTGAAGCTCTCTAATATTTTCTTAGCTATGATTACTACATTGTACCATCAAATAAATTCATATATATCCCCCTTGCTAATAACTCGACCATTGATCAACACTTTCTTTAGGGTCTCCATTAGATTCTCAATATCATATTTCATTTCATCTTGGAAAACATGTTCATCCTCCCATGATTCCTCCATGCGTTGGATTCTAGAAAGTATAGGAAAAACTCTAGTATGTATTTGCACCAATTTATTTTCATGCTTCAATGCTTTCTCTTGAATTCCTACAACCCAAACCTTTTCACCTTGAATAGTCCACCTTATGTTGTCCATATAATCAATTAGTTTAGCCAAAACACCTATCGAAGGGACAAATTATGGAACTCCCTTTCTTACTAGACAAGGCACATGTGTTGTTGTATGGATGAAAGACTTTGAATTCTCCTTTCTATTATTGGTATGAATCTTCTAACATCTTTAATCTATAATTTATAGCCTGCATAGAGTCATCAAATTCTTTTGAGATTTTCTCCTTGGAGGTAAGACTAAGATTTATTTCCATGACATGGTACTCATTTGGAGAAATCTTATTTTTACACTTGTCAACTATAGGAGTTGTAATCTAATAAATTCTAGACCTTGTTTCTCCTTTAACAACCTTAGTGAGTATTTTTTCTTTCCCTTTCTCTTATGATAAATTTTCTTCGTTGAAAAATTATTGTAACTCAATTTTTAGATTGAGCTCTTTTTGTTGACTCTTACAATTTTTTTGCTTCAACCATTCTAGAATAGGTATTCTTTCATCCCTTATGATAACCAATTATTCTTTCCTATGGACTAGTTAAATTCTAATCTCCTCTTCACCTCTTGGACTATCCATTATTACTTTAGAAACTATGACTTCAACATTTGGATTATGTATTTCTACTATAGGAGCCTCCTCCTCTAGTTGATCAACCTTGGCCTCCATTATTTCTCCCTCTAAGACTATAGACGTCCTTTCTCCTATAGCTATATCTTTATATATCCCTCTCCCTTTCTCATATTTTTCATAGGAATTTATAATTAGTCTATCATACACTGGCCTATAAAAAATTTCTTCTTTCTCAAACCTTCTTATGATTGTCTCTACTTTCTTCATTTCAAATGTTTCTATCTCTTGAATACTAGTAGTGCAACTTGGAGAAGAGGAAGCATTCCCATGTTTCTTCTTCTTCTTTTGTTGAGGCTCTTGGATGAATTTCACACTTGTAGGATGCTTCTCTCAAGATACCTCTTTCTGTTTCTTTCTTCCTATATTCTTTTATGGAGTTCCTCTTTCACTCAGTAGTCTTTCACCCCTTAGTGGTTGATGACCAATCAATCTTTACATGAATCAATTTTCTTGTGCAACTAGATTTTCTAGCTTCCACTCAATCCACCACTTTATAAAATGAAAGAATCACTTTTAAAGAAGTTCCAGATCTATGACATCTTTCCTTTTCCAATCATATATATGAACTATAATTTCTAGATTGAATCATTTTTCTCATCACATTTGGATCATCCTCCATCCAATTAGAAAGATGAAATATTTTTCATGCTATGAAAATGTTCATTGGTAATCTATAATTCTTCTTCTTTCTAATCTCATTCTCATCCATGGTATTTTCCCAAAAAAAATTGAGGTGAACTTTATCTTGGTACTTTGATCTTTCTACTGATGTGATTTTGTTATAGGGATCAAAATAAAGCAATTTTGGATAAAGAAGAAAATATTCCCATGCAAAATATCCTAATCAAGTACATACTTCATTGTATTATATAAATCCTCTTACAAGGTGGACAAGTACATACTAATTTGGAAATCTTTCCCTAATTTGGAAAGATTTCCTTTCGTTGAGTCTACTTAAAACTTTCACCCTCCTCATTAATGGTTGCCTTATGCTAAATCTGCTGCCACATTTTTCTCAACATGACTTAGAGAAAAATGAATATATGAGGCACGATAAGACATCCCCAACTACTTTCTTTTTGTGAGTTTGAAAGTTGCGAATGCCAAAGTAAGGAGAAGGTTTGATGTGATCCCAAGGTGATGTCACCATATTGACTTGAGAAAACTTATGTAAGATACTCTCCATTCGACCTAGGAGCATGGAGTAAGATGTGACCACTTCACATCATTAAATTAATGGTTTTAGATTAATTCTATTCTTTCTAAAGACAAATTCTGACACCTCTTAATATCCTAGCCACCCTCCTAAGGAAAGTTTATGATATCCTTGTCATTATGAATTGAATTTGGTTATAGGTTTTATTTTATTTTATTGTGATGTGAATATTTTAATTGTCTTTAATTGGAGAGGGTTTTTTTGTCTTTTGTTCATATATTTTCCAGAGAGTTATGTGCATCTACAGGCTTATGTTTTTTATTCTGAGTCTTCTTTGTGTTGCAGCCCTTAAGATTATTTGGGTTATATGGTAAGAAAAGACATTAGTAGCTTGGATATAAAGATTTTTATAAAGTATTGGTTTTTATTTCATTGAGGGTCTATTATTTTATTAGTCTGTAATAGTATCAACTAATTTTTGTGTTTTCCATACAATTTCCAGAATGAAAATGTGCTACTACAGGCCTTTTTACATGCAATTTGAAACTTACTTGATTGGTTTGAGTCTTAGTATGGAGTCTTAAAGGGTTGGTGTTCTAATGATTAATAATATTAACTAATCATCTATTATACAACATACTCAACAAAACAACTATTGCAAGATCATCAAAATCTACTTAAACCTCTTATGAGTTCCTGGTTAATAATTTTCATGAACCCCAAATGCTATGCATTTCAATGATACCCACATTACAAGGAACAATCATCTAAATATTCATTTAACCATCTATTATAACTGATGGAGCACAAATTGAATAACATAGTGACTAAACTAATCTTAAGGTAATTGAGAAAATAAGGAGATCAGAATGATGATGTTCTATTCATTTGAAGGGAGTATCTAACACACAAAGTTCTTGGAAATTTACTTCCAACACAATCAATCATGAACTAAATCATATCAAACTCAAAGGAGATACCATACATTTTCAAATTGAAAACTTGCATAATTGAACATCCTCATTTCATCTTATCTTTGATATACATTCATATGACAAAATAAAATATGAAAACTCCAAGAGAAGAAAAAATTACTCAATCACTTATTTTATTAACAACCTGATTCAAGGGCTCAGTCGGGAAAGAATCAGGAAGAAAACCCGGCTTCATTGCCAATCCAAAAAAGTTTGAAATACAACTTACATAGGATTTCAACCCTAAATTAAAACAATTTTAATTGGATTTTCTTCATGAGCCTCATCAAGGGATTCATAACAATTTTTGCATCATATTTCTAGTACCTTTGAGGGAACAGAATCTGATCGAGTGACAACCAAGCATACCCAAGAGACAATCAAACATACATATTCATACATGGTTTACACAAAGGGATTCACAATGAATCAACACTAGGGAAAGGTGGATTCTTCAAACCAGGAGAAGTCAAACACAACACCAACAGATGCCCAATCGGGGCTATATACCAAGAACTTCTGTTCTTCCATTTCAACATACCATAATCATACAAGGTTTGTGCTGATGGGTAGGGGCCCATAACACCCTACCCTTTATCCCTTCTCATCCTAAGAAGAGACTCTACACTGGTTGGAGTCTGACTAAACAGACCTTTCCCAAAATTACTCACTTCTTCCCTCTCCAAGGGTGAGTAATACCAAAACACCCATGCAAGAAAAAAATCTTCAAAATTGCAAACATGAACATGAAAGGAAATCATCCAAAAATAATAAGGTTTTCAAGCTTCCCAACATACCCACAAACATTCAAACATTGAAACAACAACAAGGTAGCATAAGCATGAATCAAGAATGAAATCTGAACAAGGGAGATGAGAATTCCAACCTTCACAAAGAGGTAATGGAAATGAACGAGTTTGAGTAGAGCTTCCCTTTCCTTGCTTCAATCTTCCAGAATCTCCTCTCTAAATGTAGAGATTGGGTAACCACCCCAACTAGTCCAATGAAGGCCTCTAAATAAGCCTGCAACTCAACCACCCAAAAGGAGCAATAACTACTTCCACCCACTAGCAATTCTAGAAACTCCTAACTCAACCTACACTATGGTTAAACCCTAAGTGGAGATGAGGTGAGGTAACCCAAGATAACCATGGTAAATTTTCGCACAAAGGCAAAAAGAGACTTTTTGAGTGACCTCAAAAGTCAATAATAGGGGCTTAGGGGTTGGAAAATACCCCTAACCCATACCCATACCCTTTGGGTATAATTATATCATGTCTTAAGCCTTAGGAAAAAGGTTTAGAGCCAAACAAAAGCTAGGAAATAATTAGGACCCACTAACAACTCTTAATAAGCATATTAAGCTCTAATTTGGATTAGGGATGACTAACCTCGATTAAGAACCAATTAGCAAACTAACGCTAACTTAAACTGACTTAGGTCCATGGGTTACACAGCTAACCCTAACTAGCACGCTGAGGAGCATAAACAATTCACGAGTGTCAAGCGACACTAACAGAACATAGTTACGAACATTAACATTTACTGAACACAGAAAGATACATACATACATCTCACAGTACAATACGTGAATTATGAACAACAAGGTTTCCAAAATTAGCACATAGAGATCAGTTATGTTTTCCGTCGGTTTCCTCGACTAAAATATCTGCACACTCATTGCACACTTCAGTAGTCCCAAAAATCACATGTACATATATATGTATCAGAAATTCACATAAATTGAAACATACATCAATCAGGGTTTCTTTCATCCTACTTAATTCTTAACCATTAAAAAATCTCTTAAATCAAAATATCAATCGTAAATTTACCGATTTCATCAACATACATATACATAAAACATTAAATGACAAACATCAATATATCTAAAAGTAACATCACATAACCTGAAATAATATAATATGTTCTAAGTATCAGATAATGTCTCGACATCTCAAGTCGTGAGTATCAAAATGATAAAGTAATAACTAAGGCTACGAAGGGTCGGGGCGAGGCCTCACACATTGATCACTTGGCAAATATTGAAGAGCTTGGTCAATACTACAATAAAGTAAAAAGATGTGTTACCTTTAAGGCTGACTCAATTTGAGTATTTCTATCTAAAAATCAATATTGTTGAAACATAAGATCTAGATAAAATTATTTTAGCTAAGTTATATATGGTGTCATACTTTTCAAATTGGAAATGTCTATTAAATGCATGCTTTTATGCTAGTTTGTATCCTATTACTAAATAAATAAAATTATTTTAGAAAACTAACATTTTAATAACTTTTACTATGTTTTATGATATTTTTTAATAACTTATAAACACCATTTTATAGAGCACAAAGTCAAGATTATTCTCATGTAGATTTTATCATGTTTTAATTAGATATAGTATATTGCAATTAAAAAATTCCACAAGCACATATTTTAACACCCAAAAAGATGTTGATTTTGATAAAGAAAAAAACATTAAATCGTATCAATTTTTTTAAATAATTATATGATGTTCTAGAGGAGAGAGTCCTCTTCTAGAATATATAACTTATTTTCTTCTTAGAATAGATTTATTTTGAAAAATGTGGTGGTAGATGAAAACCATTAATTTCAAGTGAGTTGAAATTTGAATCATTATAAAGGAGGAAATGTAGGACTAAAGCCAATTTTTATTTTTGATTCTTCTAGCAATACATGTTATTTATAACATAGTTTGATATCAAAGGGAAATAAGTTTATTTCCATTTAGCTTTCTATTGGGAACTTGACCCCTAATTTTCAGCATTTTTCAACAACTAAAAAATAATCTATAAAAATTAGGAAAATATATCAATTCTTATTCCAAATAATTATTAAAAAATTAATCGTAAACTTAATTTATTTCTACACATTTCATTAGTTTACTTCATTTTCAAATTCCAAATAGTGATACTAGTTTTATTTCATTGAAGGTTAACAATTATACTTTTGTTAGCCTTTTCGTTTACAAAAGGGTGACATAGGTATGTGCTTTTACCCTTGGTTACTATTGCATCTCGAGAAATGCTACTTTCCCTCTACTTGGTTAACATCGGCAGCTTGGTTAACACTACATGACTAGTGATGTTGACAATGTCTATAAGGTTTACTCTGTGGTGCTCGACAATCATGTAACCAACCAAATGATTAAATGTTTTGGCACTAATTGACAACTAGTCTCACCATAAGGCCAACAATCTCCCCCTTTGGAATTAGAGAAAAAAACACTTACCATACAAATTTTTTTGAATGCTCAGAATGATAAGCCAAAACTCCACCTATCAATGTATCAGGGTCCATAGCTTGATTTTGACTACATCATTGATACTTGGCTAACATTGACTCTATTTTTTATTTTTCAATTTATTTTTGTGGATTTTCTATATATAACTATATTTCTCCCTTGGATTCTTCAAATGGTATATTTACCCCTTATTTTTGACACAAATTCCAAAAATAAATATTTACAAGGTAATACCAAAATGTGAGATGGAATCAGAAGGTATCTTTATCATTAGAGACATGGTTTTGTCCTGATTTTCTCAGAAAACTTTAGAAGTATGCAAAGCTATCTAAACATCAGCTAATAATTGCATCATATGATTACCAAACTTGACAAGTCTAACATCATCTACATCCCAATACATGTCTGTGCTCCATAAGTGAGTAGGTAAAACTTCTCCCTCATGTTCTATTTTTAGTTGCATTTCTTCTCCAAAATAATAGGCTCCCTTGAAAAGTAACATGTGCATCAATTTTGAATACCATCCAAAGGCTTCTCAACTCTTCCTTTTGCAATTCCAATTAGTCCTTTATGAATTTTGTTAGCTAAGAAAGAGGCAAAATTAAAAATAATTCAACTCGAAAGCATGAAATTTGAATGATCATATATATGCACCTAATAAGAATATAGACATGTTCAACCTCTCATAAAATCCTACACAAGCACATGTATATATATCTAGGGCATGATAATGAAAGCTTTCATTCTTAAAAGGCTCTAGAGTTGTTGATGTAACAAAAATTGTGGTTCTAATAGCTGCCAAATGCTCCCTTAGAGGTCCCTATCTGACATAAACATTTTTAGCTTCATACCTGATCTCCAATTCCTAAAAATTAATGGCTTTGTGGTATTAAAAGAAATGGTCCATCCCAGAAACCTCATGAATCTCTTTGGGAATTATCTTAACATTGCTTTCTTTACTTTTCTGTCTAACATGCCTTACAATTAGATCATACATCCTTGATATGGAAGTCAAGAGGTTTTAATCCATAAAAAATTTAGGAACAACCAAGTTTCTAAGTCAAAAATTCCAAATATTTTTATGTGGCACAAAAATCTTTCTCTTAGAGATCCACTTCTTAAAAATTTGCAAACCACTCTCAGTAGTCTATGCATCTTGGTTTAAATTTGCTTGTCATATAAACCCTCTGCTAGCTTTACACATTGAGTGACAGGGACTATCTTTTTTCCTTTTATTGAATCATTCATTGACCTACCCTATAGTTCCAATAAATCATCACACACATTCCTCTATTTCTAATATATTTTCTTAGTAAAATCTCTCCATTGTGACATTGTCAAACAATTACAAATTTTACCCTAAAAAGAATTTTGTATATTTGGTTAGCTACACACAATAAAATAGGAAAGGAATGAGGATTTACCAATTTTCACCTTTCATTCTTCAAATGCTCTTGATTTACTAATTCAATACCCACCATCAAATCTCCTTAGCTTTGCAACTTTTTTTCTTTGTGTATCTTTAGAAACAATCTCATTTTTCATTGTGGGAACAATGTACTTGTTCAACTTTCTTTACAATGCAATCGCATGATAGTGAATGGGTAAAAGTAAAAAGCTATGTCACCTTTCAAGCTGACTTATCAAAATGATTGAATTTCACTATTTCTATCCAAAAATCAGTTTTGTTCAAACATATGATCTAAATAAATTCATTCTAGCTAAGCTATATGTCGTGTCACACTTTTCCAATTGGAAATGTCTATTAAATGCATGTTTTATGCGAGTTTGTATCCAATTACTAAAGAAATAAATTTATTTCAAAAAACTAATGTTTCAATAACTCTTACTATTTTTTATGGTATTTTTTTAGTAACATATCAAAACCATTTTATAGAGCTCAAAGTCAAGAATAGTCCCATATAGAGTTTATAGTGTTTTAATTAGATATAGTATATTATAATTAAAAGATTATACAACCATGTATTTTAACACCCAAAAATATTTTGATTTTAATAAAGAAAAAAAAAATTTAAATCATATTAGAAAATTTTAAAATTATATGAAGTTGTAGAGGAGAGAATCATCTTCAGGAATGTATAATTTTTCTTTTGGCTAGAATATATTTATTTTGAAAAATGTGGTGGGAGATGAAAACTATCAATTTCGGGTGAGTTGAATTTTGAAGTATTATAAAAGAGAAAATATAGGTCTAAATTCAATTTTTATTTTTTATTGTTCTAGCTATATACATTACCTATAACATAGTCTGAGTTCAAAGAAAAATAAATTAATTTCCATATAGTTTTTTGGTGGGAACTAAACCCCTAATTTTCAGTGTTTTACAGGAACTAAGAATTTGTCTATAAAAATTAGGAAAATATATCAGTTCTTTTTCCAAATAATTATTAAAAATTATAATCCTAAACTTGATCCATTTCTACACATTTCATTAGTTTACTTATTTTCAAATTCTAAATAATAATACTAGTTTTATGTCATTAAATGTGAACAATTATACTTTTGTTAGCCTTTTCCTTTACAAAAGGATGAGACAGGTTTGTGCTTTTACTCGAAATAATTTTTCATAAATTTCATTACAAATAATAGGCATGCATTCCCATGGAAAAAATTAAATATAAACCATTGATCAAAATGACATTGAATGATCCCAATTGAAACTATGATAGCCAAGTCACCTTTTTTTTACTGATGAGGTTGTCAATCAAATCTTTGCATCCCTGATGGATTACATTGTGGACCCTATTTTTGCCACCAATGATTTTCTAGAGACATGGCATAGTGTCAGTATGTCACAATGAGTACATATTATACACCTGGGCATCATGACATAATGATTGACATCAACTTACTCGTCATAATGTGGTTCATATTAAACTTGGTTTCTTTTGATATTATATTACATGATAGGATCTTTCTTTGGTGACTTTACAAAAATCATTGATTTCCCCCTAATCTTACAATTGGAAAATCTATTAATGCTTTGTATGGCTGGACCTTATAAGAAAATTATTCAAAAGGTCACATTGTTGCCATGGTTTAACTATGAGGAAGTTTCTTAAGTAATGCTATGACATCCATTGATCTGTTTTTGATTGAATGGTTAGAAACACTTTCATCTATCTTTAAACACTGACCAACCAAGGACACGTGGCATCTAGTCACATTGTCATAAATCTAAAGGATCTTAAATCTGATCATATCAACAACATGATGACCATAGATTATTTTTTGAAGGAATGGCTCCATATTTATTTGAGAAATTTAAAAATTGGGTCACCTAGGAAAAGTGACATGATGTCATGTTGTCGCATTTTTCAACAATCTTACACTTTTATTTAGCAACATTATGGTGTCCCTTTATTTTATTTCAATCCAATGGTCAATAATAGATCACTATCCATACCTCTTCAAATAAAAACCTCACCTAAGATTATGCTATGTGGATACATCTGAACATAGCCAAAAATCTCATAAGTCCTTCAGGCACTTGGGACCAACCAAGAGTGCATGGCACGCTATTGTATTGTCACAATGGTTAAACACTACACTTTTTATTTAAATAACAATGTGATAGTTTTTGATGGTGACCAAGATTAATAGTCCAAAAAAAAATCACATAAATCTAACCTCCTTCTATGGGTATGCCTAATATTGACATGTTTCCATCATTTGCATCTTCATTCCCAACTTCCTTCAGCACTAGGACCTCATGGCATACAGGCATCATATTGTCACTATATCACTATAAGTAAAGCTCCCACATCTTCCTATAGAAACACCTTGAAAACCCTTGATATGATCAAGATCTAATAGTCCAAAATAGCTTCCAACTACTACACTTGATAGCCCTAGTGAATACATGTTGGAAGATCACTCTCTCATAGTGATAAAAACTCTCACACATCCCAATACCTAAAAAATGAAAATAGTTCATCTAACCACAATCTACCTATCATGAAGAAAAATAGTATTATGGGTCAACTAAAGTTAAAATATTATCAAGAATTTGAAAAAAAAGGCTCCAACATGATCAATCACACATGATAAATGGATAAGAAAGATAAAACCACAAAAGGTTTAGCATAATAAAACCTTATCTTTTTTTCTTAGGGCTTTAGATAATAAATCACTCTCTAAGATTTTGAAAATGAGATCATTGAAGACAAAATTTCAAATCTAGAATAAATAAAAGGTCAACTCATAAAAGGTGGCTAATAATTGCTCTATCTAGGGATGATGTATATTTTATATTCATGCAAGCGCTCGAAATTCCTAGTTAGAAAAGACCACACACCTCACAAGATTGGAGAGCAGTAAACCAAAATAAAAACACACCAAAAAACCAACAAAAGGAAAATACACTATATAAAGTAGTTAAAAACCTAAATACTATTCATGGAAGATAAAATATCTCTTAACAAAGTATTTCTTGAAGAATTGTCTATGAACTAGTAGTTCAGAAAGGTCACTTGAAGGTTCCTTCAAATAAATGAAATGTAATCCCACTTATCATGAACCAAATAAGGACCTAACTAGATTGGATAAAATTTCCTATTTTTCCCCTTATCCTCAAGTCTTGCATTCCAAAATAGTACCATATCTTCTACATCAAATGTTCTCTCCACTTTTAGGAGTTTTTGTAAAGGACAGTTAGGTCCACCCTATTAAAGGATTTAGGATTGATGCACCTATTAGGATGAATCCGTGTAATGATCTCTAAAATGTAACTTTTATTGTTGATGAAGATCCTTTGAAGTAAACTAATCACTTGACTATGATAAATGAGTCCCTTCCTTTCCCTATACTTCTTGTAACCTTCTAGACAATATTCTCTTCCATATTTGGTTGTACAAACTATTCTTCTTATTTCATCTCTCAATTAGATAAGAATGATGTATTATACTTATATCCATCCAAATAATCCCTTCATAGGTTCTATACAACATAATTATTTCCAAAAATAATGACAAATCCAGCTCACTATTGTAACTTGGATCCAATGGTTCGACACTTAAGCAATACTATCACCTTGTCTAACTCTAGCACTCAGTAGACACTAGATGCTCAATTCATACTGATCACTTGATAGACATTTATAACTTTTTTTGCACTATTCTTCCATCTTTATTATCACCTTGGAATGAAACTTCTTAGCTAACTTGTTTCACACTCGAGCTCAGTAGACACCGTCAACTTAATTGCCACTACAACTCGGTGTGAAATGTCAACTCAATTACCACTACAACTTGATGTGAACTATCAACTTAGTTGCCACTACAATTGGTGCACTAGCATCCATAAAAACATGGAACAATAAGAGGCTCCATGAGCATTGAATATATTTAGTTACTCATCATGATCTTTTAAATGTATTTTGAATCTATTTGAGTCAATGTGTAAGGCTAAATAAAGCCATTTGTAATAGGTTGTCAAAGTTTTCTTCTATTGTCAAACTATGTAAACCTATGGAAGGGTGAAATATCATAAAAATTCATATATATTCTATTTTTATGTGTTAGTAGGAATTTTTTTAGAGGTCATTTGTAGAAAAGTACAAAATGTTGTCAAATATGTTATAAAATATTGTCATAAATGTGACAATATGAAAAAGTTGATGTAAGAGAGAAGATGAAAGGTCATAGGAGGTAAATAATTAGTTATATAACATGAAAAATATTTAAAGTATCATGTATTGGTCATTATTTTCAAATGTTAATGGATGGAGAAGCTAGAAGAACATGTTAAATAAAGAGAAGTTTATTTTTGTGTATTCTATGATAAATTTGGAGTTACTTTTCCAGAAACCTTAATGTTGTTTCTATTGGTATAAATTCATATGAAATGATACAGACATACAATTAAATTTTCAAAAATATATATTTGATTTATCTTTCTTTATATTTTTTTTTTTTTTGAATTCCATTAACTTTTGCATAAGTTATGGCCATTTTGGTGACTGCAGGTCTGAATCTATCCTAGAGTTGGCAATTTTGGAAAAATTTTAATAACTTTTGTTCAACTGAATGGATTTGGGTATAAATCAGGAAAAATATGTACGGTTTACCTTTATGTAATCTAATGAAACTAATTTGATTCATTAATTCATTGGTGAAATTTATGATCATCTCTTCTCAAATGGGAAGTTCTATCCTAGTTAGTTGATTCAGTTAAAAGTTTGCAAAATGTGCAATATTGTTGTTTTAAATTATGAAGTTTTGATTTTTAAGTCCTTGTACACTTGCATCAAAAAATTAGTGTGAACTGTCAATTAGGTTACCACTATAACTCTTATGCAAGGTTAACATCAATATCTTAGTTACTTGGTGAGCTCAGTTAACACTGCATACTAGCAACTTAGTTACTACTACCTTTACATTATGACTAAGTGTTTTGACAGTAACTAAAAATATATCTTTCTATCATATCAACAATTTCCGCTTTGGAATTAGTGACAAAAATATTTATCATACATAAGATCTAAAAAATTCTTCAATTAAACTCCCCCTTAGAATATGCTTATTTTGTAGCTCAATTTGCAATGAAAACTCTATAGCTCAGTTTGAACGGGAAACTATTATATACTTTTTTTTTTTCAAAATAGTTTTTGTGCTATATACATATATTTCCTATTGTGCATATATAAGTATGTATATTTAATTTCTCTCTATTAATTTCTCTATATACTTTTTCCTTTTGTACACTTTCTTTCCCCCTTGTTTTTGTTACAAATGAAAAAACTATTTATAAGGTTATGCCAAAATGAGAAATAAAATCATGATATACATTCACAATTATAGAAAAGGTGTTATCCCAATTATCTTGTAACACTTTTAAAATGTCTAGATCAATCTAAATCTCTGTTGATAACTCATACATGTGATCTCCAACTAATAGATTTGTGTCCTTGACTAATGTCCTTGCATGATCTATCCTCTTCTTTATAATGTCCATGTGGGGAAGTAACATACGTTTAATATCAACCAATATTGCCCTTCTTCTAGCCTCTTCCCTTAGCAGTTTTTCCTGAAGGTCTATCAAAATATAGTTTTTGCAAGATAAATGGAACTTGAACTTGGATGAAGTGCCAATTGATTTTCACTTTCTCCCATGTCCATGTCCATCTTGGCTAATATTTACTTTATTTCCTTGGTGAAGTTAGTGGAATCACTCAAATTTACAAATAAAGTTACACCATTATTAACAACAGGTCTAATTTAGAAATTAAAGTAGATAGTTCTACTTGGTCAATTTCTATCTTTTGTGCTATATTTTCTAGCACTTTATTCTCAAACGTCCTTTTAGATTTCATAAGGACTCTATCATGCCCATTGGTTTCTTCACTAAATGTGTGCATGGTATCAATTAATTGATTAATGATAGAAATCTTTTCATTAACCTCTATGGATAGAGCATCTAAAAATATTTAGTTGGTGTCTTCCAAGACTTTTTCCCTATCCCTTTCAGCCTTTAACATCTATTACTTGTCTCTTTCCTTCCATAATTCTCCCATAATATCTACTTATTTAGTATATTGATTGGATTGCTCCCAATTTGGGATCACAATCTCCTCATCCAAATCTATGTCATCAATAGTATTTATTTTCCTTTGGTCTTAAGGGCTAAAGTAGACATTATATATTTCCATTTTTCAACTAAGTCCTTCTACTATACATGTTACTACTACTTGGTCGAGACTAAGGGAACCTATTGCTTGGTTACCTTTGGGACAAAGGTCAGTGAAAGTGAAACTGATTTCACTTTACTACTAGGTTGAACTAGGTTCAACTCAATTAATTGTTCCTTTGATGCTTCCTTAGATGGAGTGGTAGGAAGTTATGTTATTACCTCTACAACTATCTCCTAAGTATCAAAATCCTCAATTTTCCAAATCTCTAGAAGTGCTCCTTCTTCCTTGATATTAAAAAATAATAATTCTATGTGTTTATTTTGGACTACACAACATCTTCTATATTATTAGAAATTTCTTGAAAAGCCTTAAATTTTATAGGTTTCTTGTTTTCATACTCATTCATTGCCTCCTTGATCTATTTGGCTGAAATATTTGGCATTAGTTTTCTCAAAGTCTCCTCTCTAATGTCTTTCTCTAGTTGAATAACATTGGCCCAAGAGTGATAAACAACAATACAACTTCAACTTCTTTCCCTTTCATTTCATAAGGATCATATTTCCATCTTCCCATCTTCTCAACTAATACATCCTCAATCTACTTCTTCTCCTCTTTGCTTCTAGAATCAAACTTGAAGTATTTAAATCCTACCGCACCTCTTGATTCCCTTATTTTTAAAAGTTGTTTCTCAAGGGTATGAATTTCCCAGTTCAAAGAGATGATTGGAATGTTATCTTCATCATCATCCTCCGAATACTCTAGCTTTTGTTTCTTCCTTGGTCTTCTTATTAGAGAGGTTGTTATCACAATATTAGACCTAGTATATTTCCATGATGGTGGATTGCATTGTGTCTTCACCTTCATTTTGGGAGGTCCCATTGCCTTCTCTTCTTCTTCACTTTCCTCATGTTCTTCATCTTCCTCTTCATTTCCCTCCTTTACATCATTAAACTTACTTTTTAGTTATCATAGGAGGTGATGTTGGTAATATGTCTAGTTGGGTGTCAAAGGTATTGTCATTAATGGAAACATGTATTTATTATTTCATTTATGAAATTTTAGTTAGAATTTTTTCAAAAAATTGGATAGATTGCAACATTACAGAGACATTTATGACGTATACAAACAACTAAGTTTGAGTTAGAACATGCATAGTTAAGGATAAAAAGATGACATGGTGATGACATATGTCAATGTGCAAACCTATTAAGATAGTACATAATAGTACAAGTTAAAGTGAAGATACCAGGTCAAGTTTTTAACAAAATAGAATAAATCATATCAAAAAATTAGATTATACAACTTAAGGAATTATTTTGGTGACAAAATAATTACTATGTCACGATAGGATGACATCTGAGATGTTTACCCAAAGTCATTTTTATATTTGGTTAAGCATGTGAAAGAATTAAGGCCAACTGAGTAGAGATTTATTAGTTTGTGAGATATAAGTAAAGATCATCTATTGCGTAGATAAAATGTGATATGTGTAAAGTTAATATGATGCAAATGATTGAGAAGAAAGCTTATATGATATGTGTATCTTATGTGATGTAAAATATGATGTATGATTATAGAAAGTGTGAGATAGAATAGTAAGACAATATTGTATGTATACCTACTCTTATGAAGAACCTAAATTGTATAATTGCATGTTAGGGAAATAGTCTCTTCTTGCTTACATTGTATTTGTTCTACCAACACCTAACAAGGTTGAAGCAACTCCTTATTGGGTTGAGGCTTCTAATAGAGCCTGGTCCTCTAACATGGACTTGATACACTATATGTATTTCATAGACTCCTAATAAGGTCAATATCCTTAACAAGATTCTTTTGTTTAGTGGATCATCTTGCGAGTATCATCCCCACTAGGGTTTTCCCTTTGCTAGGGTTGCCCTAGTTAAGAAGTAATGGTTTTATGAGTTATCTTCTTGCAGAGTTATATTTTCTATTCAACATTATTGGTTTACTTTCATATATGAGTTATAAAGTAATAAAAAATATTCAATTGTGTACAAAATTTTGTAGAGTACCAATTCATGTCATCCTCTTAGTATTTAATATTTCTAACAATTGGTATCAAAGCATAGTTACTTAGAAGAGGCTTAAAAACTTGAGTAAGACGCCTATAGATGTGGAACAATTGAATAGAAACCTTGAAGAATATCTTGAAAAAATTGATCTTGTGATAGAAGAAAGAGACAACCTGAAAGATAGGTATGAGGATGCAAAAGTCTACATTTGTAAACTAAAATAAAAAATTGATGATATGAAATCTGGTAAGAAATCAAATGTGAAGACTAGTAACAGTGATGAAGTAGGATTTCAGAATAAATAAAATTATATTTTGAAATGTGAATTGAAAATGATTGAACTTAAGTTGACTCTTAAAGAAGATGAAAGCAAGAATGAACTTGATCTGAAATCTAAGAATGCATACCTCAGATCCTATTGAAATCAAGTAACATCTGAATTAGATTCTACCAAGTTTGAACATGCAAAATTTGAAAAGTACAATATCATTGTGAAAGGAGAATTTAGACAAGCTAAGCCACAATTAGAAAAAAATTATTCTAGTTATACAAAATTTGATGAACAAATATTTCACCAAAGACCTTCATATGAAAAGACAAATCTTGATATCTTATTGGAGAAAATTCAGCAAAGGAAGATGAAATAAGGAAAGTACTATATCCACTTATTGAGTCCCCTAAAGAATATGATTTTAGTAAGATTGAATCAAGAGCAACTACTAAAGTATCTAAAGAGATTGAACTAGTTGATTTGTTTGTGAAACATGATAAACCAAATAAAATAGAGAAAGTTGATAAACCTAAGAAAGATGAACCATCCAATGAATTTACACATGAATTTAGAGGTAGATGTTTCATATGAAATGAATTCAGTCACATTAAAAAAGATTTCCCAAGTAGTTCTTTCAAATCTATTACTAATTTATATTGTTTTTGCATTAAAAGTAGCCAAAAATAGGGGGCTAGCCCATTGTAGACAAATTGGTCAACTACTAGTGGAAAACTATCAATAATAATCTAACCCCTAATGTTGCTTGAAACAAAAAAAAAGTTTGAAACCATAATTAAGAAACTATCAATAGGCTTAAACAAAATGCATGTTCTCAAACTTAAGAAAATACAAGAAAATATTAAGAAAGGCATGATAGCCTTGCAACCTAAAAAGTCAAAAAACTAGTAGATTAACAACAATAAAAGAAGAAGGAGGAAACCCTTAAGATTTCTTGGGCTCTTTCCTCCCCTAAAGGATGTTTGCCCAATCTCCTACCAGGAAGTCAAAAAGAATCTTACAGTCCTCCTTAGACAAGTCCCCTATAGCATCCTTAAGCAGGCATAGAGTGGTGCCAACTGTATGTGTCACTTTTACTGTGAATTGGGTCAGCAAGCACATTCATTCCTCCAGCACTTGGATTCTTTCCCACACTTTATTACTAGCCTTTTGCACCTTACCTTGATGGCCATCAGTACCAGCCTTTGGAATATCTTGCACAATCAGGGGGTTAGTAACATTTATGGAAACATCCTTAACAGGGGAGGAGATTGTAGTGGGGGAAAGCATCCTGTCCACCATATCAAGGAACTAATCTTTTGTTAGGTCCACATACCCCAAGTCAACGATTGCTGAAATATGTGACACCTCCTTATTCTCCTTTCCTTCTCTTGAGTCTGACCTAAAGGAGTCCAAAATATCCTCCTCCACCTCCTCCATACCTCCCACCTCAAAGTTTACCACTTTGTCGTTCATTCACTATTTGGGGTAGCCTGAATCCTCAGAATCCAACTCCTCCTCCTACGAGGCTCCATCCTTAAACTTAGTCTTAGCATTAGATTTTTCTAACTTCCCTGACCTCCTCATGCCCTCTCTCCCCTCTTCCTCTGACTCAGCCAACACCTTCTCCTTTCCTTTATCATGTCTCCCTTTTTCCCCCATGGGGGACGGATTCAACGAGGACCCACTAGGTGAGGGATGTGGGGTAGGGGCTCTAGGACCCATGATCCTAAGGAGAACCATTTGGGACCAGCAATTTGGGTGGGATGGTGTTAGTTTGTGGTAACTAATTAGGAAAGTACTCTACATCATAATAAAATTTGGGCCCTATTTTATCAAGATTTTGGGATGACATGTAATTATTAATTATAACCCTAAAGTGGTAAAAATATTTTTATAAAAGGGCTTAGGGTTAGGGATTATTTTATAAGGTGATGTAAAAATTGGTTCTTCTAGTGGTATTAAGCTATAAGTGATTACAGATTGTAATTAGGTTGTAATCCCTAGATCATAAAAATATTGGACTTGCTATTTAGTGGATGTAGCCTAGGATTTGGGTGAACCATGTTAAATCTTGGTGTCTTGTGTACTTTTCTATGTGATCTATTATTTTTTGATATTGGTTATATTTGGATGTAATTGTTATTTATGTCTTTGGTTTAATCCTAATAATTGGTAGTAGAGCAAGGTTGTTTTTAAGTTATCCTCTATAGGACAGTTTCATAGTTGAGTGGGAGTGATGGTAGACGAGGGTAAGTTGAGGCTTGATAGGTTTAGTGGGAAAAAATTTTAGTTATGGAAGACATAAATGGAAGACTATCTATATCAAAAGGATTTATGGAATCTATTGGAAGGCAAAATCAAGAATCAGGGATCTATGTCAAATAGCGAATGAAATCTTTTAGATAGAAAGATACTTGGAAGCATTCGATTATGCCTCGCACCATTAGTGGTATTTAATATTACAAAAGTGAAGATGATAAAAGAATTGATGCAAACCCTACTGAAACTATATGAAAAGCCCTCCACTTCAAACAAGTTATTTCTCATGAAGCATTTATTTAATATGAAAATGGCAGAAGTTGGATCTATTGTAGATTATTTAAATGAGTTTAATACTATTACTAGTTAGTTTTCTTCTGTGGGTATCATTTTTGATGAATAAATTAGGTCTCTCTTGATTTTGTGTTATTTGCCTAAAAATTGGAATGGCTTGGTAATAATGGCTATGAGTAATTCTATTCCTAGATCTAGTAACCTATAACATGATGATGTGATTGTAATACCCCAAAATTGGCTCATTGCCATGATACCAATTCTGGTCTATCTAAATCAATTCTAAAGTCCTATTTCACTAGGCAAATTCTTATTCTTATTTTTGCTACTTGACTTAATTGTCAAATGCTTAAAACTCTAATCTACATTAATCAGACTCTTTATTTAATCCCTATAGTATGTACTCATATTAGCCACGTTAAACCTATTTTATTTCAATTTAATTTAATCTAAAGTATTCATACTTTATTAAATTAAATTATCTCTTAAGGCTAATGTACTATGGAATTAAATTTATTTAATTTAATAAATATGCCTATTTTAATTAATTAAACAAAATTATTTAATTAAATAGAAAAGCTATTTCTAATTAATTAAGGAAAGTTGTTTAATTAAATAGGAAGCCATTATTAATTAATTAAATGAAGTTATTTAATTAAATAAGAAAAGTGTCTCTAATTAATTAAATCAAATTATTTAATTAAATAGAAAAGGTATTTATGAGAACATATCTCATTTTATTAAATTAAATATTCTTTCTAAATTCTTCTCTTCAATTCAAAAATGGAAATTCTCAGTTCACTGCTGATCAAATTAGAAGTGACCCAGATCACTTGCTTTTACACTAAAGTCTATCTGAGCTTACTAACTCTTACACTCAGATTTGAGTTAGTTAACTCCCTTTAATTTTGGAATCTTCCACCTTAACTGAACCTCATCTTTAATCTTGACTGTTGATTGAAACCAATCTCAACCATTGATGGAGTCCAAAAAAATCTATTTAAGAGACCCTCATTTCTTCATTTTAGGAGGATGAATTGAATTGCTATCAAAGTGCTATTGAAATTCATACTCGCATTTGCTCACATTTTCTCACATTTTGCATACACTTGCATCCTTAGTTTAATTTTATTTAGCTTAACTATGCATATGTTAATCTAGTTTGTGCTATTTTGTTCTTAGATTACATTGCATATCTCATTTAGATACCTTGCACATTCATCTAGATTAGTTGCATTTCTTTAAATCCTTTGTTCTTAGAGGGTCTAGTTACTTGCACCTTGATTCTGAGGATATTTACAAGCAAAATCCCTTTAGATAGAAAGCAACAGGTCGCTTTGCAAGGCAAATCTTGGGTGAATAATCTCATGTTCATTTCAAGATGAATCCACATACAAAGACTATGTTGAAGTGTGTGTGTTAACAGAGGCCACATATTCACTACAAGTTCTAAATCTTCGCGCTAGACTATTCATTTTTGCATGAGGATTCTTAATCTTCGTACGAAGATTCTTTGTATGTCATGTGAGAAAGTGCCCAAGTGTGTGAAACTTCACGTGGAACCTATTTTCTTTGCGTGGGCCTAAAAATAATTTCACACGGCTCTGTCAGAGATCTCGCATGAGATCTTGTATCAGCAACTTTAATTTTTGAGCATTTTTTGATCTTTAGATTATCTAATTTTACTAATGTGCTTGTCTTAATCTGTTCTCTAGTTTTTGCTGCAGCCTAACTATTGTTTGCAGGACATTTGTCAAAGATTCTTTCTAAAACCCACTTAAACATGGATTAACAGTTTCCTTACAGCACAATTGTTGAAGATATGCTTGTCAAAGATCAAATTTAAAACCCAAAAAACAATTTGTGTCTTCTTTTCTTGCTTTCAAAATTAGATTAAATAGGGCTTGTGAACTTTTTAGGGTACAAGATGAAAGAATAGGGGAATATGCTCTTCACTTCTTGGAGGTCATGACTAAGGGTGAATCAGATACCTAAACACTTTCGAAAGATGATATTTTGATGGAGGAAAGCAACTTAGTGGTTCTCCCAAATGAAGCCTTTAATGAAGGGATGATGATTTCCTTTTAAGGAATCAAAGTCTTGGAATAGGCCAAGGTGGGATTAATTAAGCTAAGTTGGTAATTAATTTTTTTTGTGTGTTTGGGCAAGAAAGTAAGGTAGAGGAGTATGCTCTTTCCCCTTAAGGGAAATAAAAATTTTTGACACTTATGATCAAACCAACAGTTCAAGTCAATCCTTTAGAGGGCTTGTTGGAGTGATCCAACCTATGGGAATGACCCAAGTGAGCACACTTCTTTCACCAGAGATTCCAACTCACTATAATCAAGATGCTTTGTAGAGTGAAAGACTCCAAAGCTAGATTAATTTCTTTCCCTTAATTCTTGATATCACATATCAAAGGGAAGCTCTGTCTATGCACTAGTCAGTGTCAGCCCTTGGCTTGCTAAGCAAGTAGTGTGCACTTTCAGATGTTGGTGTGGGATGTTGGCTTCAATCCACTAGCGGAGCTAGTGGGGATTAATTCAAATGGAAGCCAAGTAAAAAACCTCTTAGTTAGAAGCCACTCGGTTCACCTCCAAAAGGAGGCATAATCTTTGTGCAAGGAAGGGGAAGAATCTCTCCTGTAGAACTCACCATAGGCATGCTACTAGATGTTTGAAGGTGGTATACACACTCATCCCCTACCAAAAGGGTGCTCATTTAGCATATACTATTAAGTCCTTTGAATATACCAAAAACACAAGCACCCTCTAGGAGGTGACACAGATGTGTGAGGTACACACATGTGCATAAGATGTGGAACAAAGGTTTTTCTTTCTCTACCAATTTTTATTTCTAGGGATAAAGAATTTTTGTTATCAAGTCATCAACAAAGTCCAAACCATTTTACAAAAAAAAAAAGTCAAGACTCTCCTATCCTATCAAGTTGCTTTGTCTTTGGCAGGACTATTTTTGACTACTGCTTACTTCCCACTATCTTCTTTGAACACATTGCCTGAATTGAAAACTTGAAACATTGTCTACACATTTTGCTAAGTTAACTACACTATTTGTCCACTTGAATTTGTTTTGTAAATTTATCTATTCTATCTGAACAGTCTGAAAATCTTTTCAAAATTAGTCGTTGTTGTAAAACTGGTTTGCCTTATCACGTGAGATCTTTTTAAGTCTCATGTGAAATCATATGGTTCTATCACTATTTTTCGTGACTCTATCAAAGTTCTCATGTAGCTTGTTGAACTTTCTTGCATGAAATTAAATTACTGTCACTACCTTTCGCGCAACCTAGAGTATAATCTTGTGTGGTCTAGAATACTTCCTCGCGTAGCCTGTAAAGGTTTCATGCATGAGACTTTATGTTAGTATTACCACTTTTGGTTTATTTTAGCTACCTACAGCCTGTACGCTACCTTTTCTACATCCATTTATCACTCTCTATCTGTGAATAATCCTAAAATCGTTACACTTTTCTTAGCTGAATACTTGTGTCTCATACTTTGACTGGTCTCATCTCTTCAGTTATCTTTTGTCTTCATCTCTTAAATTATTTTCATACTCCATGTTACGATAGTCATAACCTTTGGCTTTCCTAGCCTTTAAATAAGACTAATCGTGCCTTAGTATATGACATTCTTGTCCTACCCTATTGACACTCAGTCTTAGTGCAATACTTGTCCAGGTTTTTTCTCTTTTCCCTTATCTATAACTATAGCAACAAGGAGTGGAAATGTGTTTTATCTACATAACCTTAGACATGGTCATGCTAGGGGTGGTAATCATGGTAGAGGTTGCTTACCTTTTATTACACAATCTATATCTAGTTCGGCTAGTGAGGCATCTTTACGAACTCCCTCACCTGCCAGGTCACCTCGAATTCAAAAAACATTTTCCATAAACTTGCAACAGATTAGGAATCCTTTGTATCAAGAGGAAATTAAGATAGGTAAAGCTCTTGCATCACCAAACATGATGTCTGATTCCTTTTTTAGAGGACCTTTTGAAACATAACACATTGAAACTGAACACATTCCTACAAATCATGAACCTGAACATGGTGGTCATAGTAGACATCAAGAACCACCTAGGAATGACAAAGACAAAAAGAAAGACTATGACACCAATGAGGAATAGGAAGAGGTGGAAATACTCCCTAAACACATAGAAAAATGTCGAAAAGACAAAAACTTTCAAAAAGTCATGGGAATCATACTCAACAAAGAAAAAGAAAAGTACTTTCTCAAACTTGTCAAAGAGGGAGCTAAGCTACCCTCTCATTTTGATGTGGAAACCATTATTACACCTAAAGAAAAAATTGAGACTTCTAAATGTATGCATGAATATGCAGCCTATGCTAACACACACACTTCAACACGATCATTGTATGTGGATTCATCCCAGAATGAACATTGGATTGTTCATCCGAAAATCAGCTGGCGAGATGACCTATTGCCTTCTATCTAAAGGGAATTACTTCTTAGATATCCTCAGATTTGAGGTGTTTAAGCAACCAAACCCTCTAAGAATGAAGGATTTAAGAAATGAAATTAATCTATATGATTGTGCAAATTAATCTAGAATGACAAATGCATTCTAATCTAGGAACAATTGAAACAAAACTAGATTAACCCATGCATATTAAGCTAAATGAATTTAAACTAAGAATGCAAGATGTATGCAAAAAAAAGAGCAAATGTGAGTATGAATTTCAACAGCAATTCAATGCAAATTCTAATCCATCCTCCCTAAAAATGAAGAGATGAGGGTCTCTTAAATAGACTTTCCTAGAATCCATCAATGGTTGAGATTGATTTCAATCAACAGTCAGGATTGAAGATGAAGTTCAGTCATAAAGGAAGATTCCCAAATTAAAGGGGGTTCACTGATTTAATTTGAGTAGAATAAGGAGTTAACTGATTTAATTCCTTTTTGATCAACAGTGAACTCAGAATTTCCTTTTTTAAACTAAAGAGAGATTTTGGTGAGATATTTAATTTAATAAAATGAGATATGCTCTCATAATTACCTTTTCTATTTAATTAAATAATTACTTAATTAATTAGAGACATTTTTCTTATTTAATTAAATAACTTCATTTAATTAATTACGAATGGCTTCCCATTTAATTAAATAACTTTTTAAATTAATTAGAAGTAAGTACTCCATTTAATTAAATAATTTATTTTTTAATTAATTAAAATAGACACATTTATTAAATTAAATAAATTTAATTCCATAGTACATTAGCCTTAAGATATAATTTAATTTAATTAAAATATAAATACTTAGTAATTAAATTAAATATTAATCAATAGGTTTAATGTGACTAATATGAGTAAATACTATAGGAATTAAATAATAAGCATGATGAATGAAGATTAGGGTTTTCTGCATCTGACAATTAAGTCAAGTAGCGAGTAGCCGAATAAAATTTTTTCTAATGGAATAGGACTTTAGGATTGATTAGAAATAGACCAGAATTGGTTGAGATGGCAATGAGCCAATTTTGGGGTATTACATTTTGCCCCTCTTTGAATGAATGTGCAAGTAGTACGTTCAATTCAAAGAAAAATTAGAAAGTATGATGCGAGGATCAAGAAATGAGATTGGTTCCAAAATTGATGATACGAAGACCAATTGATGGGTAAAAGCATAGATCTCTGTCACCGTTTGTGATATAAAAACCTGTTTTGGTCAAATCTCATTTCTCTATCAAAACTCAATTTTTAAAAAAAACTAAAAATACCCTTTTATAGATTTCAGATTCAATGTCATCATTATATAAATTTTTGAGTGTTTTGATTAGTTATAATATGTTATAATCTCAAAATATTATAAGTCGATATTTCAACATTTCAGAAGATGCTCTCTCAGAAAATGATAAAAAATAGTAAATCATATCAAAAAAATAAAAAATATATATTTATCACTAGAGGAGAGAATCCTCTTCATGAATATGTAATTTATTTTCAAGAAGGTATAGATTTGATAGGGAAGTTTTGATGAGAGGAAAAAACTATTGGATTCTGACAAGGTCGAACTTGAGTACTTATAACAAAGAAAATATACGTCAAAAATAATTATTTCTTTTTTTTTGCACTAGCTATACATGTCATCTATAAAATATTTTCAAATTAGAACAAAAAAAGGTGATTTGCACATACTTTTTTGACGGGAACTACATCCTATATTTTTTATAGTTAAAAAAGGGACTTCAAAATAAAATAAAATGAATAAATTCTTAGTCAAAAAATTTATAAAAATTATAGGCATAAAATTCATAAAATTCTACACATTTCATTAGTTTACATCATCTTCATATTTTAAACACAAATACCATTTTTTTTGTCATTAATGTTGAACTGTCACATTCTGATATCACATTTCTTTATAAAGGTGACACAGGTTTGTGCTTTTACCCTCATAAGCTTTTAAGGACTATCTCTAGAATAGAGCTTAATCCCAAGGAATCCAAGTAGAGCACCTAGATACCTAAGATGGGTAGCATTTAAAAGACTATCTCTAGAATAGAGTGTAATTTTTAAGGATCCAAACAAAATGTTTAGATACCTAAAATTGATAAGAATTTAAAAAGTTTCTTCATAACAAAGTTTAACCTTTAAGGATCCAGATAGAATGCCTAGATACTCGAGAGTAATAGCATTTAGAAGACTATCTCCAGAATAGAGCGTAATCTTCAAGGATCCAAATAGAACACCTAGATACTTGAGATTGATAAGCATTTAGAAGATTATCTCTAGAATAGAGCTTAACCTTCAAGGATCCAGGTAGAGAACCTAGATACCGAAGATTAATAAAAGATAACAAGGTCCAATCATGAGTCATAGAATCATCCCTAGAATGAGGCTTGATCCTCAGGAGTTGGGGTTTAGACTGTCCCAATACCTATCCATCGAGCTCTGAGAAGAATTGTTATAAGGTTGATCAATTGATGAAAAGATAAGCTAGATAGCAAAGATGCCAGATAGAAGGAAAGAAGATGCTCTGAGTGATGAGATGCCCCAAGTGATAAGGACATAAGATGGGAACTAGATGCCCGAAGCAATAGGTATTTAATGATGTTAATCTTCCTACCCCCTCGGGAGCATAATCAAAAGATGACACACTAGAAATATGATTTGAGGCAGTATATCATGAGATATAGAAGAAATTTGAGATTCACTAGAATATAGAAGAGATTAGAATGATCGAAAGAAGATTCAGGGTTGATTTGAAATGATTGCGAAATTGCGAAGACCAAGTTTGACCAAAAGTTGATCAGATTTAGCCATAGTTGACTTGGGTTGACTATTTTGAAAATGATTTTTGAAAATATGGAGAATGTAGAGATGAAAGGATTGCAAGAATCACAAAGTATGAGAAAGATTTGGATTGTACAAGCGTTCGATCACATCAGTCCCAAAAATTTTAAAAAGAACTTTTGAGGCTCTTAAGTGTGTCAGATTTTGAATTTGATCCCAAAAATGGATCTAGAACGGTCCAATTAGCCAAGGGTGTGATATTTGTGCAAATCTAAGTACTTTAAAAAATTTGGGTCAACAGTGATATAAGAGCTCAAGGGGTCATTTTCAATTCATTTGTACCTTTTGTCTTCTATTGATTTGAGCTCTGAGAGAGAAATGGTAGTTACTGTGAGACATCATCAATTTGAGTGCTCTAGACCTCATAGCCACCCAGTAGACTATGGACCACCAGTGAGTCATCAATTCCCCTCCTTCGTACTTTCATTTTAAAGCATTTTGAGGTCATTTATTGCATTTTTAGCATGTGTTTAGGGTTTTTTAATTGGTCTTCACACTAGACCTATCTCTTTTCACACAAAGATCTTCTTTCTTCATGCAAAGAAATAGGGTGTGTTGTTTCTTCGTGCACGGCTGGGGAATCTTCGTGTGGGAGGCATTAGATCCAAGGCAAAGAATGAGATTCTTCGCACGATTCGATTCATTTTTTGCGAGAAAAGGTCCTTTCTTGGGCGAGGACAATATTTTTCATGTGAGGCTAGAGATCTTCATGGGAGACTAGAGATCTTCACGTGAGACTGGGAGAACTTCACACGAGATTTTTAGATCTTCGCGTGAGATTTCAAGAAATTTCGTGCAAAATCTCATGATAGTTATGCTGGAAAGTTTCAATTTCATGCTCAAAAATTGCATTTTAATTTGTTCTAATGCATTGTTTCAACTTGATGCTGATTGTTTCTTTTTTTGTATGTGCAAGAGGTCTTTGGTGATATTTCATTCAGATCACACTATCTACCATATGGAGAGTTATTACGGAGTCTTGGTGATGTTGATCGGGCACACATTGCCCGATTGGGTTTGTCTTCTTTGTCTTGAATTCCAGCCGTGATGGTGAATCACAGCCTTCTCACTACCTTTGTAGAGAATTTCTATTTGAAGACGAACACATTCCATTTGCCAATGGGCGAGATGACCATCACTCAGGAGGACATCTGGAGGATCTTGCGGATTCCCTTTCACGGTGCTTGAGTCATCTATGACATAGTGCCTCGAGCATGGACAGAGGAACTATCTATTTTGTTTGGGAGAGAGTTATTGAGGGGCAAGGCTATCAGTTAGGATGAGCTGATGCACACATATGGACCGATGCATAGGCTAGCATCAGTGTTAGCTATATTTTTGAGTTGTTTCCTATGTCCTAATAGAGGACAACATGGTTTGGAGTGTGGGTGGGGTACTAGGCTTCGCAGGATGCTAGAGGCACCTAAGATTTTTGGGTGGGGTCAGTGTATGCTAGCTCACCTTTTCCATGAGATGCACGAGGTTGTCTTCCATGAGAAGAAGACCATGGTAGCTAGAGTTTATGTATTATAGATCTTGGCCTAGGAGCATCTTCCCATATGTCAACCAATTTTTGAGGATGCCAGAGAGCCCATGGAGCCATACATATGCAGATATCAAGGGCATATTACCCAGGCCCACCTGGGTAAGACTGAGCACTGGCGGATGCATCTTGATGACCTGGTGTCCATTGTATGGTGACACTAGCAAGAGATAGAGGACTGGGATGATGCCCCTAAAGAGCTGTAATGGATATTTAGTTCTCAACCTCTAGCAAGCAGGATGACATCAATTATTAAGAGATTTTCTATTTCATGAGTGTGGCATAGTATGGAAATCCCTAGAACATTTCACATGAGTATTGTGCCTATGCTAGGGTGTAGAAGGATGTTGAACAGGGATGGCCTCCATGGATGGATCTAGGTCAATCCATGATAGATATCCACATTCTAGCTATAGTTCAATGGGACTACCTACCAGAGGTATTAGATGTAGGGATGACTCCTACATATCAAGCATTTTTGAATGGCCATCTGTTCCCATGCTTCACAGATCCACTAGGGATTACAAGGCAAGTACAACGATAGGTGCCCTAGTAACAGCAGGCATAGCCACAGCTGTTGGGTCAGCCACAAATTTTTCCACAGGTCCAACATCATGTACAATAGATGCCTATTCCCCCATGTCAGATGGGATTAGACCCAGGTGCCGGGGGTAGTGCGACAGGACATAATCGGCGAAGGAGGCAGAGGACAGAGGAGTAGGCCCCTGAGAAGGAGATACCATAGTAGCAGGCACCACCATAGTTGAAGGCACCACCATAGTGATAGGCACCAGAGATGCTCGATGAGGATATGCCAAATTAGCTAACAGCTGGGGTGCAAGACATGGTACGACGGTATCAAGAGCGAGTTTGTTAGGCCTCCCGATAGTTGGGAGAGTTACAAATTGCAGTGGTGATTTGGGATGCACAGCTTGTGGAGTTATAGTAGGACACTAATCTTGGGAGAGAGTGCGTCGAGACTACAAAGCAGATATTAGAGCTGGTGCAGTATGAGATCCACTTGTAGTCATCTCGTGCAACATATTAGTATGCTTCATATACTAGTGCCGTCCCAGATGAGATACTCCAACTGCAGTTCTATTCTCAGTATGCATGAGATTCTGGGGGTGCACGACCTCCTATTAGGCCAGATATGCCACCATCGCCTCTGCCACTTGCTACCCCTACTCCTCCTAGAGGCGACAGTTCAAGATAGAGTTAGACGCTCTATGCTTGATCTTTGATTTTCATCCCTGGCTATGTATTGATTGGTGTGCCAGCACCATATATATCATTTTTGATCGATTGTACTCGAGTAGCACCCATTTTTGTACTGACCTATTTGTTTGATATATATATACGAGGTCTTGAGCCTAGTATTATTGTGTACATGTCATTATTTGTTTTGTTTTACTTTTATGTACATGAGACGTATGTTGCACTTAGATAGAATGCATATGCATGAACTGACATCTCATGTAGTGTTGCATGTTTTTGCTTGATAGTCATAGGTATTCCATTGAGGAGCGTGAAACGATGAACCAAATTCTCATACAACCGTGGAGGAATCTGATACATGTAGAATATGAATAGAATGACCATCGAATTGTGTGCTTATGCAAATGAAGTATGTAACGCAAGACTATTAAATGCAACCCTAGGTCTGGTTACCAAGCCTCAATATTTAATCATCACTAGATATAAAATAAAGCTCATATGTTATACAATTCCCACTGACATTGCAATCATAGAAATATGAATATAACATACGTTATTGGTTTTTCGGGACTAAATGTAACCATTTGAGGTACAAGAAGCTAGAATGACCAAAACATTTGTCCCTTTTAATGTAGCAAGTTAACATAAGCATCAAAGCATAAATGCTAGGATGACCTAAATGTTCCTTGCATGACAAGCACACCAAACACACAAGAGATCCCTCTTATGCTAAGTACTTAGTATTTATACTATCCTCAATGACCCTTGCGTTCATAACCCGAGACAGAAGTGTGCTAGATATACTCGTAGTGACCCATACATTCACTTAATAGGATGTGTATCAGTATGTACTATAGCATGAAGAGTTCACTCCAACAAACAAGGAAAATAACCAATGTCATTGATGTATCTGTATAAAAGGAGTTGAGGTACACATGGCCATCCAATACAAGATGGAGGCTCTTATAGTGGACACCCCTTTTATAGCAAAGTATCAACTTGTTGGAACTAAACCATAGATGAAAAGCCAAGAAAAGATCATGCCCCCAATCGTTACTTCTTTAGTTGAATATGACATCATCGAGTTGCTTGAGGAGATATGAAAAAGCAAAAACAAAGAAAACAAAGAAAAAGCTCAGCATATCCAAACAATTATATCATTTTTGAGTTCAATGTTTTGGGATGATGTCAAGTATTAGTGTCCAAAACATGTTTGAAAGAAACCTCTTTAGTAGGGTGATGATAGTAGGCAGATGCAGCTAGAATGACTGGTGACTGAGGTCAAAGAGGAATCTTCACAATGAAGAACCTAAGAAAGACTAAGTGATAGTAGAAAGACACAACCAAGATGGCTGGTGACTGACGCAAGAGATTTTCCACAAAGGAACCTGGAGAGATGACCTTAGCAACAATAGGTAAACACAGCTAAAACAACTAGTGACTGTTGTGAAAGAGATTCTATGAGGAGAATCTTAGAAAGAGTGACACTAGTCATAGTAGGCAGACGCAGTGAGAACCACTGGTGACTATCGCAAAAGAGATCTTCCATAAAGGAATCTGGAGACATGAACTTAGCAATAGTAGGTAGACATAGTTGAAACAACTGGTGACTATTGCAAAAGAGATTCTATGCGGAGAATCTTGAAGAGAGTGTTATTAGCAACAACAAGTAGATGTAGTGAGGACCATTGGTGACTATCACAAAGGAGATTCTCTGAGGAGAATCTCAAAAATAGTAACACTAGTGATAGTAGGCAGATGCAGTGAGAACCACTAGTGATTGTCACGAAGGAGTTTCTATGAGGAGAATCTCAAAAATAGTGACACTAGCAATAGTAGTCAGGTGTAGTGAGAACCACTGGTGATTGTCGTGAAGGAGATTGTATGAGAAGAATCTCAAAAATAGTGACACTAGAAACAGTAGGTAGACATAGTGAGAACCACTGGTGACTGTCACGAAGGAGATTCTATGAGGAGAATCTCAAAAATAGTGACACTAGCAATAGTAGGCAGGTGTAGTGAGAACCACTGGTGATTTTCGTGAAGGAGATTCTATGAGAAGAATCTCAAAAATAGTGACACTAGCAATAGTAGGTAGACACAGTGAGAACCACTGGTGACTCTCGCAAAGGAGATTCTATGAGGAGAATATCAAAAATAGTGACACTAAAGGGGGAATGCCACCGAGCTATGACAACACTCAATCCATGGATACATGAGCAGAAAGTAGGAAAGCAAAAGCATGAAAGTGACTATACAGAATAGCCAGAAGATGTGTTACAAGATGGAGCATTGGGAACAAGAGGTGCCTGTTTACCAGGTTTTCACCTTCTTGGCAAGATTTTTCTCTTTTTGATACCATGATACCTATTTCTAGGTTTTCACCAATGGCACTTTTTTTTTTTTTCAATTTTTTTGGTATTTTTATTTATTTTTATTTTTTTTGGTGTTACCAAGATGACTATTCCTAGGTTTTCACCAGGGTAACAAATTTTTTTAGGACTTTTTCTGATTTTTAGATTTTTTCAGATTTTTAAATTTTGTCAGAGATTACTAGCTCTCAAGAAGGATTACCTTGATTTTGTTCTAGTGTCTAGCAAGATGCAGGACAATATGTAGTAGCAAGCTCGTGGATAAGTGGAGATGGATAGGCAAGGAGTATGAAGCAGTGAATGTTACCCTCAAGAAAAGCCTTCACAAGATTACCCAAGATAGGGAAAGATATAACAATATAAGCTCATGTTGTAATGAAAGGTGTCACATAAGTAATCCAAGAAAATGACCATGCCAAGAGATTGCTAAGAACTGAGTTTTCTTCTTTCTTTCATTCATCAAGACCAAAGGGTTAACTGAATAGGATAGCAAAGTTTGTTATGGAGGTTATGAGTGATGAGGACTTTGAGAATGAGGACATCTGAAGGATAAGCAAGATCATGATAGGATGTCGTGGATAGAAGAATTACACATGATGCCTGTTTACCAATTTTTCATCATGGTACTTGTCCAAGGTGCCACAAGAAGTGGTTTTCACCATAGGATGGATTTATTTATCTTTAATTTTGCTACCGAGGTGCCTATTTCCAAGTTTTCACCAAGGCACTATTTTCTTTTTTTTTGGGGATTTTTAGAGTTTTTGGAAAGAATTCAAGCCTTCTTCAATTAGAATAGTGCTCCTATTGGAAGGATAAATTATGATAAGCCAAGGCCATAGCGAGGTATACTCAAAGATGTTAATAGGGTAATAGAAGGGAGATAGTAGAGAAGATATATGGAGGATAAGGTTTTAGGCTATGGATGAGATAAATGGGATGGAAGGATAGAAGGTGGAGGATAGAAGGTGGAGTTGATAGGGTATTGAAAGGGATGTGCAAGGGTAGAAGAAAAAGTGGGCAAGATCAACATTGACACACACCTTGAAGGGTAGTGGAATGATTGAGGAAATATGGATGAAATAGTTTGAGGTTTAGATGTATGAGGTGGTAGAATAATTTTGGAGGAAGGTGGAGTAGAAGGCTTTGAAACCTTTTTAGGAAGATGTTGGGAAGAAGATGGAGTGAAAGCCTTTCGAAGCTTGAATGTCAACTTTGATTTGTTTTCAATATTCAAGTCCTTCAAAAGAGACTTGGGAATCCATATAGCTTTTTATTTTTCATTAGATGCTTTGGAATGCATTTCTTCAATAATAGATTTTAGAACCCATACTTTCTTTGGTTGAGCTCTTTGAATAGTGGACCTTTGCAGTCTCTTTTTTGTATTTTCCTTCTTGACATTCACATGTTGATTAGAGGAGACAGTGAAATTTTGAGGATGGATTCATGCACTTTTGTTTGAGTTGATCATCCAAATTACTTCCAAAGGACTTGGGACTTGTGGATGAATGAGGCGAATGTGACTGGTTTAGATGGAAAGGTGAATGTGAAGAGTTCAAGTATGTGTATCTTTGTTGATCTTGGGGTAGGGTAGGAGGAATGTATAATGAGCTAAGAGTGGAAGTAGGAGATTGAGGAACATAAGGTCCTAAAATAGATGAAAGGTTTGAAGGTTTTAGCTTAGATGGGTAGGGACCAAGGATAGATTTAGGAGATGTGAATGGACCATGAGTATGGATATCAACATCTTTAGAGTGAGCAATATGAACAAAGCCATCAATAGATTTATGAGTAACTGTTATAGGAGCAA
This sequence comes from Cupressus sempervirens, assembly GCA_028749045.1. Lineage (NCBI taxonomy): Eukaryota > Viridiplantae > Streptophyta > Pinopsida > Cupressales > Cupressaceae > Cupressus > Cupressus sempervirens. The sequence goes on along the minus strand of CM053787.1, from coordinate 957,640,566 downwards.
TACCTTTGATAGGAGTATTTAAAGCTTGAGCATATTTTGGAAGTGAATGTAGTGAGGTAGAACAAGAGAGTGAGCAAACACTTTTCTCTTCAAAAGGAATTTTAGGTAACATAGGAAAAGTATCCTTCTCTTGGTCTTTTATAATCTACTTAAGGATGGTGGAAGGAATATCTTGATCTTGCTTAGTAGAGGTGCATGACATGGGAGATGGAGGACTATGTGGCTCTTGAGATGGAGGCACAAGATCTTGAAAGATTTGAAAGCGGATGAAGGAATCTTGGTCTTGATCAACACTTGTTTCTTCATCATGTAAGTAGTCCTCTTGACATGAAACCAATTTTGGGGATGAGGGAGTATCTGAATCTGTATTCAAATCTATTTCTAGAGTTTGCATAATAGGCTCTTGAAGGGAAAATGGAGGAATAGTTGGAGTGGGGATAATAGGAGGAGCAACACATGGAACTTTTGGATCTTTGTTTTGTGTAGTATGGGAGAGGTTTGCAACTAAGTCAAGATTAGCTTGAGTTTCCTTTAAAGGTAGTCCTTGAGGGTACACATAGTCAACTAGGGTAGTAGTGAATTCTTTTGGTGAATATGTGTTGGAAAGATTGGACAATTTAGAAGGTGGATGTATGTTGGAGGAAGTAGAAGTTGTGTATGAACTGTTACTAGACATGGTTTCATGAGGTTGATCCTTCTTGAGAGTAGAATCTTTAGTAGTTGAGAGCTTAGATTTTTGAATTATGCCATTGTCAAAGAGATCTTGGATCTTATTTTTCAGCTCCTTACAATGGGAATTTTTATGTAAATTATGTCTATGATAGGCACAATAGTTACTCATAAAGGAAATTCTTGCCAAATTGACCTTAGGTAATTCTTCCAAGGTTAATTCATAAGATTTTCCCAAAGGTGTAAAATCACGCTTTGGTTTAGGTTCTCAAGGTTTTTCATCAAAGATATTCCTAGATTTCTTTGGTGTTTGTGAATTGTTCTCAAATGTCTTGGATTCAAGATCACAAGAATGTGATTTTTGGTTGTCATAGGAGGAAGGGAAATTTTCTCTTAAGGAGAATTTTTTTGATGTTGTTTCATCTTCCTCCTTCAGTCTTTGAAGTTGAACATTCATTGATTGGATTTTTTGCTTCATGTTTGCAATAAGTAGCTTTTCTTCCTCACTAGGAATATTGGATTTAGCACATTTATTGTTAGCCATTTTGATGTACTATGTTTCAAGTAGTGACAACCAATTTTTAGAACATAAGTCAAGTTGCCACAGTCATAGACAATGACAAAAAGTAAAAGCTTAGACAAGGACCACACTAAAACGTAGTCTCAAAAAAGCAAGATAAGGGTGCAGTATACTAAGGTATGAATAGTTTGATTTGAAGGCTAGAACAACCAAAGATTATGACTATCATGATACAGAGTACAACAAGCACTAAAGGACAAGAGCAAGATAATTGAGAGCCAAGACTAATTAAAGTATGGATTGCAAGTCATTAGCTAAGTAGGATGCCACTTTTTCGGACTATTTTCAAACAAAGAGTGACAAATGGATCCATAAAAGTGCAGCGTGCAGGCCATAGATAGCCAAAAATAGACCAAAAATAGAAATGCTGACACAAAGTCTCACGTGAAGAAGTTTTACAAGCCACACAGAAGTTTTATAGGCCGCGTGAAGAAGTTTTCTGGCTTGGGCGAAGGTCAATGATAGTAATTATATTTTGTGCAAAGAGGTTCACAGAGCCATGCGAAGACTCATAACAGTAGTTTAATTTCGTGTGAGAACAAAATGATTTCACGCAAGGATCAGATGATTTCACGTGAGACCAAAATGATTTTCCACAAGAAGATAGACCATTTTTACAACAGCAACTAATTTTGACAAATTTTGATTGTTTCAGTAACTAGGCAGATAAACAGGCACATAGAATAGAAAGTAGGTGATTTCAAGCATGTTTGAAAACAATGAGCAAGGGCAAAAGCAACCTTGTGCATGAACAATCAAGTGACTTAGTTTGTCCTAATCCCTAGGAGAGCTATTTGTGTATGTTTTCAAAGATTTTTTCAATCATTGCACACATTCCTAGAAATTGAAAATTTTGGCCTCTCTAAGATTTTTAGTAATGTTTTGACTCTGTAACTTTTATGACTCACAGGGGTGACCTCTAATCTCGGCACACCGAGGTTTCAAAATAGTCCAAGAAATTAATCTTCAAGAGCTGCTGGGGAGATCTGACAACCCACAATGAACCACACCCGTGGAGATTTCTTCCACAAAGATATTTATATAGCGGTTGTCACTGCCATGTCAAAAATGGCTATTACCACTCGAGGTTTTGTCAATGCAGTTTTCCCTATAGAGGGATTGCCTACTATGATTAACCCTATCTAAAGGTGACCTACTCACAATAGTGTACCACAAGGGCAATTAGCTTCCAGATTCAAGGTTTTGACACCTTTTCACTTTTAGGCCAATCAAAGCAGACAGATTAATCCAACACACTAAAATAAGAGTATCTCTTAAAGATCTATGATATCAACTCCCAGTGATCTATCAACCTCTCCAGAGAAAGGATGCCTCAATCAAAAAGTTGAAGATTCATCTATCTATGAGATGCTTAAAGTATCCTCCCCACCTACAAGGAATCCATCGTAGAGAGGAGTTTCACTAGGAACCCACTCTCTCAAGATCCACAAATAGTGTTCATGGGGGTCTAATTACTATGTGTGTACATATGTTAATTCTCAAAAGAAAATCTATCCAAAAGTAGTCAAAGAGCACAAGGTGGTACACTTAATGCTTTAACTAATGTGAGGTGAGTCCAAAGATGTGGAGCATTTAACCCCTCAGACAAGCCAAAACAAGTCCACAACTCAAAAACTAGTGAGTTCTAGAAAGCACAAAAGGGTTGCCTAGTGGAGCATTTAACACTTCTTTCCTATAGACCCCTCCCCTTTAATGTCTTGCTGATCTTGTAACCATAGGGTGAAATGAGGGGCTAGCAAATTAGCGAGTCTAATAACCCAAGATAGGTAGTTAGATCTATCACTAGTAACTAAGCCTGCTAGATGAAACTAATAGAGATCACAACCTAGTATCAAATTATGCATGTGTTGTAAAATGAGAACATGGAAAGAAACACACACAAGCTTGACATGAGAGATGTTCATTTTAGGTCCAAATGAAGTGTTATCAATCAAAGAGAATTACCTAGTGATCCTCATAACGTGCTTAGTAGATGTTTTATCTATTTTTAGAAACTTTATCATGCTTTTCCAATTGTCTCACAAACCGTTGTTATGCTATTCCAAAAAGATTAGAAAATGCAAAAAAAACTAGAAACAATGAGAAGTTAGTAGAAAAACTAGAAAACACAAAAATCAATGCAAAAAATAGCCTCTATCAGCAGAGTCTCGTGCAAAATTCTTAACAGTCCATGCGAAGAAGTTTTACGACCCGCGTGAAATTATATTCAGCCCATGTGAAGAAATAGGTGTCGCATGAAGTTTCGCACACTCAGGTGATTTCTCATGCGATACGTAAAGAATCTTCGCGTGAAGATTCTCGATCCTCATGCGAAAATGAACAGTTTCACGCAAAGATTTTCAAATCTGTATGGAACAGTATGTGTAGAGAACACAAAAAATGATTTAAAAAATTTAGAAAGATGCCAGAAAATTTGATTTTCTCTGCCGCACGGTGGGTGCCAGAAATGTATGCGTGAATATGTGGCCTATGCTAACACACACACTTCAACATGGTCATTCTATGCAGATTCATCCCAGAATGAACATTAGATTATTCATCTGACAATCAGCTGGCAAGACGATCTGTTGCCTTCTATCTAAAGGGAATTGCTTATTAGATATCCTCAGATTTTAGGTGTTTAAGCAACCAAACCCTCTAAGAACGAAGGATTTAAGAAATGAAATTGATCTATATGATTGTATAGATTAATCTAGAATGAGAAATGCATTCTCATCTAGAAAAAATTGAAACAAAACTAGATTAACCCATGCATATTAAGCTAAATGAATTTAAACTAAGAATGCAAGATGTATGCAAAAACATGAACAAATGTGAGTATGAATTTCAACAATAATTCAATACAAATTCTAATCCATCCTCCCTAAAAATGAAGAGATAAGGGTCTCTTAAATAGACTTTCTTGGAATCCATCAACGGTTGAGATTGATTTCAATCAACGGTCAGGATTCAAGATGAAGTTCAGTCATAAAGGAAGATTCCCAAATTAAAGGAAGTTAATTGATTTAATTTGAGTAGAATAAGGAGTTAAATGATTTAATTCCTTTTTTATCTACAATGAACTGGGAATTTCCTTTTTTGAACTGAAGAGACATTTTGGTGAGATATTTAATTTAATAAAATGAGTATATGCTCTCATAATTACCTTTTCTATTTAATTAAATTATCCTTTAATTAATTAGAGACAAATTTAATTAATTAGAGAGACTTTTCTTATTTAATTAAATAACTTCATTTAATTAATTAGGAATGGCTTCCCATTTAATTAAATAATTTCATTTAATTAATTAAAATAGGCACATTTATTAAATTAAATAAATTTAACTCCATAGTACATTAGCCTTAAGATATAATTTAATTTAATTAAAGTATAAATACTTAGTAATTAAATTAAATATTAATCAATAGGTTTAATGTGACTAATATGAGTAAATACTATAGGAATTAAATAATAAGCATGATGAATGCAGATTATGGTTTTCTGCATCTGACAATTAAGTCAAATAACGAGTATCCGAATAAGAATTTTCCTAATGAAATAGTACTTTAGGATTGATCAGAAATAGACCAGAATTGGTTGAGATGGTAATGAGCCAATTTTGGGGTATTACACTAAACTTCAAAACCAATTGAAAATTATGCAAGATCAACTGGCTCAGATGATGCATGAGAAGGAGAAACCCATGAAGATATACACATTGGAAACTTTTTGTCCATTTCCATTTTACAAAAGCATAAACATGCCACCTTTCCCATGAGGCATAGAGCTACCCAAGTATGACTAGTACTTTGGTACTATAGATCCCCAAGATCACTTATGAGAATTTGGTGCTTTGTCTATGGAGTTTATACACAACCAAACATACCTCATGCGTTTATTTCTTAGAAGCCTAGGTGGTTAGGCTTTGGAGTGGTTCTCACATTTACATCCTGGTATCAAGAAATTTGAAAAAATTGCCAATCTATTTGTTCAGTAGTATCTCATAACATACAACACCCTGTCAACATTCAAGATTTATGCAACCTTAAATAGGAAGTTGGAGAACCTTTTCTCACATTCCTCCAACAGTGGAGAGAACTGTACACTAAGTATTCCCACAAAATTCTATAAATGGAAAAGCTTGATATTTTCACTAATAACCTCCTACCTGATTTTAGATATAAAGTCCAACTTCAAGGTCCATGTACCTTTGAAGATATGATCATGCAGGTTATCCTTATTGAAGAATTTATGGTCAAGAAAGGTGAACTTACTCTTCAAAGGGACATAAAACAAGGTTCCACTTCCAATAGGGATAAAACCAAACATGTCAACAAGAATCGAGAAATTGTACATGATGGATTCATTGACAATGTCACACCCAAACCTACTAAAGTGGAATTTAATCTCACAGACAGCCTCAAAGAAGCCAAAAATGTTGAGAAGCCTCGCCTTGACAACAAAACATCTGGGAAAAATTTGAGAAATTCTTGGGCCACATGCACTAAGAAAGAGTATACACCCTTGGGAGAACCTTTGGACGTGGTTTACAAAACATTGCTACAATATAAGCTTAGTTCACCAATGGATAATCCTCGTCCCTATGATCCGCAACCACATCCACCATGGTGGAATGAAACCTCATCTTGTGAGTATCACCAAAATAAGGGACACAAAACTAGCAATTATATAAACTTGTGCCATAAAGTCCAGGACATGATTGATGCTAGTGATCTTGTGGTAGATGGACATTAAAAAAACTTGGATCACAAGGCATTCAAAGAACCTTTCCCAGATTATGAAAAAGGAGAGACTTCAAAAACACAACCCTACAACAAGGTCAACTATACATATTCCAATGATAACAATGTCATTCACATGGTTGAACCTTTGGATTCTGAATACTACTACATTATTACCATTAAGGGCAAGCAAGATAATGACAAACCCAAGATACCATTTGTCTTGAGGGGCCCTTCTTCCAATGAAATGGATAATATGCCTTCGCAACATTCTGCTAATGCTGTCACTCATTCTTACACCAAGTTGGTGCTCAAAGGACCTATGCCTCCTACTTAATATCTTGAACAACACAAAGAAAAATCAATTGCTGGTCCATCTGGCAAAGGTGCAAAACCCACAACAAAATTGACAACAACTAGTTATGGTGCTATTCATCAATTGAAATGAACTAATGCTCAGATTTCCATCTTTGAGCTACTTAAAATCTTGCTAGCTCATAGGCAGATTCTAGACAAAGCCCTTACTGAGGAAAATGTTCCTCAAGATCTTAATCTTGAGTGATTTCAATCCATGGTAGGTCACTTGACCTCACCTTATCTCTTGACTTTCTCTAAGGAGGATGATAACTCGTTGAGACACCCACACAATCAACCCTTACATATCAAGGTTATGACCCATCAGACACGTGTTCGTCGAGTACTCATCAATAATGGCTCTGGCCTAAATATTGTCTCTACTACTCTCCTTACACAATTAAATTATTCTAAGGAATCTATTGATCCTCAATGTAAGATCACTATCAAAGTATATGACAAAGTGGAACAAAAGTCTCTAGGTCTTGTCATTTTACCCATTCATGTCAGTCCTGTAGAAAGGGATGTCACCTGTCAGGTGCTTGAAATTCCCTTGGCTTATAACATCTTATTAGGATGATCATGGATACATGAGATGTGTACTATGCCATCCACATACCACGAATACATCAAGTTCCCATTTCATGGTTTTAAAGTTACTATTCTTGCTACTACTAGCTATACCTGCAATATGCTCAAGGTTGCTAAAACTTTCATCCCTGCTAACCATGAGTCCACTGATTATCAAGACAATAAGCTGAAACAAATTGAACAGTCATTCAAATTGAAAGAAATTGGCATGGGAGAGTATCACATTTAACCATTACTCTCATTAACATCTCTCCCAGAGTCTCCTCAACATTATGGGAGACCCTTAGAGGCAAAGAATTTGTTTGTGTTGATTCCCTAGACCAAGTACAATAATACTTTTTTCAAGGCTACAATTCCCTTAGAAGATGAAAGTGAAAATAGAGCCATTTTTGCATGGATTTATAGAGTAGAGGCTCCAGTGGATCTAATAGAACAAGCTCAAGAAATCATTCCTAAGAAATATGGGCCTAGTCTTAGGCTTATGAAGCATTTTGGTTACAAGGGAACTGGCCCTATTGGGTGCAATAATAATGGCCTAATTGATCCTATCAAAGAAAAAGCTCGAAGCAACCTTGATATAATCAACCTAGGGTTTAAGAAGGTTCCTTTTCATTTGGGACCAAATAAATTCATACCAACACCTGAGAGTTCATCTAAAAATGAGTCACATGCTGAGTCAAATACTCAAGAGGAAGAATCTGATGATGAGGATTCATATCCGTATCCTATCCCTTATGATCTCCCTAAATTCTTTACTAAGCCATATGACTTTGTGCTACGTGTTAGCACTGTGGATGATACTAGTGACTCTTCTGACGACAATACTAACCAACTCAAATATCATTCGGAAAATAGATAATCTAGTTAGTCATGCCATGTTGAGTATTTGTGTAAGAACCCAGAGGATGGAGGTGACTATGTCCCTATGTCCCTATCACTATTGGGGAGTTCTATAATCTCTTGCCATGTAGTATTGATTCGAAGGATTAGGAGTTTGACTCTATTTTAGAAGTGAATACTAATGAAGACATTGACCAAGTGCATGTCTATGAAAACCAAATTGAAGTGGGTGAAACATCTAGGGTTAGGTCACATGGTTCGGATCCAACTAGTGTCCTAGAGTCATCAATTACTAACATTCATACTCTAAGGCATTTGAACACACCTGTGGATGAGGTCACCATAGGTCTCAAATTGCTGGTCCAAGCACTTAATGACTATACTATGAACACAATTGAACCAGCCACTACTCTCTCACTCACACATCCTGAGCTTATAGACTGGAACCCCAGTGCATCTAGTGAAGTCTCCACATTCCAAAATGACTATGCTCTCACCTATTACCTAAATGCTATCAAACTTCTAACATCTTCCACCAATGAGAAAAGTATCAACATGACTAAAGATGACATCAAATATCTCAGTCATACAATGAAAAATGAAAAAATGCAAAAGGTTCGATGGTGAAAACCACATTGTGGCAGTGTTGGAACCTTAAAAAGTAAAAACAAAAGATGTATCCAAGGGTGAAAACCTCTCTAAGGCACCCATGGATGAGATATTTGATGCACTTTCCAGTTACTTTAACGAGAGGTCATCAGTGTTGATCGAGTCGATGTAGCCAATTAACTTGGGCATAGAAGAAGATCCTCATATGGTACATCTGGCACAGTCACTGTCACTTGAAGAAAAGGAAGAATTCATTGCTTTATTCAAAGGAAAGAAAAAAAAAAAATCTTGGACATACTTTGACATGCTAGGATTGGATCCTGATCTTATCATGCATCATTTTTCCATAGCACCAGACATCAAACCAGTTAAATAGAAGCTTTGGAAAATGCATCCTCACGTTGCATTGCTTGACAAAGTAGAATTGGAGAAACTTCTAAAAGTTGGTTTCATCCATGCAATTGATTATGCTGAATGGATATCCAATATTGTTCTAGTTTCCAAGCACAATAAGTCTATTAGGGTTTGTATAGACTTTTTTTATCTTAAATTGGCATGTCTTAAAGATGAATTTTCCCTCCTTAATATTGATATGATCATGGACATGACAACTAGCTATGAGATGTACTCACTTATGGATGGTTTCTATAGATACAATCAAATAAAAATTGCACTAGAGGACCAGGAGAAAATGGCTTTCACATGTGCATGGGGAACCTTTTGTTAAAATGTGATGCCATTTGGGTTGAAGAAAGGTGGTGCTATGTATCAACGAGCTGTTACTACAATTTTCTATCACATGATGCATACAACCATGGAGGACTACGTTGATGATACCTTGGTCAAAAGTGCTAAACGCAATACTCATCTACAAGATTTGGGTCCCATCCTAGATCATATGGAAAAATTCAATCTTTGACTCAATCCTAAGAAATGTGCATTTGGTGTCACATCAAGAAAGTTACATTGTTTCTACAAAAGGAATTAAGGTAGATTTGGAAAAGTACAAGAAATAATGGACATGCCACCACCTCAGAACATTAGTCAGATGAGAGGACTACAAGGAAGGCTTCAATCTATTCACAAGCTTATTTCACAATTGGAGAATAGATCACAACCCTTCACAAAGACCTTACATAAGGGTGTGAAATTCAATTAGAGCCAGCATTGTGAGCAAAGCTTAACATAGATCAAACAATATCTTGTCAATCCACCAATCTTGATGCCTCCCATCCATGGGAATCCTTTGTTTTTATACATCTTGGCAACTAACATGTCTCTAGGAATTCTTTTGGTTCAGGAAGATGATGACAACAAAGAAATAGCTATTTATTACTTGAGCCAAACACTAGTCTCTTATGAGAAGAACTACAACATTATTGAGAAATCTTACTTGATAGTTGTCTTTACTTCCTAGAAGTTGAGACACTACATGCTTGCCCACACTATGAGGCTTGTGGCTAAGATAGACCCACTAAAGTACTTTCTTAGTAAGGCTGCTCTCACAAGAAGATTGGCTAAATGGGTTATGATACTCAATTAGTTTGAAACCCAATACATTGAATACAAGGCTATCAAGGGAAAGGTAATTGCAGATCAGCTGGCCGATGCACCCATACAAAGTGTTCTGCCAATGAACATTGATTTCCTAGATGAGTTGATTCTAACACTCACACACCACACATGGGTTATGTTCTTTGATGGGTCCTTCACACAACAAGGATCAGGCACTAGATTACTATTCATTACACCACAAAGATACTGCCGAAAGCATACAAGATTTTAGTTTCTTGTATAAACAACATTGCTGAATATGAGGCTTTGATCAATGGAATGAAAATTAAAGCTAAATGGAGAGCGGATCAGTTAGATATCATTGGTGACTCTCAGCTTTTCATCAACTAGGTAAATGATGTGTACCAAACAAAGGATGAGAAACTAATTCCTTACAAGTGCATGGTTGATAACTTAAAGAAGTATTTTGCATACATCACCTTCCAGAAAGTTCCACGAGTAGATAATAAAGCAACTACTGCCATGGCCACTCTAGCCTCCCTGCTACAAATGCCTAAAAATGATCTCTGACATGAGTTCTTGGTGGAAGCGTTACACTACCCAGCCTATGACACCTCTGATTCTAAGATGATCTATTTTGTTATAGGACAAGAATCATCTTGCTACCATCACATTTATTCCTACCTCCACAATCAAACCATTCTAGAAGGTTTGACTCAAAATGAGAAACGTTACCTAATCTATAATGCTTCGCATTATTTCATTATTGCTAATGATCTATATAGGAGAGGTCTCGATGGAATGCTCCTTAGGTGTTTAGAACTCGAAGAGTCCAAACGTGCACTAATTAACGTTCATGAGGGAATTTGTAAATCTCATTCCAATGGCCTAACACTAGCTTGAAAACTCCTTTGTGCTGGTTACTACTAGCCCAAAATGGAGCAAGAAGCTATCAAGTATGCTAGATCCTATAAGCAGTGTCAACTACATGGGAATCTCATCCACGCTCCAGCTAGAGAGCTGATTCCCTCTACTACAACATGGGTATTCTAACAATAGACCTTTGACTTGGTCAAACTAACCCACCCAACCTCCTCTAATGGACATAAGTTCATTATCATGGCTACAAATTATTTCACAAAGTGGGTAGAGGTAGTACCTCTTACAGTTGCTGATAGAAAAATTGTAGTGCTTTTCATCACAAACTACATCATCTATAGATATGGTGTGCCATCCTTAATCATTACTAAGAATGGAGGACAATTAAAGAATAAAGACCTCAAGGAATTATGCAAGAAATTCAAAATCACACAACATTGGTCTTCCATTTATTACCCCCAAGGTAATGGCAAGGCTGAGGCATCCAATAAAGTAATCCTCAAAATCCAATAAAGTAATCCTCAAAATTCTTCATCACATAGTCAACAAATCAAGGAGAGACTGGTATCTCCAGATCAATCCACCCCTATGGGTGTATAGGGAAAGCATCAGAACTCCAATGGACATGACTCCCTTTGCATTGGTGTATGCCATGGATGTTGTGCTTCCAATAGAGGTCAAGATTCCTACCTTCAAAATCTCTATGAAGGGCATTATCACTGATTATGACTATAGGATAGCTCAGGTTCAAGAGCTTGTGTTACTAGATGAGCATCAACAAGTGGCATGTGATCATCTGTGAGCATATCAACAATGAATGGCAAGAAGCTACAATCAAAGAGTCAAGCCACATGAATTCCAGCTAGGTGATCCCATCCTAAGAGAGAAACCTAAGAATCAACAAAAATGAGTGCAAAAATGAAAAGTTTGAACCGAACTGGCCTGGTCCTTAAATCATTGCTATAGTATATGGATCTAGTGCCTATCAGCTTTCCACAACTGAAGGAGAAGTGCTTAAAGAACCTGTCAACACTCTCCACCTAAAGGAATTTTATAGTTGACCTGATATCAGTAAGCTCTTTGTACATATCTATATGTCCTAAAAAAAATTCTTACCCTGGTAAAAACCTAGCAAATAGGCACCTTGGTAACACCAAAAAAGGTGAAAAATCTCAAAAATACAAAAAAATCAAAAAGAGAAAAATACAAAAAACAAAAAAAAAGTGCCATTGGTGAAAACCTTGAAATAGGCATCATGGTAGGAAAAAATTTGAAATCGTGCCAAGAACGTGAAAACGTGGTAAACATAGGCCTCTTGTTTCCACTGCTCCACCCTATAGTGCATCTTTTGGCTCTCTGTACAGTTGCTTTCATGCTTGCCCTACTTTTAGCTCATGTATCCATGGATTGAGTCTTGTACAACTCGAGGGCATTCCCCTTCAATGTCACTATTTTTGAGATTATTCTCAAAAAATATCCTTTGCGATAGTCACCAGTGGTCCTCACTGTATTTTCCTACTATCGCTAGTGTCACTATTTTTGAGATTCTTCTCATAGAATATCTTTTGTGACAGTCACCAGTGGTCCTCACTACATCTGCCTACTATTGCTAGTGTCACTATTTTTGAGATTCTTCTCATAGAATCTCCTTTCTGATACTCACCAGTGGTCCTCACTGCATCTACCTACTGTCACTAGTGTCACTATTTTTGAAATTCTCCTCATAGAATCTCCTTCGCAATAGTCACCAGTGGTCCTCACTACATCTTCCTACTATCACCACTATACCTTTTTTTCAAGATTCTCCTCATAGAATCTCTTTTGCAATAGTCAACAGTTGTTTCAGTTGTGTCTGCCTACTGTTGCTCATGTCACATTTCTAGAATCCTTTATGGAAGATCTCTCTTGCATAAGTCACCAGTCATCCTGGCTATGTCTGTCTACTATCTCTTAGTCCTTCTTAGGTTCTTCATCATGAAGATTCCTCTTTGACCTTAGTCACTAGTCGTTCTGACTATGTCTACCTACTATCGTCATCCTACTGAAGATATTTCTTTCAAATATTTTCTGGACACTGACACTTGACATCAATCCCAAAAACATTGAAGTCAAGAATGATATACTTGTTTGGATATGCTGAGCATTTTCTTTATTTGCTTTATTTTTCTTTATCATGTCCCCTCAAGCAACTCGATGATTTCATTTCTAATTAGAGAGGTAATGACTAGGGGCATGATGTTTTCTTTGCTTTCTATCTACGATTTAGTTCCAATTAGTTGACATATGCCTATAAGATGGGTGTCCACTATAAGAGCCTCCATCTCACATTAGATGGTCAAGTGTACCTTGACTCTTTTTATATGAATACATTAATGACATTGGTACTTCTCCTTGTCTATTGGAGTGAACTCTTCATGCTACAGTATATACTGGTACTCATCCTACTAAGTGAACATATGGGTCACTACGAGTGTACCTAGCACACTTCTGTCTCAGGTTGTGAATGCAAGGGTTGTTGCGGATAGAATACTTACTTAATACTAAGCATAAGATGGTCTCCCGTGTGTTTGGTGTGCCTATCATGAAAGCAACATTCTAGTCATCCTAGCATTTATGCTTTGATGCTTATGTTAACTTGCTACATTAAAAGGGACAAATGTTTCGGTCATTCTAGCTTCTTGTGCCTCAAATGCTTACATTTAATCTCAAAAAATATATAATGTATGTTCTATTCATATTCCCATGATTACAATGTCAGTGGAAATTGTATAACATACAAGCTTTGTTCTATGTCCAGTGATGATAAATTGTTGAGGCTCAGTAACTAGACCTAGGGTTGCATTTAACATAGTCTTGCATTACATACTTCACTTGCATATGCATGCAATTCAGTTGTGATTCTATTTCTCCCCTATGTAATGAAGGATTGGGGGCACCTTCAAACATGTCAAGTTTCTTCATGGCTACACAAGTGTTTGGTTCGTCAATTTGCACTCCTCGATGAAATACTTGTCACTGTCAAGTAACAAACATGCAAAACTACATGAGATGTGAGTCCATTTCCATATGCATTGCATCCATATACTCATAATATCTACTCTACATGCTTATAATCACATTACATTACATCAAAATAAAATGCATTCATATCAAAGTACAACATACATCTCATAATCATCATATTGATATCTCATGTACATCATGGTGAAGCAAAAACAGACAACAACATGTACACTAATACTCGACTCAAAAATCTCGTATATATATCTATAAAAAAAAGGGCAATACTCGAGTGCTATCAATCAAAATGATACAAAATGGTGCTAGCACGCCATTCAATGGATACCCAAAGATCAAAAATCAAGAGCCAGATGCATAGCATCTAACTCTACCCTATGCTCTTGTCTCTAGGAGGAGCAAGATTAGGACTTGTAGGTAGAGGAGGAGGTGGTGGCATGTCAGGTCTACTAGGAGGTCATACACCTCCCAACTCTCTAGCATACTATGAGAATCATTGCACTTGCAGAGCCACATCAAGCACCAATGTCAAATGTGCAACAAAGTAGTAAGCCGCCTGGGCCCATTGAAGGTGGATCTCCTCTTGTGCAATCTCCAATCTCTACTTAGTAATCTCGAGATGCTCTCTCCACTAATCAATCTCTCACTACTGCTCCACCAACTGCAAGTCTTGAACAACTACCTATATTTGCAGATCTCCCAACTATCGGGAGGCCTGACAAATCCACTCTCGATAGTGCCATACTGTGTCCTGCACCCCAACCGTAGGTTGATTTGGCATATCCTCATCAAGCATCTCAAGTTCCTATCGGTGTGGTGGTGCCTACTGCTATGGGGGTCCCTACTACTATTGTGGCACCTACTACTATGGAGCCTCCTACTATGGGCCCTGCTCCTCTGTCCTCTAGCTTTGCCACTGACCATGTTCTATCACACTACCCCTAACACCTAGGTCTAATCCCATCTTCCATGGGGGAATTTGCAACTACTATACCCAGTGTTGAACTTGTGGCTGCACTTGTGGATGTGGCGAAGTCTCCTACTACTACTAAAGCACCTGTCTCTATGCCTGACCTGCCATCCCCAGTGGATCGATAAATCTTGAGAATGGATGGCTAATAAGATAAGCTTGATATGCAAGTGCCATCCCTGCATCTACTACTTGTGGCAGTTAGCCCCACTAAACCAGAGCTAGGCTGTGTACATCTATCATAGATCTACCAAGATCAATCGGTGGAGGCCACCCTCGCCCTACACCTCTAGCTAGTCTGGTGTAGGCATAGTATTCTTGAGAAATATCCTATGGTCAGCAGTACTGCCTCCACACATGTAAAATCACAAACTGGTCTATGATCTGCGTCATCCTTCCCAATAGTGGCTGCGAGCAGAACACCTAGGGTAGCTCTCTAAGGGCATCATCCCAATCCTTAGTCTCTTGCAAGGGCTTCCATACGACGGAGACCAGGTCATCAAGATGCATCCTCCAATGCTCTATCTTACCCAAGAAGACCTAGGTAATGTGCCCTTGATATCAGTAAATTTAAGGCTCCATCAGATCTCTAGCATCCTCAAAAATTGGCTTGCATATGGGAAGATGCTCCTAGGCCCAAATCTTAAGCATGTATACTTTGATAGCCATAGTCTTCTTCTCATTGAAGAATATCTCGTGCATCTCATGGTACAAGTGGGCCAACATGCACTGACCCCACCAAAAAATTTTAGGCACCTATACAATCTGGTGCAGCATCACTCCCCACCCACACTTCAAGCCATACTATCCTCTCTTAGGACACAAGAAGCAACTCAAGAATATAGCTAGCATAGAGGCCAGCTTGTGTGTCAGATCATATGTATGCATTAGCTCATCCCAGCTGATGGCTCGACCTCTCTGTAGCTCCCTCTCAAACACAATAGAAAGTGCCTCTGTGCCTACTTAGGGCACTATATCATACACCACTCTGGCTCCATGGAATGGGATTTGTAGTATCCTCAAGATGTCCTTCAAGGTGATCGTCATCTCCCTTACTGGAAAATAAAAGGTGTTCATCTTTGAATGGAAATGCTCCACCAAAGCTATGAGTAAGCTATGATTCACCATCATGATTGGGAGCTGGCATAGTGAGGACAAACCCAATTGAGCAATGTGTGCCCAATCAGCATCATCGAGACTCTGTAACAACTCTCCATAGGGTGGATAATGTGATCTAAATGAGATGTCATTGAAGACCTCTTGCACACATGCAAACAAACAATGACAAGCAAACGATCAGTATCAAAATGAAATGGAAAAATAAAGCTAATAAAAATATAAATTTTATGTGCCAAATTGAAAATGTTAAAAATTGTTGTTACAAGTTCTTGCATGAAGATCTTAAGATCTCATACAAAATCTTTGACTCTCACGCATGGTTTCCCTCTTCCATGCAAAGAATCCCCTTCTCGTGTGAGAAATGAAGTCCCCACGTAAGAAACAAAGTTCTCGAGCATGAAGAATCTTGTTCTTCGCACAAGATGTGGGTGTCTCCCATGAGAGAAACCTCACTGACACACGTGAAGAAATAGTGCACCTAATTTCTTCACATGAGAAGAGATGATCTTTGCATGAGAAAGCATAGTCTCATGCCAAGACCATTTGGACAACCCTAAAACATGCTAAAAAATGCAATAAATGACCTCGTAAAGCATAAAAATAAAACTACAAAGGTGGGAAATCAATGACTCATTGGTGGTCCATAGTCTACTAGCTGGCTGTGTCATCTGGAGCCCTCAAAATGATGATATCTCATATTCACTGCCATGTCTCTCTTAGAGCTCAATTCACTACAAGACAAAAAGCACAAATGAATTGAAAATGACACCTTGGGCACTTATATAGCTGTTGACCTCATTTCTCAAAGTGCTTTGATTTGCACAAAAATAACCCCTTGGCTAATTTGACCATTCTGAATCCATTTTTGAGATTGAATTCAAACTTTGACAAGCATAAGTGCCTCAAAAATGTGTTTTAAAATATTGGGAACTGACATGATCGAACACTTGTGCAACTCAAATCTTTCTGATACTTTGCCATTCTTGGAATCTTTTTAACTCAAAATCCTTCATGTTTTCAAAATTTTTTTTGAAGAAGTCAAACTTGGTCTTCTAGACCTCAAAACCATGCTGAATTAATTCTAAATCTTCTTCTAATTTCTTCTACATTTTGTTGAATCTCAAATTTATTTTACTACTTTATGTCACGTTTCTTGTGTGTCACCTTTTGATTTTACTGTCGAGGGGGTAGGATGATTACATCATTGAATACTTTTTTCTTAGGGCATCTCGTTCCCATCTTATGTCCACATCATTTAGGGCATCTCACCCCTAGGGGCATCTTGTTCCCTCTTTTTGAAATCTTTTTCATCTTGTCATCATTTGATTACAAGTATCGGGGCAATCTAAACCTTGACTCCTAAGGATCAAGCCTCATTCTGGGGATCATTCTATGTCTCATAATTCAATTTTTTTATCTTCTATTGCTCTGAGGTATCTAGGTGTTCTATCTGGATCCTTAAAGGTTAAGCTCTGTTCTGGAGATAATCTTTTAAATGCTTTCAATCTCAGGTATCTAGGTGTTCTATCTGGATCCTTAAAGGTTAAGCTACATTCTGGAGATAATCTTTTAAATTCTTTCAATCTCAAGTATCTAGGTGTTCTATCTGGATCCTTAAAGGTTAAGCTCTTTTCTAGAGATAATCTTTTAAATGCTTTCAATCTCAGGTATCTAGGTGTTCTATTTGGATCCTTAAAGATTAAGCTCCATTCTAGAGATAATATTTTAAATACTATCAATCTTAGGTATCTAGGTGTTCTACCTAGATCCTTAAAGGTCAAACTTCATTCTGAAGAAACCTTTTAAATGCTTATCAATTTTAGGTATCTAGGTATTCTGATTGAATTCCTTGGGATTAAACTCTATTCTAGAGATAGTCCTTAAAAGCTTATGAATTGGTCTTGATATCATCAACTTTAGAATCAATTTCATCTTCTCATCATTCTTTTTGATTTTCTTTGAATTGAATGTGTTGCTCGCACATTCATTCAAAGAGGGGAAAAATGTAATACCCCAAAATTGGCTCATTGCCATGATACCAATTCTGGTGTATCTAAATCGATTCTAAAGTCCTATTTCACTAGGCAAATTCTTATTCTGATTTTCACTACTTGACTTAATTGTCAAACACTTAGAACCCTAATTTTCATTAATCAAACCCTTTATTTAATCCCTATAGTACGTACTCATATTAGCCACGTTAAACCTATTTGATTTCAATTTAATTTAATCTAAAGTATTCATAGTTTATTAAATTAAATTATCTCCTAAGGCTAATGTAATATGGAATTAAATTTATTAAATTTAATAAATATACCTATTTTAATTAATTAAAAAAATTTATTTAATTAAATAGAAAAGCTATTTCTAATTAATTAAGTAGTTGTTTAATTAAATAGGAAGCCATTCCTAATTAATTAAATGAAGTTATTTAATTAAATAAGAGAAGTCTCTCTAATTAATTAAATAAAATTATTTAATTAAATAGAAAAGGTATTTATGAGAACATATCTCATTTTATTAAATTAAATATTCTTTCTAAATTCTTCTCTTCAATTCAAAAATGGAAATTCCTAGTTCACTGCTAATCAAATTAGAAGTGACCTAGATCACTTTCTTTTACACTAAACTCTATCTGAGCTGACTGACTCTTACACTCAAATCTGAGTTAGTTAACTCCCTTTAATTTTGGAATCTTCCACCTTAACTGAACCTCATCTTTCATCCTGACCATTGATTGAAATCGATCTCAACCATCGATCGATTCCAAACAAATATATTAAGAGACCCTCATTTCTTCATTTTAGGAGGACGAATTGAATTACTATCGAAGTGCTATTGAAATTCATACTCACGTTTGCTCACATTTTCTCACATTTTCTTACATTTTGCATACACTTGCATCCTTAGTTTAATTTCATTTAGCTTAACTATGGATATGTTAATCTAGTTTGCTTTTTTTTTTCTTAGATTACATTGCATATCTCATTTAAAATACTTTGCACATTCATCTAGATTAGCTGCATTTCTTTAAATCTTTCATTCTTAGAGGGTCTGGTTGGTTGCACCTTGATTCTAAGGATATTAACAGGAAAAATCCCTTTAGATAGAAGGCAATAGGTCACTTTGCAAGGGAAATCTTGGGTGAACAATATCATGTTCATTCTAGAATGAAATCGAATACGAAGACCGTGTTAAAATGTGTATGTTAATAGAGGCCAAATATTCATGCATATAGTGATCAGTGTTGTTTTGAGTGAGGAAAATCATAGGAAAACTTCAGGTGGATCTACATTATGAAGTGCTTGCAATGCACAAACTAGTGGTAGAATGACTAAGAGAAGAAGTAATTCTGGATATCATGGGAAGTCAAGAGGAAATTCAAAGGGGAGGAGGTCTCAATTGAGAGGACCAAATGACTGCTAGTACAATGGAAAACCAAGTCATAAAAAGAAAGATTGTTGGAATCGAAAGAAAAATGGAGATAAACTAGATAGAGATAAGGAGGTAAATGTGGTAAGTAACAAATTCAAAGAGGATGCTTTTCTTCTACCTTTAAAAAGTGTTGATGATTCATGGGTTTTAGATTTTGGTGCTTCATTTCATGCTACACCTCATAGAGGTTATTTCATTGATTATGTCCAAGGTGATTTTGGACTTTTTTATTTGGGGGATAATGAACCCTATTAGATTTTTGGAAAGGGAAAAGTTAAGATTAAGTTTTAGAATGGAAATCATTGGCTACTATATGAGGTAAGACATGTTCTAAGGCTGAGTAGGAATTTAATTTCAGCAAGGCAACTCAGTGATGAGGATTGTGTAGTTACTTTTAATGATAAAAATTGAAAGCTTTCAAAATGTTCCCTTGTAGTAGAAAAAGGTGTAAAAATAGGCATGTTATATCTTTGTATAGGTCATATGGTTCCTTCTACTTTAATTATTTTAGAGAGAAATGAATGTTCAGGAACAATTGCTACAATTGAGTAGGGAGAACAAATAACTACTATAAATTTTGACACAACATTGTGGCACAACAGAGTTGGGCACATGATTGAGAAAGGTATGAAAGAAATTCATTCAAAGACATTTTTACTGGGTCTAAAAGGTGTTAATATGGATTTCTGTGAAAGTTGTGTGTGTGGAAAACAAAAGAGAGTGAGTGTTGTGAAGACTGGGAAGGAAATTAAAAGGAGAAATTAGAGCTTGTGCATACAAATGTATAGGGACCAGCTCAGGTATCTTCCCTTGGTGTCTCTCATTACTATGTTACATTCATTGATGACACAAATAAAAAAGTATGGGTTTATTTCCTTAGACAAAACTCTGATATATTTCAAACGTTTAAGAAATGGAAATGATTGGTTGAAAATGAGACTGGTGAAAAACTAAAATGTCTCAGATCTGATAATGCTGATGAGTATTGTAGTCATGAATTTGAAGATTATTACTCCACTAATGGTATTTTTAGATAGAAAATTGTTCCAAGGACTCGCCAAGAAAACAGAGTGGCTGAATGCATGCATGAGGTTGCATGTTGGATTTCCCTTACACATGTGGGTGGAGGATATAAATATTGCTATATATTTGATTAATAGAGGTCCCTCTACTCCTTTAGGTTTTTGTACTCTAGAGGAAGCATTGACTAGTAAGAAGGTGAGTTATTCTTTTCTCAAAACCTTCAGGTGTGAAGATTTTTCTCACATAGATTCTAAAAGTAGAACGAAGCTAGAAGCTAAGTCAAAGAAATGTGTATTTGTTGGATATGGAATTAATGAATTTTTTTATAGGCTTTGGGATTTTAAAAATCATAAAATTTTAAGAAGCAGGGATGTCATATTCAATGAGAAAGTGTTGCACAAAGATCTATTGCAGCAACATGAGAAGAAAGAAGATGATTATGTAGTGTTGGATGATACTCCAAAAGATGATGTTACAGCCATTCCTCATGATGTGCAACAATCACAAAAACAAATACCACACACACTAGTGAATGTTAGACAGTTAACAAGGAAAATTAGACCTCCATAACAATTTTCTCCCTCTTTGTATTCTATTTTACTTACTAATGCTGGTGAACTTGAATGTTATGATGAAGTTGTGTAAGTGGATACTAAGATTTAGTGGGAGTTTGAAATGAAAGATGAAATGGACTCTTTACTAAATAATAAGACATGGGATTTATGCAAGTTGCCTGTAGGTAAAAGAGCTTTACAAAATAAGTGGGTTTACAAGTTAAAAGAAGAGGAAGGAGGTAAGAAAGAATTTAAAGCTAGGTTAGTTGTAAAAGGATTTTCCTAGAATAAAGGAATCGATTTTGATGAGAAATTTTCTACGATTGTTAAAATGACTTCTATCCATACTATTTTTAGTCTTGTGGGTATTGAAGATTTGCATTTGGATTAGCTTGATGTTAAGACAACCTTCCTTCGTGGTGATTTGGATGAAGAGATATATATGGCTCAGCTACAGGGATTCGAGGTGAAAGGTAAGGAAAACTTAGTGTACAAATTGAAGAAAAGTTTATATGTCTTGCAGCAAGCACCTTAGCAGTGGTATCTAAAATTTGATAGATTTATGCATGAGCATGGATACAATATGTGTCATTTAGATCATTATGTTTATTTTAGGAGGTTGGATGATGACAGTTGCATTATTTTATGTTTATATGTTGATGATATACTTGTACCTAGGTCTAACATGGATCATATTAAGGGGTTGAAATGCCACTTAGCACATGCATTTTCTATGAAAGATTTGGGGGCAGCAAAACAAATCCTTGGTATGAAGATTTGCAAATATAGGAAGAACAGAACATTGACGCTATCTTAGGCTGATTATGCTGAGAAGGTGTTGCAATGTTTCTCTATGGAGAAGGCTAAAGCTATCAACACACCTTTACCTAGTCATTTAAAGTTAACTAAGGAGATGTGACCCAAGACACAAAAAGAGGAGGATAAGATGTCCAAGGTACCCTATGCTTCAGTTGTAGGAAGCTTGATGTACGCTATGGTATGTACTAGGCCAGATATTGCACATATTGTAGGAGTTGTTAGCAGGTATATCAGTAATCCAGGAATTGAGCATTGGAATGTACTTAAATGGATTCTCGGATATCTAACAAGAACATCCAATGTGTGTTTACACTTTGGGGGTTCTACTACTAATTTACAAGGCTATGTTGTCTCAGATTTGGTAGAAGATATTGATACTAGGCATAGTACTATAGGTTATGTCTTTACTATTGGTGGGGTAGTTGTGAGCTAGGTTTCTAGGTTACAGAAGGTTAATGCTTTATCCATTAGAAAGGAAAAGTATGTAGATGCTACAAAGGTAGCCAAGGAGATGATATGGCTTTAGTTCTTCTTAGAAGAATTGGGAACCTTCAGAAGGATGATTATTTATTTATAGATGGTTAGAGTTCCATTCATCTTGCAACGAATTCAACTCTGCAGTCAAGGACCAAACACATACAGTTGCAGTACCATTTCATTCGGTCAGTTTTGGAGGATGGACAATTAAAGTTGAACAGGATACATACAGATGACAATCTAGTAGATATGTTTACAAAGGTAGTAACAAGGAAGAAGTTGAACTCCTCTTCAGCTTTGGTTGACCTTCTAGACTAAACATGAATAAAAGAATAGTAGAGTCTAGGGTGGTTTGATCTAGTGTGAGCCTCATGGAATAGTGGCATAGCTATAGGACCAGTCTCCAAGTGGGAGATTTTTGTTTAGTGTGGATCCTAATCAGTTCCCAAGTGGAAGACTGTTAGTTTGTGGTGTTGTTTTTTAAGGTGATCCAAAAATTGGTTCTTTTGATGGTATTGAGCTGTAAGGGATTACAGATTGTAATTAGGTTGTAATCACTAGATCGTAAAAATATTGGACTTGCTATTTGGTGGATGTAGCCTAGGGTTTGGGTGAACCACGTTAGATCTTGGTGTCTTGTGTTCTTTTCTATGTGATCTATTATTTTATGATATTGGTTATATTTGCATGTAATTGTTATTTCTATCTGTGGTTTAATTCTAACAACTAGAATGTCAATTTTCACAATCCTAGGGGGGACCAGGGTGAGGTGGAATTTATACAACCTAAAAATTAAACCCTGGTGTAAAATGGTAAAATTAACCCCCTTTCTCATTTTTTATTTCACATCAACAACAATATCCTCTAATTCATGTAGCAAGAAGAAAGGAAGCAAAATAAAATTTTGGTGATGAAAATGATTAAGGAAAGGAAAGTGATAGTAGTAGTAGACTCCATACCTTCCTTCTATAGTAAGATATTTCATCAAAACAAAACAAACCTCATTCCATGGGTTAGGAAGCTTCTCCCACATGAAACCTCCTCTATGCCAAATCAATTCCTCAACCTCCACAAAAAATGTTGCAGGCTCATTTCATCTATCACCCTCATCACCTTCTACCATTTCCTACACTTCATAGCCAAGCCCATTGCCAATGCAATCACCTCCTCTGAAAAATGAAATGAGATACCATTTATCGTAACTTTGTGATTCTCCTAGGAGTTAACAAATTGCATAAAGAAATTCTTATCATGCCCATTAAGAGCCTCCATGAATGAGACAAAACCACCCTCCTTCAGTAAGTACCACAACAAAAACTTCCTCATATTATCATTGATCATTGCTGGTTCAATGTTTTCTCTCCCCTCTTTTTCTTTAGAACTCAGACATAGTTTCTAAAAAAGACTTCAAACTCAGGCAGAAAAACCCAAAAGAGGAGATGAAAATCACAATTAATAGTAATAAAGAATCCAACCAAATTAGTAAGAAAGATCATGTGTTGGCTATCACGATCTATCCCCCAATCATTTTCATCATTTCCAATGCACATTAACCCTTTCAAAAAATTCATTATTTTCTTTGCATGGCGTATAATGACACATATAGGGAAATTTTAAAAAAAAAACCCCTATTTAAAACTTCCAATTTTTGGGCCATGAGTATTTATTATTACCTCTACCCAATCCTTTACTCCCTACCACTTGTGCATATAGGACATGTCTTTCCCACCAACTTAGCAACATAATGCAAAATAACTAGCTTAGACTCATCATTTTTCACTTTGTCACTCACTAATTACCTTACGAAATTTAGCGAAGTGTTCAAGTTCCTCCAACATCTAAGCCCCTTTAGCTTTAAGCCAATTTTTGCCATTGCATTGGCCGTGTTATTTCCCTCTCAAAATATGTCATTCAAATCAAACCTATTCAGGAAGGTTAATAGGTCCTTGATATCATCAATCACTTATTTGATTTCCCATCCCTCCTGCATATTACCTTTGATAGTCTCAATAATAATTTTAGAATCACCTTCAATATGCACTTCCCTCCATCTCACACTTAGGACCAATTTTAAGCCCCAGTATAGAGCCATCACTTCTACTGTATTGTTTGAAACTTTCCCTAACAGACCAATATACTAATTTATATTGTTATAATTGTCATAGTTATGGACATAAAGTAGTATATTGTAAGAAACCTAAGTTTGATAGTAATAATGGGAATAGTAGAATGTTTAGGAATACTAACCCTATGATAATGAAAGAGGAAGATCACAAATAAGATCTAATGATGGAGAAAGATATAATAGAAAAAAGAAACATGTTGTATGTTACAAGTGTAACAATCTTGGACATATTGCAAGGAATTGTAGAGCACTTGAGAATCTAAATCAAACTAGGGTAAAAGTACAAACATGTGTCACCCTTTAACAAAGGAAAAGGATAACATAAAAAAAAGTGTTAAACTTCAACAATGTAAAAGTTATATTTCTAATTTGAATTTTAAGTTGGTGTAAACTAATGAAATGTGTATAAAAGGATAAAGTTTATGTATGATATTTTTTTAAAATTTTAAAAAATAAAAATAGTTTAGAAGTTGATGAAAGCCAACTTCATAGCTTGCCAAGATCACCTGCATGGACTTGGAGCAACTAAAAAAAGTGAGAAAATATATTGCACCAGTGAAAAATAAAATAGTTGTGTAATATTCTCTATTAAATTACAATAGGAGATCCTAAATATAAAGGCCTCTAAGAATTTTCTCGAACAAGCTAGAAGATACTAGGAGATAAGCATGACAACTAAGCATACATTCAGAAAAGTGGTTTACCCTCCAAGTGGGTGAATGGATAAGTATGACAAGGTGTTGACAACATGTAAAAAAACATCTGTGTTATCAACAAGTCAACACATAGAGCTATGCTAACTCCTAGGTGACAACTATTAAACAATGCATTTAACCTATGTAAACTTAAGTAAAAGTGTAAATAATAATAATTTACTCTAACACCCCCCCTTAAGTGAAACTTAGGGGAATGCACTTAAGCTCACAATAGCTAAGATGAAATGCAGAATGGGTCACAACAACAAAGCCATGTTAGGTACCCATGAACAAATGCATAAGAAATGTAATGCAATATTTGTAAATTAGAGACAAAGTAGAAAATCTAGTGGCAAAAGCTCCTTTCTAAAAAGAGATAGAAAAAAACCTAGTGAAGGACTCAAGAAACCTCCAACTAAAGGAATGTCCCATAAAATAGGAACAAGAAGATCATGAAGAACATCACAAAAGAATTAAGAAGCCGTAAACTTTGTCAAAAGGAAACTGCTTATCTGAAGCACCTCCATGGATATATAAGGTTGGGAACAAGAAGAGTGTCTATATGGTACATGATCCATTTCATCAAAATGCATGGGTGGCCAGCCACTGCAATTACCTAGTAAATAGGATCAAATATTGAATACATAGCTTACTCCATCGAACCATCAAACCAAGGAAGCATTAGGAACAACAGAAAAAAAACCCCTCCTTAATGTAGATTGGGTGAGGTGATAGGCAACTGAGAAAGTGAGCTAAAATTCTCTATAGAAAGAACCAAGAATAGCAAGAGAGGAAGAGGTACAAACATCTATAAAGGCACATGTCACTGACACATCATGGGGCTAATGTCAATGAAAGGACACTCACTTGACAAAGGAAGAGGGTACAAAAATAAAAAAAACTAATCCCCCCATGGCACTTTATAGTATAATGCAAGTACAATTGACTCAAAACAACATTCATGATCTCAAAATGCAAGAGTGGCACTTTATCTCAGTACATTTGCATAAAGATGCTTAGAAATGATATCAACAATTATCAAAAAGGGAAAAAAGTTGATATAATAGATACTACCGCCAAAAAGAAAAGATTGCATGCCATGAAAATGATCCTCAGACTTGGAACACTGAAGTTATCAACCATAGAGAAAAAATGCAAAAAACATGATAGAAAGAGCATGGTGTATAATCTAAAGGAAATGACAACATTTCTAAAAAGATGATAGTACTAGCTTTCCAAAAATATGATATTTTCAAAAAATAGAAATGGGATGCACAAGATATGCTTGCCAAAGTAAAACATAGTACATCTAACTTTGACTACAAAAATAGGCAACAAAACTACATCAAAACAAAAAAATACATGCACCAATGTCTCTATCTCAAAGCTAGCTTTTTGGTGCTTCATTTAGATCGGAAAAATACCTTAGTATGCTCAAGTTATGGAAAAATAACCATGAGTAGGTCAAAAAGGGACCTGAAGGAGAGGTAGGTGTGCTGATACAGTGCTAACATCATATTGATGTTAGTATTCCATGAGCCTAAAATTGACAGCTAGGATGCCATCAAGTTAAAAAAAGATTGCCATGTGGCATCCACATGGTCCTACAGTCTGAATAGGATGACATGGCATGACCATGGCAAGGGTCGACGTGGCACTTATGCCACAAGGCATGTACTAACTGGTGCCATGCATCTAGTGCTATTAGAGTTGTAAGGAAGCTGTAGGGGCAGCTGTAGGGTGGCCACAGCTAGTAGTGGTGGTTATAGGGGCGGCGAGCTCCGGTGGCACTTAGAGGGTAGTGGGAGCCGTAGAGTGGTGGTCATGTGACGAATGTACCACGGTTGCACTACCCATGATGGTGGCACTTGAGCTACGTGTTGGTCATGCAGTAGTGAGGCCGTAGTGGCATGGCAGTGGCCACCGAGTGGCCCTACACTTTTTTTAATTTGTTTTGTCTTGTGCAATAAATGTGTCTGTACGACCTCTTGGTGGAAAAAAAAATTGCCTGATGCTACAGTAGCCAAAAATAATAAATTTTATATGAATCTTGACTATAACAGACCTTCTAAACTCAATGGAAGCATCTGCTTAGGCTCAAAGTGGCCTGAAAAAGTGCTCTTCCTCTTGACTAAAGAAAAAAGTCACAAGGAAACTGGGGTTTGTGTCTCCAAATCGCAGCTTCAAAAATCCTTCAACTAGGAAGTAGTAGGGAGGCTTTAATACCATGTAGAAGTTGATGAAAGCCAACTTCATATCTCACCAAGATCAACTACATTTAAATAACCTATTGAAGAGAAACCAAAGAAGAAAGGAACAAGACCTTGGAGCAATTCCACAAAGTTAGAAAATATACTGCAACAATGAAAAATGAAATTTTTGTGTAATATGCTCTATTAAATTACAAGAGGAGAGCCCAAACATAAAGGCCTTTAGGAAGCTTCTAGAAAAAGCTAGAAGATGCTAGGAGATAAGCATGACAACTAAGCATACATCCATGAAAAGTAGATTACCCTCAAAGTAGGTGAAAGGATAAGTATGACAAGGTGTTGAAAACATGTACACAAACTTATGTGTTGTCAACAAATCAACACGTAAAGCTATGCAAATTCCTAGGTGACAACAAATAAACAATGCATTTAACCTAGGTAAACTTAAGTGAAAGCATAAATAATAATTATCTACTCTAACAAATAGTATGCTTTTGTAATTTTCAATGACATTTTTTCATAGTGTTAAAAATCAAGCAAATTAGGGGTTATAGCTTCCAGCATAGAAATATCTACAAATAAATTTATTTTCATCTAAATTTGAACTATGTTGTTGACAACATGTGTACCTAGAACTATCAAAATTATTTTTTTCAACAATAAATTGTATATTTTGTCTATTATAGCTATTTAAAGTTGAACTTTTCATAATTTAACAATTTTTCATTCGCACAATCTTTTTGCTAGTAAATCTATGTTAACAATTACAAATGTTATATTTTATTGAAGAAGACTCTCCCCTCTAGAACAATTAAACACTTTAATTTTTTTTCAATATCATCTACTAAATTTTATATTTTTTTGAATGTTCATCATCTTCAATGTTGAAATACCTACTTGCATTATTTTGTAATTATTGTAATCGATATTGGGTAACCTATAAAAAAAATTATATTGGCATAATTTGGATTGCAAGCTCTGTCTAATGGTATTTTAAATTTTTTTGAAACCCTAATTTCGATGATGAAATTTGGCTCTGAAGTGTTAAGTTCTTTAGAATTGTGAAAAGCATGAAAAAAAATGCCACATTGGATGACACCTAGATAGTTCTGACTGGATCCGATCTAGCTGTACCAGATTTAGCCAGATCCCATTCAGCCAAATAATGTCGTCACAGAAACCTACTCATGCATGGTCGCTCATATGACTTGGTTGGTAAACAATTGAAATAAAAAATCTTGATTATTATTTTAAAAAATCTCTAAATTAATTATACTTAAGTTAATCAAATAATAATATATCTTTTATTTATTTACGATGATTTCTAATGTAAGTATTTCATGTGTTATTTTAAATATATTTGATAAAAATAAATCAAGATAAAAAATATACAAAATAAATATACATCTAATTAATATAATCATTTATATTTTTTAATTAAGAGATATTTTAAAATATGTATTAATTTTGAATATTAAATTTAATTTTTATTATAACAAAGTCCCTTGTATTATTTTATTTTTTATTAATCTAATAAAACAGGTTTTGAAATGTATAAGTTTTTTTATTGATTCAATAAAATAGATTCTTTTATTTTAAAGGTAAAGTTTTATTTTTAAATTGTTCAATTTAATTTAATAAAGTTTAAACAATAAAGTAGATTTTCTATTTGAAATGTAATGTTTTATATTTTCAATTGTTCTATTTAATTCAATATAATATGTTTTTTATTTTGTTTAAAGGTAAAGTTTTATTTTTAAATTGTTACATTTAATTGAATAAAGATTGAACAATAAAATAGGTTTTCTTTTTGAAATGTAATGTTTTTTTTTTTTAATTGTTATATTTAATTCAATAAAAACATGTATTCTATATATTTAAAGGTAAAGTTTTATTTTTAAATTGTTATATTTAATTCAATAAAGATTAAACAATAAAATAGGTTTTCTATTTAAAATGTAATGTTTTATTTTTTTAGTTATTATATTTAACTCAATAAAATATGTTTTTTGTTTAAAATGTAATTTATTTTTCTTAAATGTTATATTTAATTCAATCAAATAGGTTCTTTATTTTTAAGGTAAAGTTTTTTTTTAAAAATTAATATATTTAATTCATAATTGCATTTGTAATAGTAATATAGTAAAGATTTAAATGAAACTTTACTGAAGAAATATTTAGAAATTAGATTTTTAAAGTTAATTTTGTGTTGAAATCGATTAATTAAATTTATTGTTTATTTAAAATTTATTAGTTAATTTGATTTAAATAAATTATTATATTGAATTTAGGTGTTTGAAAATATTATGAAAACTATTAAATTTATTAAATAGTTAAATTATTAAATTTATTTAATATATTTAATAAATTATTTAATTAAATTTAGCAATGCTTTAATGCAACTACTTGTCTTAAGATTTTGTAGTGTTATAGGTAGTCAAATATAATAAACTTCTAATATTCAAAGTTTTTCCTAAATTGTATATGATCTACCCATATTTATGTACTTGAATTTGGAAGTCTTTTGTATGCAGGTATATCAAGCTCTCTATTCAAGTTTTTGTGCAATGGGGAATAAAGCAAAAAGAGCAAAAAGATATGATCAAGTTAGAGATGACCAGAAGAAAGGATGGAAAAAATGTAATATAGAGCCAGCAACTGAAGATCCATTGGTTGAAATTATAGGAAGTAGTAGGACATTTGGAAAATATGGTTTAGGGATGAAAATTATGATGGAGACGGACAAAGAATCTCTTTTAAGAGAAATTGAATCATCTGAACACATGATGCCTGAAAGTATAATTAAGCTACATCTAAAAATATGTGGGAGGAATTTTTTGAAAATAAATCTCTAATTGTTAAAGCACAATTATCTGTTAGATTGTTTAGGAAAGAGAAATGAGTCATGTGCTAGAGTTGTTCGGTGTGAACAATAAGAAAAGCTCAAGAGATAATGTGAAGGCAACAATAGTTTATAATTTGAGAGATGCATTGCATGCTATTAATAACAAAAGTTGAGTAGTTGATTTAAGTGTTGCATGGAGAACATTGATGACTATGATTACAAAAAAAACTTGTCACAAAAAAACCAAGTTCGAGCAATTTCTAAAATACTCAATCTATATAGAAAAACTATTCAAAGATACATTAAAAGGAGACATTTTCTTGATGAGAATATTGAAAAGAACTAGGTTAATATTTTTTGACTTCCTTGAAAGGATAGAATTTTTGAAGATGTTAGAAGATAGGTTGTTGAATATTGGACTAGTCAGTAACATGTTTCTTCCAATAGAAGAGACACTATATAGATCAAAGATGAAGAGACATGTATGAAAATAGCACATCCAAAACACTTTGTAGACAAAACACAAAGTGAATTATTTGAAGGTTTCAAAAAAGAATTTTCAAATGTGAAAATTTTCCAAAGAATGTTTGAGAGGTTGTGCCGATGTTTTGTACACATAAATAAGGTACATAAAAATTGTCATTGTCAAAATCATGTTGAGTTTCATCTTTATTTGGCCTCTTTTAGAAAAGCTATAGCAACACTTAAGCCAGATGTGATAATTCCTAGAAGCACAACAGAATTTGTCAAGTCTTTATTATGTGATAATGCTAAAGAGTCAGATGAATTCAATATAGAATGCATAAAAAATGCATGAACAAATTGTGGGTAGTAGCAAAAATTTCCATATGAAATGGACAATATTGATGTTTCAATCCCAATTGTGTGGAATAGATTTGAGTATGAGATCTATCAAACAAGGAATGGAGAAGAATAAAAAAAATAGCTTTGAAGGAGAGCAATTTTCCATATGGTAAGTTTATGGATAAATTAAGAACTATGATTTATCCACATCCAACATTGTCGTGGTGCAAGATGGAAAGCCAAAGAGTTTCAAGAGTCAAAAAATTATTTTTTGCAAGGATGTATTCTATCAATTGTAGACTTCTTGAAAAACTATACTTATTCCCCACAATTTGAAATTGAAGCTAAATATTATCACTCAAATAAAATTGCAATTTTTGTGCAAGTTTTCTATAGACATGCATAATTTGAGGTGGATGGGGTAGAAAGTATAGATCCAAATGAATGCATTATCATCAAGAAGGTCTATTTTTAACTTAGTGATGATAGGATTCATGATAGGAGCTATGTAGCTCATTGTCTTGGAATGTTCTTTGATGATCTCACAAATTGTGGGATAAATGCTTCTAAACATTGGATTTGTTCTAATGGTGGTGTTGGTAATTGTGTATTTGAAAGTTAAACTTTAAAATTTCATGCACATATTTAATTAATAGAACAATTAATTATATATATTTGATTACTCATAAATTTATTTTAATTTTTTTCCTAAGGCAATTTAAGTATGTAAAAAGCATTCAATTGGCTTGCAACACAACATGTGAGATGAAATGTTAAGTTTCTTTGGAACTTCTTTGGAAGTGGTCATGGAAAAGGAGAGCATGATGGAGAAGGAGCCTATGTAAAGCATGCACTTTGCAAACATAAACTTTTAGGTATAATTTTTTTTGTGTACTAATCAAATTTGACGTATATGACCATATGCTAGATATTTATTTTATATTTTGTTAAAATTAATCTACAATTTTCTTTCCTATATGCAAATATAGACAAAGAAAATCAAGTTGTTGAAAGGTTCAAATCTCATTTTTCTCCTCATGATACAACATATAATAAAAAAAAAAATTTGGGAAGTCAAAGGTAAGATTTCCATTTTTCTTTGACATGATTACTTTAATATTTTGATTATTGACATGGATACTTGCCAATTTAATGTATTATAGATATTGATCGATCAAGTCCTT
Organism: Cupressus sempervirens; assembly: GCA_028749045.1. Taxonomy (NCBI): domain Eukaryota; kingdom Viridiplantae; phylum Streptophyta; class Pinopsida; order Cupressales; family Cupressaceae; genus Cupressus; species Cupressus sempervirens. Next base: position 957,608,508 of record CM053787.1, on the reverse strand, counting down.
ACAATTGTCAACCCATTCTTGGAATTAGAAGATTGCATCAACTGATGACTACCGAGGAACACAAACCTCTAGTAATTCAAGCAAGAGAAGTATCATGTTTTGTGATGTCTACATTAAAAACAATGCAATAATATTGTGACTGGGTATGCCTCTAAATGGACATGGACAAACATAATCAAAAGTACCCCTTATTAAGAAGATGACAATGACATAGACATTCATAATCCTCTGTATTCAGCTGATTATGAACATGTTTCTAATTTAGTTGTTCCAGATGAGTTTCTACAAACATGTTTCATTTTAATATTAATTTTTCTTCATATTTATTTATTTACAGTTTCCATTATTTTTCTACATTTGTAGTTGATATTTTTGTTGTCAATGGGATCCTCAAAATGTAGAAGGTGTGGATTATTATTTACTTAGACATACAAAAGCGAAAATCAAGTTGACTAAACCATGTACAAATGATGATAACCAATCTTAACCAACTGGTTTAGTTGTTATAGAAGGTATAAATCATCCTCTTATGAGATGTATACAACTAATTAGAGAGTGATAGATTAATTGTAAATAATTATTTCTTTTTAATATCATTAAGAGTACTAAATGACTTGTATAAATCTTATTTTGTAGGCACCTATTATCAGCAAACAAAAATTGACCACAATGGTGTTCAATTTATTGAATGCATGCATGACCAATAAATTTTGCATCACAACCACTTAGTTTTAACCACAAAGATTCAATTTGAAATTATGCCAAAAAAAGGATGTAGCAAACCAAAATGGAGGTTAGATATCAAGGACCATGAAAAGTTGTTGGAGATTATTAAACATAAAGAGGATCCCAACCATATGTATCAACAACTTCTTGAATGTTCTAGATAGGTTTAATAATTCAAAAAATTATTTCAAATATATATATATATATATATATATATATATATATATTCATTATTTTTCAATAGTTATACATGTTTTTCCTTTTTCTATATTTATATACTTTTATAAAACACCTGAAAAATGATGTAATATGTATTTTGGTTAATTTATAGATCATGTAAATTTATTGGCTTGTATATATCTATACAATGCCAAGAGTAATCATTCTTGAGTCGCCTATTTTTATTTAATCCCAAGGTTATTTTATTCATAGTTTGGATTGAGATTTATGAAAATAAAAATAGGCACCTCGATAATGATTACTCTCACTGTAATATATATAAGTATATATAAGCTAGTGTTAGTCATGGTACAATAGGAAAAACATTTACTTTTTATTTGTAGCTTGCTAAGGTTATTATAAAGTTGTTAGTTAATTTTTAATTAGAGTTGTATAAAGCTAGGATTATAGTTAGGGTTAGAGTCCAATAATGATAGAGTTAGACTTAGGATTAGAGTTAAGGATAGAGTTATGTTTATGGTTAAGGTTAGCATTAGAGTTATGCTCATGGTTAAGGTTAGGGTTAGAGTTATGGTTATAGTTAGGGTTTGGGTTATTGTCAGGCTAGGGTTAGGGTAAGGGTTAGGATTTGAGTCAAGATTAAGGTTAGAGTTAGGATTAGGGTTAGGGTTTGAGTTAGGATTAAACTTAGGGTTAGGGTTAGGGTTAGAGTCCAATTATGGTAGATTTAGGGATAGAATTATGTTTATGGTTAAGGTTAGGGTTAGAGTTATGCTCTTGGTTAAGGTTTGGGTTAAAGTTATGTTTAGGGTTAGGGTTAGGGTTATAGTAGGGCTAGGGTTAAGGTTAGAGTTCTAGTAGGGCTAGGGTTAGGGTTAGAGTTACAATTTGGGTTAGGTTTTGATCCAAGATTAAAGTTAGGACTAGGGTTATAATTAGAGTCCAATTATGGTAGAGTTAGATTTAGGGTTAGAGTTAGGGTAGATTAATGTTTATGGTTAAGGTTAGTGTTAACATTACGATTAGGGTTAGAGTTAGAGTTATATTTAAGGTAAGGGTTAAGGTTAAAATTAGGGTTAGGGTTAATGTTAAGGTTAGGGTTAGGGTTAGAGTTAGAGTTAGGGTTAGCATTAGGATGAAAATTAGGGTGGGGGATAGAGTTTGAATTAGAGTTAGGGTTATTGTTAGGGTTAGGTTTACAATTAGAGGTAGAGTTAGGATCAGGGTTAGAGTTAACATTATTGTTAGAGTTAGGGTTAGGATGAGGGTTAGGTTTAGAATTAGAGTTAGAGTTAGGATTAGGGTTAGGGTTAAAATTAGGGTTACAAATATAGTTAGGATTAGAGTTAGAGTTAGGGATAGGGTAAGGGTAAGAATTAGGGTGAGGGTTAGAATTAGGGTTAAAAATACATTTAGGGTCAGGATTAAGGTTAGAATAAGAGCTAGGGTTAGAATTAGAGTAAGAGTTAGAGTTAGGGTTATATTTAGGGTTATAATTAATGTTAGGATTAGAATTAGGGTTAGAGTTAGGGTAAGGATTAGTGTTAGTGTTAGGGTTATGGTTAGGGTTAGCATTAGGGTTAGGGTTACAATTAGAGTTAGAGTTAAAATTAGAGGTAGTATTAGTGTTAGTGTTAGTATAAGAATTAGAGTTAGAATTAGAGTTAGAGCTAGGGTTAGCGTTAGCATCAGAATTAGAGTTAGAGTTAGAGTTCAAGTTAGAGTTAGAGTTAAAGTTAAAGATAGAGTTGGGGCTAGGATTAGATTTAGGGTTAGGGTTAAAGTTACCTAGTTAGATTTGGGGTTAGGGTTAGAGTTAGGATTATAATTAGGATTAGAATTGGGATTAGGGTCAGAGTTAGAGTTATATATAGTGTTAGGGTTAGGATTATAGGTAGGTCTATAGTTAGAGTTAGGGTTAGGTTTAATGTTAGGGTTAGGGTTAAAATTAGAGTTAGAGTTAAAGTTATAGTTAGGGTTAGAATTAGGGATAGGGTTAGAATTAGAGATAAAGTTAGAGTTAGAGTTAGAGTTAGAGTTATAGTTACAGTTAGAGTTAGAGTTAGAGCTTGATTTAGGGTAAGAATTATGGTTAGAATTAGGGTTAGGATTAGAATTAGCATTAGAGTTAGAGTTAGTGTTAGAATTAGGGTTAAGGTTAAGGTTAGGGTTAGGGTGAGAATTAGAGTTAAAGTTATAGTTAGGGTTAGGGTTAGGATTAGAGTTATAGTTAGGGTTAGAATTAGCTTAAGGTTAGAATTGGGTAAGAGATAGCATTATATAGGTTAGGGTTAGGATTATGTGTAGAATTAGAGTTACAGTTATAGTTAGAGTTAGGATTAGAATTAGGTTTAAAACTAGGGTTACAAATATAATTAGGGTTGCAAATCGAGTTAGACTTATGGTTGAGGTAAGGGTAAGAAATAGGATTAGGGCTAGAATTAGGGTAATAAATATAGTTAGGGTTGGAATTACGGTTAGGGTTAGGATTATATTTAGTGTTAAGTGTTAGTGCTAGTGTTAATGTTAGTGTTAAGGTTAGGGTTAGAATTGGGCCTAGAACTGAGGCTAGGGTTAGGGTTACAATAGAGTTAGAGTTAGACATGAAGTTAGAGTTAGAGTTAAAGTTGGAGATAGAGTTGGGGTTAGGGTTAGATTTAGGGTAAGGGTTGGATTTAGGGTTAGATTTAGGGTTAGAGAAAGGGTTAGATTTAGGGTTAGAGTTAGGGTTAGAATTAGGGGTAGGGTTAGGGTTAGGGTTAGAGATAGAGATAGAGTTGGAGTTGGAGTAAGGGCTAGAGTTAGAATATGGGTTAAAATTAGGGTTAGATTTAGGTTTAGAATTAGTGTTAGAGTTGGAATTAGAGTTGGGATTAGAGTTATAGTAAGGCTTAGGGTTAGGGTTAGGATTAGTATTAAAGGGTTAAGGTTAGGGTAAGGGTGAGAATTAGAGTTAGAGTTAGAGTTAGAGATAGAGCTAGAGTTAGGGTTAGGGTTAGAGTTAGCATTAGAATTAGAATTAGGATTAGGATTATAGTTATAGTTATAGTTAGAGCTAGAGTTAGATTTATTATTGTGGTTAAGGTTATTTTGGGTTACAAATCATATTATAGCTAATGTTAGTGCTATTATTACACTTTACCTTGGTGTTAGGATAATTGAAATGTTAAATTTTAATGTGGGTTAGTTCTACTATAGTTCCCATGATTAGTGCTATTTTGATACAAGTTATTAAGCTTTTTAATAATGTAATCTCTCTCTCTCTCTCTCTCTCTCTCTCTCTCTCTCTCTCTCTCTCTCTCTCTCTGTGTGTGTGTGTGTGTGTGTGTAATGCCTTGCCAAGGGATAAAAAAGAAATAACCTAAAGTTTTACTGAGTTTGGTAACATTTTTTATTTTGAAATATGAAAGATAAACCATTCACATCAAACACATAGTAGTAGAAGCAATAGCATACATTCGACTAAAAGCATACATATCAGGTTACATTCCTTAAGGATCCCATGATGTTGAATCACATTTAAATCTAATTAATACTAAGTCCATCACATACCACATCCATATGAGAGGAAAATGAAAAGTCCAATGTCCTTCAAATAATATACATTTGTTTTGAATGTCTCTTGACAAATTAAATTCAGAATGCTCAATCATCGATTGTACATGTCATGGGGTATGAAAGGCTTAAAAGAATATACATAAGTAAAAATAGAAATAAATCTTCCTCTTAAAATCCATGATAAAAGTATAATAAAGTAACTAAAACCATCCACCATAAATGATACATCCATACATCAATAAGATATAACATCCATCATAAAATGATGCAACATCCAGCATAACATATAACCATTCATCATAATGATCGATGAATAGAATGAAGGTAGATGCCAACAACTAATGGTCCAACCATAGTGACTATGGATAGATCTCAATGGTAAGAGTGAAAAATCACTACCACCCAGCCATGTGGAACCTAAATGGCCCACTCCCACCAAGCTGAGGAGATAGTCTCAAGTCCCAAATAGGATATCAAGTCACATAACATAGATATTCTCTAAGTCCAAGAATCCTAAAAGTATACTAACTCAAAGGTTACAACATAGATCGACATCTAAACCTAGAGGCACACAAAGACATGTAGCAATCCACTATGTAAGTGGGAAAGTGTCATCGCACGAATCACATTCAAAGTTACCCAAGCAGTTCCCTTAAGACCCTTCCATCCCTAGTGAATCTGATGTGGCCACTAGTATCCTCTCAAACTAACAAGGCATACTATGGAATGCAAGGTCGTAACCAAGCATTATCTCTACTCCCATCCTAGTCTATACTAGTACTTGAGGCATGGGTGAGAACACACAATTAACTCTTATTAGGTTCATTTAAGTTAGTATTTAGTGTAATGTTATCACTTATTAAACAACTTACAATGGGTTACTACTAGGACCACTTCGGGTCCCTAGCCCCCATTGCAAGCCACTTCTTGACACTACATATAGATAACCTACCCTACGCTCATGAAATCACAAATCACAGAATCATATTAAAATCACCTCAATCCTATACAAATGATAGAAAGCATCATAAAGATAATCACAATAATCACATCAATTCTCTATGAGCAACTAGAAAGCAACAAAGATAAATCATAATATCCATTGGTTCTCAATGAGCAACCAAAAGGTAACAAAGATAAATTAGAATATCCATCAGTTCTAAATGAGCAACCAAAAAGTATCCCAACAATATTGATCAATGACTCTAAATGGTTAAATTAGGTATCTCATAGGATAAATCTCGCTATCCCACAAAGACACTCAAACATAGTAACCAACAATATAACATACTCATCATAAGCATACCATCACATACATGGTTGAGCAAAGAGATCGAGATCGAGTCAACATGATACCACACTCACAAAACCCCTAAGCCTATGGTAGATGTCTTATAACTGGTCAACAATCTAGTCAACCCCAAAACATAGATAGCATAAAGAAACAAGATACAAGTACATGTTTTGGTTTACATTTGCAATCACATGGTTAGGCCAAATATGAGGTTTCATTTTTCATTTCAGAGTTGTTATCAAGTAAGAAATATCCTCCATTTTTCTTATAATTAACTCAAGTATTTGTTTAAGTAAAACAAAGACTTACACCCATAATTTAAAAATCAATTTTCTAAATTTACTAAGGGTAAATATTTTATTTTTTCTGAGCTCATTAGGATAAGACTCCCATTGATTTATAACTACACTAAAGTTGGATTAACAATCTTAAAAGATTTCCTATCTTACTAGTTAGTACTCATATTAACTAAATCAAATTTTATTTTAAATAAACTAATGTCTATTTAACAACATTTGTTTAATATTTATAAAATTTATTTTAAATGAATCAACAACTATATTAAATGTCATTTATTAATTTTATGAATTTAAAACTATTAATAACATAATATTTAAAATAAATTATAAATATATTAAAAACTTTAATTAAATTAAATTAATAAAATCTAAAACTTTTAACAAAAAAACTGAAATGCCAAAATGTGGCTGCATTTTTTTAATAAACTGGCATCTTTTTTATGATAATCATCGTCCCTTTCATAGGGAAGGCCACAGTCCTGCCACAGTAGTGGCCTGCTGCACAACCTTTTAGGCTATCGGCAGTCCACTATCTTCGACAGTGCCTGCAACAAGGGGGTGGGATGTGGCTACCCACCTCCCCATACAAATTTAATATATTGTTTTAAAATTTTTTTTAATAAAACATTTTTTTATATAAATGTTTCCCCTTCAAAAAAACCCAGTATAAAATTCATTTCAAAATCTGGTGAAATAAATTCATTTTTCAATGAATGTATATATATATATATATATATATATATATAATATCCAAGAATCAATCTGATGGATGAAAACAATATACCCATTTTAAAAAAAAAATTGGTTTAATTTCCTCTAAGAAGATTTTTTCCCGATAAAAAATTCAAACCCTTCCAAGTAATTTCTCAATCTAGAATCTTTTGGAAGAAAAGTTATATTGAACAAATAAAAACGTTCCACGTACAGAATAACTTCCAAATGTCCAGAACTCACAAATGACATATTCTTCACAAGAATTATCTAGACAATCATCTAACAAACGTGAAGAAGACAAGGAAAAAAAAGAGTGTATTTAAATTATGCGAAATTCACAAGCATGTACTTGGACACTGATGCTAATTTGTTATGCCCTAAAAAATTGTAAAGAACAATTCCCCTTTCAGAACCTTCTCCTTTTCAAAAATTTCTTCCTTCTCAAAAATTCGCAGTCCATTAAAAATGAACCCCCAAATTGTGATAAGGAGTTCTCTTCCTAAAATTGGAGCACTAATTGTGCATTCAACTAAGAAAACTCTTTGCTCACAACCTTTTAACTCTTTATTAACTTTTATCTGTCTTATAGTTTTAATCTTTTCCATGCACATTCATTAACTAATTAAATTACTTTATTTAATTTTTACTTGACCTTTTTTAAAATTAATTTATTTAATTTAGTCTCATGCACATATCATGTAATCATGAAACTTTTAATAAATTAGTTTCTTTTACCACTTCAAAATTTATTTTCAAACATTAATTTTGACAAATATTTATTAACTTAAATAATAATATTATTTAGGATTTATTTAAAAATGAACTCTAACTATATTATTTTAAAATTAAATAAATATTATCACATTCCAAATTTTAAACTTATAAATTTATCCTCAAATTTAATTATTTTCCCAATTAATTAAATAAAATTAAATATTAAAATATCATATTAATTTTCCATTAAGTTGAATCATTAATTATATTTTTTAATTAGACTTAATTAACAAAAAATTCACCAAAGACTCCCAAAGTAAAATATGAAAACCCATCATAGAAAAATTCATACAAAATCAAACTAAGGGGTTAAAATCACGAATTAACATCATCTAACATATCCAGAGGGTACATGACTCAAATACTTGTCCTAATTGCCAATTAGGACAAATGGCTTAAAGGTTTAGGATTTCGACTTAAGAATTTATCTCCCCTCTCTTACCATTGAGATAATGTGATAGGGTATGCTCATCTTGGCAATTTAGGGAAGTTGATACCTAGTACCTACAACCTACATTAAATCCATGCATGTCCATCACAATATATACTAAGCTAAATAGCAAATGGTAGGAAGTGGTGCATAATGTAGATCCCAACTAGTAGGTGAGTACGAATCCCTTCCTTAATCACATTAGAAATTCCATACATAAAGAAAAAAAACATGCACACCATACACATGTAGTATGTGGTAAGTATCCATAAGACAACACATATGATAATCCATCTAACTAAACATCATCAATAACTAAAAACACAGTAATAATCATCATGCATATATGAAATATAGAGTCCAATTAATCTCATTATATATATCAATTGAATCTAAAATAATATCTGATACTATCAAAATAATGCTACTAATCATCAAATAGAAAACTAGCCTAGAATAGTTCAACAATGATAGCAAAAATGTAAACTAGGAAAATGTAGACTAGGGGCATGCGCTACATCCACCCCCCCTAGGATTAGGCTTAATCCTACAAGCCTATAAACAAGTAGGAATATAAATCCTATAATCTAGATGCATCCTCCTATGTAGCTAAGGAGTTGTCGGTAAGGTCCCATTGGACTCTTACCTACTCTATGGTTCCACCCCTGAGGGTCAACTCCTACTACTCCAGAATGTGAACTAGCTCCAAAGCCATCTCTCCATCCTCTACTTGCAATGCATTCCAATCAACAACATGTACAACATTAGGGATATACTGCCTATGTACTAAAACATGGAAAACATCATGAATGCAAGCTAGGTTGGATGGTAAAGCAAGATGGTAGGCAACTGGACCAATCCTCTCAAGAATCTTGAATGGTCCCACAGAGCAAGGTGTTAGCTTCGATCCCTTTCCATAAGGAATCAGAATCTTCCATAGATGTACTTTCAAAAAAACCTTCTCTCCCACAACAAACTACTTATCTATCCTATGTGCATTAGCATACTTTTTTTGCCTATCCTATGTCGTAGTTAAGTGCTCTCAGATACACACTACCTATTGTTCCATATCACAAAGCATCTCAGGACCCAACAAGACATGATCCTCAAGACTATCCCAACTCAAAGGTGTATGACAAGGATGTGAATATAAATCCTAGAAAGATGACATGCCAATAGAATTGTGATATTGGTTGTTGTAAGTAAACTCCACTAGGTAGAGATAATCATGCAATTGAGTTTGCCTATCCATCACATACATCCTCAACATATCCTCAAGAACCTAATTCACTCTTTCTATCCATCCATCTATCTTTGGGTGATATGCCAAATTAAAATTCAACTGAGCTCCAAGACCATGTTGTAGTGATGTCCAAAATGTGGAAGTGAAAACAGAATCTGTATCTAAAATGATCTTTTAGGGAATACCATGTAGTCTCATAGTGTCATGCATGAAGACATTAGCTACACAAGCTATAGTGTCGGAAGACCTTATTGGTGAAGAATATTCCACCTTAGTCAACTAATCAATGGTGAGCATGATAGCATCATGACAACAAGTCATCATAACTAATCCTACTATGAAGTCCATAGAGATGATGTCCCACTTCCATGAAGGAATGAGATTCGGCTACAAAAGTCATGCCGAATGCTGGTGTTCTACCTTAACTCTCTGAGACTCAAGACATCTAGCCACAAAATTGGCAATGTTGCACTTCATCCCAGACCAATAGAATAAATGTCTCAAGTCTGCATGCATCTTCTTAACACCTAGATGTGCCAAGTAATGTGCATGATGAGCCTCTCATAAGATCAAAGTGTGAATCTCATCTAGTAGTAGCAAATAAATGCTTCCTAAATGTCTCAAAAGGTCATCTAACTCTAGGACATAGTCTAAAAACTTACCCTCCATAGTTCTCCCTAAATCTATCTCTCTACACACCTCCATATACCAAGAATTGGTAGGAAGTGCCTAAAGTATCTGACTCCTCAAATCAACACTTAGAGTCATAGATGATATCACATGTTTCCTATGACTCAAACCATCTACCACTATGTTCTCCTTCCCTTGGATATACTTCACCTCAATTCATACTCACATAAAGACTCCATCCAATGCCTCTACCTAGCATTTAGATTAGGCTATGTGAATATGTACTGTAGACTTTGATGATCACTATGATGTTCAAACTTGTGTCCTAGTAAGAAATGTCTCCATCTCACTAAGGCATGAACTACCACTACTAACTCAAGATCATGCATAGGATAATTCAGCTCGTGATCCTTGAGTTTGTTCAATTCATATGCAATCACCCATCCATTCTACATCAAAACTACTCCAATCCCCTCAATGAAAGCATATGTACACACCATGAACTCACCTATTGCATCAGGTACTGCTAATATCAGTGCACTAGTCAAAAGCTCCTTGAGCTTTCAAAATGCTCCCTTGCATTTCTTCATCCATAAGAACTTCTTTCCTTTCCTCTAAAGAGAAGTGATAGGATGTGCTATTCTGGACAATTTTTGGACAAATTTGTGATAATAACTAGCTAGACCCATGAAATTATGAATTTCTGACATAGTAATGCATATAGGCCAATCTACTATTGCCTGGATCTCCATGGTAGAGATACCCTCACCTAATATGATATATCTTAAGTACTGTATCTCTTATTGAAAGAAATGACACTTCACCACATTGGCATAAAGTTGGTTTTCTCTTAAGCACTGCAAAACCAAACATAGATGTTCCTCATGCTCCTTCTAGGACTTAGAATATATCAGTGTATCATTAACGAAAACAAGTACAAATCTATCAAGATAGGAATGGAACATTCCATTCATCAGGCTCATGAAAACTAATGGAGCATTCATTAGTCCAAAAGGTACTACTATGAACTTGTAATGCTCATAGCAAGTTTAGAAGGCAGTCTTATGATTGTTAGCTTCCTTGACATGAAGCTAATGGTATCCTAACTTAAGGTAAATCTTGGAGAACACCATAGATCCCTTGATATGATCAAATAAATCATCAATCCTTGGTAGAGGATACATATTCTTTATTGTCACCTTGTTCAATTGTCTATAATCAATGAAAAGGTGCAAAGAACCATCCTTATTTGCAAAGAGCACTAGAGCTCCCCATGGTGATACACTAGGTCAGATACTACACTTGGCCAAAAGCTCCTCTAGCTATAGGTGCAACTACCTCAATTCCTGAGTGGTCATAACGTAAGGAGCTCTAGAGATAGGCTCCACTCCTAGAGTAAGCTCAATGCTAAAATCAATACTTATCTTCAGGGGCATGCCTAGAATCTCTTCTAGAAAAAAATCTGCATGCTCGTGTAAAATAGGGTGATCTAGAGTCTTCCTCATAGCACCTTCTTCATCTAGCTCATTTACCATAATAGAAAATACCTAACATCCCTTATGAAATCTCCACTTTAATTGCATAGAAGAAATCATCTGAAGAGATATAGTTCTTGATATCCCCACAATCTCTACATCCTTCCCTTGGTCATCATGAAACATAATTGTCTTCTTCCTTTAGTCTAGACTAGTTCTATGAGAGGCAAGCTAATCCATACCTAAGACCAGATCGTAGGAGCCAAGAGGAATAACTTGAAAGTCAACTAATGTCTCAAACCTTCTTATGCTAAATCCACACTTAGGAACTACAAAATCTATGGAAAAGTTCCACATACCAACCATGATCTTTCTTAACCACTTCCAGCTTACATTTAGCAAATAGAGATGGTGAAATAAAAGAATCTATGGCACCTAAATCAAATAATATAGAGAGAGGTGTACCTCAGATAGCTCTGATAGTCTCAACTACTATCCCCTAATGGTCTGCTTGAAGGTGATCTACTATCGCAAATACCCTATGAGCTCTACCTACATCTCTAACTATGGGCTTAGATGCTACTGGCCTAGGCCCTAAATACTAAGGTTCTTGTTGTGGACAATGAGCTATAATGTGTCTAATTTGCCCACATGTATAAAATCTTGTGCCTCTGCCAGACCCTCTCCCTATAGGTGGTGCATTTGACTACTGGTGGCTATCCCTACTAGCAAAAGATTAGCTACTCTATATAGGCTGAGCATGTTGATTTTTCTTATTGCGTTGAGAATTACGATTGTTCTTAGAGTTAGAACCACCGCCACCACTCTGTGCCTGAGGGTATGATCTCTTCTACTACTATGACTGTTGCTAAGACTAATTCTCCTTAGGAAAAGGAGGTTTCTTGTTGCCACCAAATTTGTGGTTGCCCTTAGATCCTAATGCTATAGGTGCTCCCACATAACCCCCATGTCCAAGGTTGACACTCTACTCTACAAGGATGGCTCAATGTACTGCATCTTTGAGGGTTTTAGGCTCAAATACCTTAACACCCCCAACTAAATAGTTGTTCAAGCCTCTAATAAAATGTTGTTCCAACTATGTTGGGTTGTCACTAAATCTTGAAATAGGCATGAGCTCATACTCTATAATGGTCATAGTATACTGTATCAGGTTATGGAACTCATTTACTCTATGCTACTTCCATTCCTATAGTAGGAATCGCTCATGGAAGCTCTCCAAGCATAAATCCCATGTGACACTATTCATATTTAAGCCTAACTTCTTTTCCTCGATTGTCCACCAAGTGGCCCCAAAGTTCTCCACATTGGTAATAGAAAACCTTGCTTTGACATTAATATCAAAGTCTTGCATAGCAAGAATCTTGTCAAGGGAAAAAAGCCACTACTCAGCTACATATCCAGAACCCTACCTATTAAATGGCTTGATCTTGGAACTTTGATGGTTCTTTATTGAAAAGATACAATGGATCTATGTTGATCCCTTTGAGGGCTCCTAGACTTGGGTCTATGCTCATGTTCTGCTTGACATGCTCTATTTTGATCATGAATAGGAGGTAGGCAATCAATGATGGTTTGCATCATTTTCCTCAGATCAACCTCCTTAGAGTCAGCATGGTCCTCTCTATGGCTCTCTTCCTGATGCTTATTGACATACTCTTCCGTATTCCCTTGCTAAGGCTCACTGCTATGATCTTCCCTATTTGCTTCCTAAATGGGGCTTTTGTTGATAGACTCATTTACACTAATATCTCTACCTCATCCACAACCTCTACCACAACCAAGGCTATAGCCTCTAACAGAAGATCTCGTCCAAGATACCATCCTACAATTATATCCAAGATACAGAATACTATAACAACCATAATGCAAAATACTGTAAATCATATATATAAAAGACACATGTTTTGCAAACAATAAAGGTGTCATTTTCAGTTTTTGAAGTCTAAGTGTTGAAGTATAAAAAATAAATAACTAATAGTTTAAGTTATGTTTTAGTTCAACTAGTTCAACACTAATGACATTCCAATATACCAGAGCTCCCAATGTAGAAACTCAGGCTCTAATACCAAATGTAATGCCTCACCAAGGGATCCAAAAGAAATAACGTATAGTTTTACTAAGTTTGGTAGCATTTTTCTCTTTTGCAACATGAAAGATAAACCATTCACATCAAACACATAGTAGTGAAAGCAATAACATACGTTCAAAAAAAATCATACATAACAGGTTGCATTCCTTAAGGATCCCATGATGTTGAATCACATTTAAATTTAATTAATACTAAGTCCATCATTTACCACATCCATATGAAAGAATAATAAAAATTCCAATGTCCTTTAAATAATACACATTTGTTTCGAATGCCTCTTGGAAAATTAAATTTGGAATGCTCAATCATCCACTGTACATGTCACAGGGTATGGAAGGCTTAAAAGAATATACACAAGTAAAAATAGAAATACATCATCCTCTTTGGATCCATGATACAAGTGCAAGAAAGTAAATGAAACCATCCACCATACATGATACATCCATACATCAATAAGATATAACATCCATCATAAAATTATACAACATTCAATATAAAATATAACCATCCATCATAATGATCCATGAATAGAATGAAGGTAAATGCCAACAAAGAATGCTCTAGCCACAATGACTATGGATGGATCTCAATGGTAAGAGTGAAAAAGAACTACCACCCAACCCTATCGAATCTAAAAGGCCCACTCCCACTGTGTTGAGGAGATAGTCTCAAATCCCAAACAGGATATCAAGTCACATAACACATATAGTCTCTAAGTCCAAGAATCCTAAAAGTATACCAATTCAAAGGTTCCAACATAGATTGACATCTAGACCCAAAGGCACACAAGGACACATAGGAATCTACTATAGAAATGAGAAAGTGTCATCACACGAATCATGTTCAAAGTTACTGAAGTAGTTCCCTTAGGACCATCGGGTCCCCAGTGAATCTAATGTGGCAACTAGTATCCTTTCGTACTGACAAGGCATAATATGCAATGCAAGGTCATAACTAAGCATTCTCTCTACTCTGATCCTAGTCTATACTATCACTCTGCAAGGTCATAACTAAGCATTCTCTCTACTCCGATCCTAGTCTATACTATCACTCAAGGCATGGTTGAGAACATAAAATTAACTCTTATTAGGCTCATTTAAGTTAGTATTTAGTGTAATGTTATCATTTATTAAACAACTTACAATGGGTTACCCCTAGGACCTCTTAGGGTCCTCGACTCCCATTGCAAGCCACCTCCCGACACTATATATAGATAACCTACCCTAAGCTCATGAAATCACAAATCAGAGAATCACAATAAAATCACCTCAGTCCTATACAAGTGACTAGTAAGAATCATAAAGATAACCACAATAATCACATAAGTTCTCTACGAGCAACTGAAAAGCAACAAAGATAAATCATAATATCCATTAGTTCTCAATGAGCAATCCAGAAAGTGACAAAGATAAATCACAATATCGATCGATTCTCAATGAGCAACTAGAAAGTATCCCAACAATACTAATCAATGACTAAAAATGGTTAAATTAGGTATCTCATAGCATAAATCTCGTTATCCCACAAAGACACTAAAACATAGTAACCAACAATATAACATGCTCATCATAAGCATATCATCACATACATGGTTGAGGAAAGAGATCAAGATTGAGTTAACATGATACCACCCTCACAAAACCCTTGAGCCTCTAGTAGATGTTATATAACTAGTCAACAATCTAGTCAAACCCAAAACCCCATAACATAGATAGCATAAACAAACAAGATACAAGTACATGTTTTGGTTTTCATTTGCAATCACATGGTTAGGCCAAATATGAGGTTTCAATTTTTGTTTTAGAGTTGTTATCAATTAAGAAATATCCTCCATTTTTGTTATAATTAACTCAAGTATTTGTTTAAGTAAAACAAAGATTTACACCCATAATTTAAAAATCAATTTTCTAAATTTACTAAGGGTAAATATTATATTTGTTTTGAGTTTGTTAAGATAAGACTCCCATATATTTATAACTCTAGTGAAGTCAGATTATAGATTTCCTCTCTTACTAATTAGTACTCATATTAACTAAATCAATTTTTTATAATAAACTAATGTCTATTTAAAAACATTTAATTA
Source organism: Cupressus sempervirens (assembly GCA_028749045.1). Lineage (NCBI taxonomy): Eukaryota > Viridiplantae > Streptophyta > Pinopsida > Cupressales > Cupressaceae > Cupressus > Cupressus sempervirens. Next base: position 957,592,992 of record CM053787.1, on the reverse strand, counting down.
ATATTTATAAAATTTGTTTTAAATAAATCAACAACTATATTAAATGTCATTTATTAATTTTATAAATTTTAAACTATTAATAACTTTATTAATAACATAACATTTAAAATAAATTATAACTATATTAAAAACTTTAATTAAATTAAATTAATAAAATTAAAAACTTTTAATAGAAAATAAAAATACCAAAATGTGTTTGTATTCTTTTAAAATAAACCGGCGCTATTTTTTATGATAGTCACCGTCCCTTTCATGGGGAAGGCCATGGCCTTGCCATTGCAGTGGTCTACTGTGCAGCCTTTAAGGCTGTTGGCAATCCACTGTCATGGATAGTGCTTGCGGCAGGGGGCTTTGATGTGACTGCCCACCTCCCCATACAAATTTGAGATATTTTTTGTAAAAAAAAATTTATAAAGTATTTTTTATATAAACATTTCCCCTTCAGAAAAACCCAGTATAAAATTCATTTCAAAATCTGGTGAAACAAATTCATTTTTAAGTGAATGTATACATTTTTATTTTTATTTTAAATCAAATCCAAGAATTAATCTGATGGATGAAAACAATGTACCCATTTCTATATTTTTTTTGTTTAATTTCCTCTAAGAATATTTTTTCCCAATTAAAAATTAAAACCCTTCCTAGTAATTTCTCAATCTAGAATCTACTGGAAGGAAAGTTATATTGAACAAATAAAAATGTTCCATGTATAGAATAACTTCCAAATGTCCAGAACTCACAACATGATATATTCTTCACAAGAATTATCAAAACAATCATCTGACAAACATGAAGAAGATAGGAAAGAAAAGAGCATATTTAAATTATGCAAAATTCACAAGCACCTACCTAGACACTGTAGAGAACAATTCCCCTTTCAGAACCTTCTCCTTTTTAAAAATCTCTTCCTTCTCCAAAATTTGTGGTTCATTGAAAATGAACCCCCAAATTGTGATAAGGAGTTCTCTCCCTAAAATTAGGGCACTAATTGTGCGTTCACTCGAGAGAACTCTTTGCTCACAACCTTTTAACTCTTTATTAACTTTTATTTGTCTTAGTTTTATCTTTTCCATGCACATTCATTAATTAATTAAATTACATTATTTAAGTTTTAGTTGACCTCTTTTTAAATTAATTTATTTAATTTAGTCTCATGCACGTATCTTCCAATCATGAAACTTTTAATAAATTAATTTCTTTTCCCACTTCTAAATTTATTAACTTAAATAATAATAATATTTAGCATTTATTTAAAAATGAAATCTAAATATGTTATTAAATTAAATAAATGTTATCGTGTTCCAAATTTTAAACTTATAAATTTATCCTCAAATTTAATTCTTTTTATTTAATTCTTTTCCCATTTGATTAAATAAAATAAAATATTAAAATATCATATTAATTTTCCATTAATATAAATCATTAAATAAGTATTTTAATTAGACTTAATTAACAAAAAATTCACCAAAGACTCCCAAAGTAAAATACGAAAACCCATCATAGAAAAATTCATACAAAATCAAACTAAGGGGTTAAAATCATGAATTAATGTCATTTGACACATTCGAAGGGTACACAACTTAGATACTTGTCCTAATTGTCAATTAGGACAAATGGCTCAAAGGTTTAAGATTTGGACTTAAGAATTTATCTCCCCTCTCTTACCATTGAGATAATATGATAAGGTATGTTCATCCTAGCAATTTAGGAAAGTTGATACTCGATACTTGCAACCTATATAAAATTCATGCATGTACATACACAATATATACTAAGCTAAACAGGTAATGGTAGGAAATGGTGCATCATGTAGATCCCAACTAGCAGGTGACTACAACTCCCTTCATTAACCACATTAGAAATACCATACATAAAGAAAAAAAACATGCACACAATACATATGTAGTATGACATAAGTATCCATAAGACAACACATATGATAATCCATCTAAGCAACATCAATAACTGAAAACACTATAATAATTAGCATGCATACATGAAATGTAGAGTCTAAGTAATTTCATATTATATATCAACTGAATCTAAAACAATATCTAATACTATCAAAATAATGCTACTAATCATCAAACATAAAACTGGCCTAAAAGAGTTCGACAATGATAGCAAAAATGTAAACTAGGAAAATGTAGACTAGGGGTAGGCACCACTCTCTCTCTCTCTCTCTCTCTCTCTCTCTCTCTCTCTCTCTCTCTCTCTCTCAAAGTACACCCAGTAATATCTCCCCCCACTATCTAAATATACCCTCTAATTTCTCTCTCTAGTCTCTACATACACCACATAATCCCTCTCTAATCTCTAGATGCACCCACTTATCTTTCTCACCCTACTCTCTAGATACTACTCCTAATCTCTCTCTCCCTCTATGCTCTCTAGATACGCCCCTATTCTCTCTCTCTCTCTCTCTCTCTCTCTCTCTCTCTCTCTCTCTCTCTCTCTCTCTCTCTCTTTGTGGATACACCTCCTGTAGTGCTTGCCCCTAGTTTGCATTTTGTTATTATTGACAAACTCTTTTAGGCTAGTTTTAAGCTTGATGATTAGTGGCATTATTTTTTAGATTATTAGATATTGTTTCATATGCAGTTAATTTTATAGTGAGATTACTTAGTACTCTATACTTCATGTATGCATGATGATTATTATAGTGTTTTTAGTTGTTGATGATGTTTAGTTAGATGAATTATCATATATGTTTTCTTATGGATACTTACCCCATAGTACATGTGTATGGAGTCCGTGTATGTTTTCTTTATGTATGGCATTTCAGATGTGATTAAGGAAGGGATTCATAGTCACTTGCTAGTCATGATCTACATGATGCACCACTTCCTGCCATTGCCTATTTAGCTTAGAATATTGTATTTGTACATGCATGGATTTTATGTAGGTTGGAAGTACCAGCTATCAAATTCCCTGAATTTCTAGTATAAGCATACCTTATTGCATTATCTCAATGGTAAGAGAGGGGAGATAAATTATTAAGTCCAAATCTTAAACCTTTAAGCCATTTGTCCTAGAAAATTAGGACAAGTATCTGAGTTGACTATCTTTCAAATACGTCGAATGATAGTAATTTGTGATTATAACCCTTTTAGTGTGATTTTGTATGTGTTTTTCTATGATGGGCTTTCATATTTTTATTTTATGAGTCTTTGGTAGAGATTCTATTAATTAAGTCTAATTAAAAGATTGAATTAATGATTTAATTTAATAAGAAATTATTATGATCTTTTAATAACTAAATATATTTAATTAATTGATAAATTAATTTTAAAAAATAAATAAATTTGAAGATAAAAGTTATAAGAAAGTTTTTAGAATAGTATAATATTTATTTAATTTAATAATAAGATATTTAGAGTTTATTTTTAAATAAATGCTAAATAATATTATTACTTAAGTTAATAAATAGTTTATCAAATTAAACGTTCAAAAATAAATTAAGAAGTGGAAAAAGGAGTTAATTTATTAAAAGTTTTATGATTGCATGATGCCTGCATGAGATTAAATTTAATAAATTAATTAAAAAGAGAAGTCAAGTGAAAATTAAATAAAGTAATTTTATAATTCATTGAACATGCATAAAAAAGATAAAGTTATAGTTCTAATTTTGATGTTTTATATTTATTTAATTTAATAATAATTTATTTGGGAGTTTTATTTTAATTAATAAACTCTAAATAATATTGTTAATTGAATTAATAAATATATTATTAAAGCATCTCATGATTTAATAAGAGAGAGAAAATATAATTTATAAAGTTTATTTTAATTAAATTGCATAAAGCTTATGCATGAAATTAAAATATAATAAATTAATTAAACATAGACTAAGCAACTATTTAATAAATTTTATTTTAATTAAATTGCATAAAGTGTATGAATGAAATGAAAATATAATAAATTAAATAAATGAAAAAGCTAATTAATTTAATAAAGATATTTTAATATCTAAAAATTTGTGCATGAAAAGGTAAAAGATAACACTTGATAAACAATAATTGATTAGCGATAACCCTCGCATGATTGCACAATTAGAGCACCAAATTAAGGGAGAACTCTTTATCAAAGATTGTGTGATTGCACAATCAGTGCCCCAAATCAAGGGAGAACTCTTTATCAGAGATCTAGAGCTTATTATGCAATTACATAGGTTTAGGAGGAGGAATTTCAAAGAAAGAAATTTTCAGAGAAAAGGGATTGTTTTGCATGCTTTGTGTGATTGTTGTTTTAGCATTAGATCCAGGTAAGATCTCATGGTTTATTTTTACAGTGGTTTTCCATCCTTCAAATTAATGTCTTCCTTGTGTTTGTTGCATTTCTATTTTCAGAATTCTTCTGGGTTGAGACCCTTGTTTTGCATATTTATTGTTCTTCATTTTCATGAACTTCTGTAAGCAATTTAATGATTGAAAACCTTGTGTTGGATTTGGTTGTTCATCATTCTAAGGAAACATCTGTATACAAATTAGAAATTAGAAAACCTTCGTGTTAAGATTTATTGTTCTCTACTCTTGAATACATCTGTGAAAGAGTTAAATTGAAACCCTTATTGTTAAATTGAGGTTTTGTATATGGAATTGTTAAATTGGGTTTTGGTTTCTGAACAGAAAAAAAATTTTAGTTTATAGAATTTGATGGGTTGGTTTGCATTTCTATATTAGGGCTATATTGGAAAGTTTACATTTTTAGTAAGGTTCTATTTTTGGAAAGTTTCCATTTTAGTAAGTTTATGTTTTAAGTAAGTTTCTTTTTCGAGCAAGTCTATATTATAAGTAGGTTTCTATTTTAGGCAAGTTTCTATTTTTAGTAGGTTTCTATTTTTAGAAAGTCTCTATTTTTGGTAGGTTTCTATTTTTAGAAAGTCTCTATTTCAATCAGGTTTCTATTTTCAGAAAGCCTCTATTTTTAGTAGGTTTCTATTTTTGGAAAGTATATGTTTTTAGTAGGTTTCCATTTTGGAAAATTTATATTCTTACTAGGTTTCTATTTTTGGAAGTTTTTATTTTTAGCAGGGTTCCGTTTGGAATTTTTTTTTCCAAAGTTTGATAAATTTTCAATTATTATGGTAATAATTGATGATTATTGTTATTATTAATTTTAATAAGTATTGTTAAAATTTGAAAATTTGATTTATTACTTTATTATTTAAATATAATTCTAAAGTAAATTAAAAATTAAAGAAATTAATTGGGAGAATTAATGTTCTCTTTTATAAACTTTAATGTATTTATATGGTTTAGATATATGAAAATGCTTTGTAATACTAGAAAATTTTTATTATTAAAAAATCTTAGTAGTTATAATACTTTGAGAAAATGAAAACTGTAACCTTACTATTAACTCAACAATGTGTTTTCAAATCAAACCAAACTATGAAACCTACACTTTATTATCTGTATGTTGTCTATGTTTTGGGTTTGGGTTGACTAGAGTGTTGACTAGTCTTAAGATGTTACCAAAGGCTTGGGAGTTCTATGAGTGTGGTATTATGCTGACTCGATCTTGATTATGTTTTCTTAACCATGGTAATGTGATGGTATGCTCTACGATGAGTGTGTTTATATTATTGGTTACTATTTTTAGTGTCTTTGTGGGTTAGTGAGATTTATGCTATGACATTCTTGACTTAACATTTTTTGAGTCCTCGATCAATTATATTTGGGTTGCTTTTTAGTTGCTTTGATAGGAATGAGGTGCTTTCTTTGTTCTTGGTGATGTCATGTTATGACAGATTTGACTTAACCATTTTGAGTCTTCGATTAGTATTCTTGGGATGCTTTCATGTTTCTTGTAGAGAACTGATGTGATTGTTGTGAATTATTTTTTGATGCTTTCCACTCACTTGTATAGGACTAAGATGATTTTATATGATTTTTTGATTTATACTTCTATGAGCCTAGGGTAGGTTGTCTACTTATAATGTCAGGAAGTGGCTTGCAATGGAGACCAAGGCCCTAAGTGGTTCCTAGGGTAACTCATTGTAAGTTGTTTAATAATTGAAAACACTAAACTAAATGAGAGTAAAATGAACCTAATAAAGTTATTTTTATGTTCCTACCCATGCCTTGAGTGCTAGTACAAACTAGGATGGGAGTAGAGAGAATGCTTGGTTGCAACCTTGCATCCGTAGTATGCCTTTTCAGTACGAGAGGATACTAGTGGCTGCATAGGGATTACTAGGGGGTTAGTGTCCTGGCAGATTGTTAGGGTAACTCTAGCATGATTCATGCAATGACACTTGTCTACTTACATAGTAGGTTTCCTATGTGTCTTTGTGTGCCTCTAAGTATAGCTATCAATTTATCTTGGAACCCTTGAGTTAGAATATTTTTAGGATTTTCTTGACTTAGAGAGTACTTTTTGATTTTTTGTTTGATATCATGTTTGGGACTTGAGACTATCGCCTTAGCACAACGGGAGTGGGCCATTTAGGTTCCACATAGTTGGGTCATAAGTCCTTTTACTCTTACCATTGAGATCTATCTATAGACACCATGGTTGGAGCTTCCTTGTCTAGATTTCCTTTCATCCTATCTTTGTATCATTATGATGGATGGTTATATCTTACGATGGATATTTATATCTTTTATGATGGATGGATATATCTTTTGTGGTGGATTCTTTTATTTATTGTATTTTACTTTGTATCATAGATTTGAGGAGGATGATGTAATTCTATTTTTATATATGCATATTCTTTTAGCCTTTCATACCTTGTTACATGTATAGTGGATGATTGAGCATTTTTAATTTTATTTGCAAAGTGGCATTCAGAAAAAATGTATATTATTCAAAACTATCTATTCAAACTACTTGCACTCTTAGACTATTCTATTCCTTGCAACTAGTTACCCCTTTTCTATCTACAAACAGTCTACAATAGCAGCATCCTGCTTGACTAATGACCTATGATCTACACTTCAACTAGTCTCTTCTTTCAGTTATCTTGTCTTTTTCCTCTAGTATTTGTTATACTCCATATCATGATAGTCATAATCTTTGGCTATTCTAGCCTTCTTTCAAACTACTCATACCTTAGTATACAACACTCTTCTCTTGCTTTTTGAGACTACATTTTAGTGTGATCCTTGTCTTCATCTTTGCTTCTTGTTCTTGTCTATGACTATCACAACAAGTAGTGGAAATGTGTTTTATCCCCTTAAACTTAGGCAAGGTTGAGCTATGGGTCATAATTGTGGCATAGGTTGCCTTCCATTTTATACATGGTCTACATCTAGTTTGTCTAGTGAGGAATCTTCATCATTTCCTTCACCTATTAGATCACCTCAAGTCTAGAGAACATTCTCCATAAACTTACAGAAAACCAAGAACCCATTGTATCAAAAGGATACTAATACTAGAAAAGGTCCCACATCTTCAAACAACACATTTGAATTCTTCTTCAAAGGATCTTTCCAATCACAACATATTGAAACTAAACAAGGACCTTTCCAATCACAACATATTGAAACTGAACACGTTCCTATAATGGTTGATTATGAACCTAAACACAGTGACCATAGCAAAAACCAAGACTAACCTAGGAATGACAAAGAAAAAGACCATTAAACTGATAAGGAGGAGGAAGAGGTGGAAATAATTCCTAAATACATAGCAAAGTGTCATAAAGACAAAAAATTTGAAAGGTCATGGAAATTATGCTCAACAAAGAGAAAGAAAAATACTTTCTCAAACTTTCCCAAGAGGGAGCTAAGCTACCACAACATTTCAATGTGGAAACTATCATCATGCCTAAGGAGGAATCTGAGACTTCCAAAATCCAAAAACAACTAAAAATCGTGCAAGATCAACTAGCTCAAAGAATGCGTGATAAAGACAAACCCACAAAAGCATACACCTTAGATGCTCTTTGTCCATTTTCATTTGACAAGAGCATAGAAATGCCTCCTTTTCCAAGAGGAATAGAGTTAGCTGAATATGATAAATACTTTTAAACTACCAATCCCCAAGGATCATTTGTAGGAATTTGGTGCATTGTCTATGGAATTTATGCACAATCAAACATATCTCATGCATTTATTCCCAAGAAGTCTAGGTGGTCAAACTATGGAGTGATTTTCACACTTGCCTCCTAGTATCAAAATGTTTGATGAAGTTGCCAACCTATTTATCCAGCAATATTCTCATAACATTCAACACCCTATTAATATCCAAGATTTTTGTAATCTTAAGCAGAAGGTTGGGGAACCTTTCCTCACATTCCTTCAGAGGTGGAGACAACTTTATACTAAATATTCATGCAAGATTCCTGAAATGGAAAAGCTTGACATCTTCACTGATAATCTCCTGCCCAATTTTGGGTATAGAGTCCAACTTCAAAGTTCATGCACCTTCAAGGACATGGTTAGACAAGCTATCCACATAGAGGAATTCATGGCAAAGAAGGGAAAACTTACCCTTCAGAAGGACATAAAACAAGGATCCACCTCTAACAAGGATAAACCCAAGTACGTCAACAAGAACCAAGAAATTGTACATGATGGGGTTGTTGACAATGTCACTCCCAAACTTGCTAAGACAACCTTTAATCTCATAGATAGTCTCAATGTAGCCAAGAATGTTGAGAAACCTCCTCCTGACAACAAGACATATAGAAATAGGCCAAGAAACTCATGGGCTACACACCCTAAATGAGAATATACACCTCTAAGAAAACCTTTAGATGTAGTTTACAAGACCTTGCTACAAAACAAGCTCATTTCACCATTGGAATACTCTTGCCCTTATACTCACAACCACACCCACCATGGTGGAATGAAATTGCATTCTGCTAGTACCACCAAAATAAGGGACACAAAACTAGAAACTACATAAACTTGCATCACAAAGTCTAGGACATGATCAATGATGGTGACATTGTGGTAGATGGACATAATAAGAACTTGGATCACAAGGCTTTCAAGGAGCCACTCCCATCTTATGAAAAAGGAGAGAGCTCAAAACCAAAATCTAACAACAAGGTCAACTATACATACTCTAATGATAACAATGTGATCAACATGGTTGGACCTATGGATTTTGAGTACTCTCACATTATTACCATCAAGGGCAAGCAAGACAACAATAAACCCAAGACACCATTTGTCTTGAGGGGTCCTACTCACCACACAATTGATAATAAATCTTCACAATACTATGCCAACATTGTTACATGTTCTCTCACCAAGTTTGTACTCAAAAGCCTTGTGCCTTCTACTCTTGATCTTGAACAATACAAAGATAAACCCTTGCTAGTCCATCTAGTCGAGGTGCAAAATTCAAAAAAAATTCAGTAGCCACTAGCTACAGTGTTCTTGATCAATTAAAATAAACTAATGCTAAAATCACAATCTTTGAGCTACTTAAAATCTTTCCTACCCATAGGAAGATTCTTGACAAAGCCCTCACTGAGGAAAATGTTCATCAAGGTCTTGATCTTGAGTGATTTCAATCTATGGTAGGTCATTTGACCTTGCCTTACTATATTTTCTCTGAGGAGGACGATAATTAATTGAGTTACCCACACAATCAACCTCTACACATTGAGGTCATGATAGATCAGATGCATGTTTGTCAAGTACTCATTGATAATGGAGCTAGGCTGAACATTGTCTCTACTACTCTCCTTAGATAATTAGATTATTCTACGGACTCTATTGATCCTCATCACAACATCACTATCAAACTATATGAAAAATTCAAGTGAAAGTCTCTAGGTCTTGTGGTATTTCCCCTCTGTGTTGGTCTTGTAGAAATGGATGTCACTTGTCAGGTCCTCGACATTCCCTTGGGTTACAATATTTTGCTAGGAAGGAAATGGATACATGAGATGTGCATTGTATGATCCACATACCATCAATGTGTAAAACTCTCATTTCATGGCTTTGAAGTCACTATCCTTGCAAGTACTAGCTATACCTACAATATGTTGAAAGCTACCAAAAAAAATGTCCTTACTAATAGGGAATCTACTAATTATCATGATAACAAGCTGAAGCAAATTGAGTAGTCATTCAAGCTAAAAGAAACTAGCATCGGTGAGTACCACATTGAACCAATGCTATCATTAACATCTCTTCCTGAGTCTCCCTGTCATTATGAGAGACCATCAAAGACAAAGAAGCCATTTGTGTTGACACCTCAAACCAAGTATAATGGTACCTTTGTCAAGGCTATACTACCTGTAGAGGATGAAAGTGAAAACAAAGCCATTGTTGTAGGACTTTACAAAGAGGAGACTCTAGTTGATGTCATAGAACAAGCTTGTGAGATCACTCCTAAGAAATATGGCCCTAGTCTAAGACTCGTTGAGTGCTTTGACTATAAGGGAACTAGTCCTATTGGATGCAATAATAATGGTCTAGTTGATCATGTCAAAGCAATAGCTTGAACAAATAGAGATACTTCTAGTCTAGGCTTTAAGAAGGTTCCCTTCCATTTAGGGATTAACAAATTCATACTAGAGCCTGAGAGTTCATCTAGAAATGAGTCATAAGCTAAGTCTGATACTCAAGATGATAATCTGATGATGAGGATCCTTATCCTTATCCTCTTTCTCATGATCTTGTTAAATTCTTTGATGAGCTAGATGAATTTGTACCATGTGTTAGTACTATGGATGGTACTAGTGATTCTTCCAAGGACAATACTAATCTAAACCATGCCTATTTAGAATAGCAAGAGTCTAGTTAGGTGTTACATGTTGAATACCTATATAAAAATATAGATGATGATGGAGATTATGTCCCTATCACTATTGTAGAATTCTATAGCCTATCACCATGTAGCACCAATTCTAAGGAAGATGAATTTGACTCCCTTTCAGAAGCAACTACAAAGAAAGACATTGACCAAGTTCATGTCGATGAAAACCAACTCAAAGTAGGTGAAGTGTCTAGGGTTAGGTCAGACAAGTCTGACCCAACTAGTGTCCTTGAGTCTTTGATTGATGACATTAGTGCTCAAAGGAATTCAAACACACTTACATTTTTGGTCTAAGCATTTAATAACTATACTGTGAACATAATCGAACCCACCACTACACGTCCACTCACATATTTTAAGCTTATAGACTAGAAGTCTCATACATCTAGTGAAGTCCCCATATTCCAGAATGACTATGCTCTTTCCTATTACTTAAACATTGTCGAACTAGTAATGTATTCCACCAATGAACAAAGCATCAACATGAATGAAGTTGACATCAAATATCTCAATCATACAATCAAAAAGAAATGAAATAGAAGGTCCAATGGTGAAAATCACATTGTGGTAGTGTCATAACCTAAAAAGGTAAAAATAAAATACATATCCAAGGGTGAAAACCTCTCTGAGGTGCTTGTAGATGAGATATTTGATGCACTTCCTAGTCATTTTTAGGAGAGATTATTAGTGTTGATAGAGCCAACACAACTGATCAACTTAGGCATATAAGAGCATCCTCACATGATACATCTGGTATAGTAACTATCTCCAGAAGAAAAAGAGGAACTCATTGCCTTCTTCTGAGAAAAGAAGATAAACTTTGCATGGACATATTTGGACATGCTAGGACTAGATCTTGATCTCATTATGCATCATTTTTCCATTACACCCTGCATTAAACTAGTTAAACAAAAACTTTAGAAAATGCATCCTCATGTTGCAGTACTCATCAAAGTTGAACTAAAGAAGCTCCTAAAAGTTGGTTTCATCCATGCTATTGATTATGCTGAATGGATATCTAACATTGTTCTAGTCTCCAAGCATTAAATATCTATTAGATTTTGTACTAGCTTCTATGATCTCAACTTAGCATGCCCTAAGGATGATTTTTCACTTCCCAACATTGATATGATAGTGGACATGCCAACAAGATATGAGATGTAATCATTCATGGACAGATTTTTTGGTCATAATCAGATCAAACTTGCACCAAAAGATCAAGAAAAGATTGTTTTTACTTGTCCATGGGGAACCTTTTGTTGGAATGTAATGTCATTTGGCTTGAAAAATGTTGGTGCTACATATCAAAAGGTAGTTACTACAATTTTCCATGACATGATGCATAAGACCATGGAGGACTATGTTGATGATACCTTGGTCAAGAGCACAAAATGCAATACTTATCTTCAAGATTTGGGACCTATCCTAGATCACATGGAAAACTTCAGTCTAAGGCTTAATCCCAAGAAATGTGTATTATGTGTCACATCAGGGAATCTACTAGGATATATTGTGTTTGCAAAAGGAATCGAGGTGGATCTAGAGAAAGTTGAAGCAATCATGGATATGCCTCCACCTTGTAATATCAATTAGATGAGAGGTTTACAAGGAAGACTCCAATCTATTGATAGGTTCATCTTATTACAAATAGCAGATAGATCACAACCTTTTAGAAGGAATCTACATAAGGGTGTGAAATATAATTGGAGTCAGGATTGCAAGCAAAGCTTGACACAGATAAAATAATATCTTGCTAGTCAGCTAATCTTGATGCCTCTTATCTATGGGAAGCCTCTGATTTTTTACATTTCAACAACTAAAACATCTTTGGGTGTCTTATTAGCTCAAGAGGAAAAAAATAACAAGGAAAGAGCTATTTACTATTTGAGTTGCACATTGATCTCTTATGAGATGAATTACAATATCATTAAGAAAGGTTGCTTTGTGGTTGTCTTTGCTTCCCAAAAGTTGAGACACTACATACTTGCTCACACTATGCAACTAGTGGCTAAAATTGATCCACTAAAGTACTTGCTCAACAAAGAATCTTTAAAAAGAAGATTGGCTAAGTGGGTCATGATACTCAACAAGTTTGACATTTAGTATGTTGAATGAAAGGCTATCAAGGGACAAGAAATTGTTGATCAACTAGCGGATGCACTGATGTAGAGTCTTCTCCCACTAAACATTGATTTTTTGGATGATTCAATTTTCATGTTTACACACCAAACATGGGTAATGTTCTTTGAGGGGTCCTTCACACAACAGGGATTTGGTGCTAGGTTACTCTTCATAACACCACAAAGATATTCATTTCCTAAAGCATACAAGTTTTTTTCCCTTGTACAAACAATATTGCAGAATGTGAGGCTCTAATTAATGGCATGAAGATTGCGGCTGAATGGAGAGTGGATCAGTTAAATATCTTTGGGGATTCTTTGCTCATAATCAACCAGGTTAATGATGTATATTAGATTAAGGATGATAAATTATTTCCTTGCAAATGCATGGTTGATGACATGAAGAAATGTTTTGCTCACATCACCTTCTAGCAAATTCCTTGAGTAGATAACAAAGTGGTTGATGCCATGGCTACTCTGGCTTCCTTGCTATAGATGCTAGAGAATTATCTTCAACATGAGTCCCTCACAAAAACATTACTCTACCCTTCCTATGATACCCCTGAATCTAGAATGATCTATTCTATTGTAGGACAAGATTCATCCTGCTACCATCATATATACTCCTATCTGCATGACCAAACCATTCCAGATGGTCTAACCTAGAATGAAAAACATCACCTTATCTGTAATGCTTCATGGTATGCCATTATTGCCAGTGACTTGTTTAGGAGAGGTCTAAATAATACACTTCTTAGGTTTCTAGAGTCTAGAGAGTCCAAATGTGTATTAATTGATGTTCATGAGGGTATTTGTGGGTCTCACTCAAATAGCTTCACACTAGCTTGCATACTTATTAGAGCTAGTTACTATTGGCCAAATATGGAGCAAGAGGAAATCAAGTACACCAAGGCCTATAAATAGTGCCAGCTCCATGGGAATTTGATTCACACTCCAACTAGGGATCTAATTCTATCTATCACACTATGGCCATTCCAACAATGGACCTTCAATCTTGTGAGTCAGATTCACCTGTCTTCATCTAATGGACATAAGTTCATTATTACTGCTATAGACTACTTCATGAAGTGGGTAGAGGTAGTACCTCTCTCAATGGAAAATGGTAAAAATATAGCTTTGTTTATCAAAAACTACATCATATGCAAGTATGGTGTACCTTCCTCCATTATTACTAACAATGAAGGACATTTTAAAAACAATAACCTCAAGGAGCTATGCAAAAGATTGAAAATCATGCAACATTGGTCTTCTATCTATTACCCTTAGGGAAATGACTAAGAAGAGGCATCCAACAAGGTGATCCTCAAGATATTGCATCACACAATCAGTAAATCTAGAAGGGACTAGCACCTTTCGATTAATCTAGCTCTATGGGCATACAAAACAAGTATCGGGACTCCAATAGGTACAATACCCTGTGCTTTGGTCTATGGAGTGGATGATGTGCTTCTAATAGAGGTTGAGATTCCTACTCTAAGAATCCCTATGAATGGCCTAATCACAGATGAAGATTATAGAATATCTTGGCTTTAAGAGCTAGTACTATTAGATGAACATTGAGAAGTGGTGTGCGATCATCTTCCAACTTATCAATAGTGAATTTCTAGAAGCTACAATAAGAAAGTTAATCCACATAAATTTCAACTAGGTGATCTCATCCTGAGAGAGAATCCTAAGAATCAGCAAAAATAGGTCCAAAAAGGGAAGTTTGAACCAAATCGACTTGGTCCTTACATAGTCATTGTAGTGTTCGGATATGGTGCTTACTAGCTTTCTACAACTAAGGGAGAGGTGCTTAAGGAGCCTATCAACACTCTCCACTTGAAGTAGTTATAGTTCTTATATGATCTCAAAAGCTCTTTGTATATATGTAAATGTCCTAAAAAAATCTAACAATTGAAAAAAGTCCTTAAAAAATATATTATCTCGATGAAAACCTAGCAATAGGCAGCTTGGTAATACTAAAAAAGTTGAAAAACAAGAGAAAATTTCATTGGTGAAAACCTAGAAACAAGCATCATGGTAGTAAAAAAATTGAATCTCTACCAAGAAGGTGAAAACCTAGCAAATAGGCACCTCTTGTTCCCACTGCTCAATCTTGTACTGCATCTTCTTGTAGACACCTAAAAACCTTTAGAAAATAAAGTATTTTTATTTTCTGGAAAATCCCTGATGACATCATCATTTATTAATTAATTAATTAATTAATTTTTATGCCATTAAATCCCTTTATCTTAATTAAAAATATTTAATTAAGGAATCCCTCCCAAAAATGTTTAAATCTTATTTAAACATTATTTCCTTATTTATTAATTATTTAATTAATAAATTGACCAAAAATCCTAAAATAAATTTAAAAAAATTTTTTGCCCAAAACTTGGCCAATTTCCTTATGACCAATAACCTCTTCCAAAATCTTCTAATCCTTCTTTAATTTTGATTAAAGGCTAATCCCATCATTTCCTACCCCTAATCCCAACTCAAAATATTTAATTAAGTTTAAATATTAATCCTCATGTTTATTAAAAAAGTTTTAATAAATATCTCCTCAACCCAAACCCTTGAAATAAATAAAACTTTATTTATTTCCTAAAAATCTAATTTATCCTCGTCCTAAGAAGTTCTAGACTCTTCTAGAAAGTCTTCATCCTCATCCTCGGAAATTCTAGACTATTCTAGAAAGTCTTTATCCTCATCCAAAGTCTAGACTCTTTTAGAAGATGTCTTTAAACCTAATCCTAATCCCCTCCTGACCTTGTCACATTTCCTAAACATGGGTTAAAACTTACTAACTCAAGCCAAAGTTAACAAATATCTCCTCCTTCACCCACCCTCATTAAATGCCATCCACTTGCCTATCCCTAAGCTAATCCTAAACCATCTTAATCCATCCTCTAATCATTTTCACAAGCCTAAACAAGCTTAAAACCTTCCTAATCAAGTCCAAGTCGAAATTGCTCTCATCACCCTCAAAATATCTCAACCATAAAACTTTATGAAGTCCACTAGGTCATAAATGACTCTTACAAGCCCTTTTATTTCTCTTACAAGTCATTATGAGGGTCTTTATGAAGATTTTACCCCTTGAGCCTCCATTGTTGACTCATCCTTCCCCTTTCCTCTATCCTCTCACCATGTGACATGTGTCACTCCTTGATTGGCTATAAGGAAGCACAATCCATGTGCTCTCTTCTCATGCAATCTGAGCCCTCCATGAGATTTTTCCCATCCTTGCATCTTAGCCCTCAATCCCTCAAGCCTCTTGCCTATAAATTGGATCCTTCCCCTTTGCAAAATAACACAATCCATGAAGTAAAGTTATAATGCTATTTTGAGAGTCAAATCTATACTAAAGCCATCTATCCACACCAAAAATCCACAATCATCCATTGAAGCCTTTGGAAGCATATTGAGCATACATCCTATCCATTTAGATAAAGCCACTCAACAAGAGAGCTTCTCATTGAGAGAGCCCATTAATGGCTCAAATTTTCAATTGAGAACTCATCTTAGTCTATCTTTAAGTTTATGAATTTTGTTTAGTTTGTAGAAGCTTTATTTAAATTTGGTTTCTATTAGCATACTAACATTGCTCATATACATTTTGGCATGCCCGGTGGGACCTCGCATGGGTCATTTTCATTAGCTTTTTTAGTCAAGTTTTGTATGTCATTTGCTGATTTTGGCTGATTTTGCTTATTTTTGTGATTGCTAGGATTGTATAAATTGGTTTTGTAGGTCCACATGAGCATGAAGAAGACAAAGGAACTCATAGTCTATCTCATAGTATTTGCAGATTTTTCAATCTTATAGGTGGACAAAGCACTTGGAATTCTTCTTCCTCTTCTTGTCTATATTCTTCTTATTCCATCTACTTCTTCTTCTTCTTCTTGTGGGAGATCTTGGCCATTTCTTTTTTAAGGAAGCAAAATCATACACACTTCTTTTTAGTGCTTAAAATGAACCCCCAAATCATACTTAAATCTATTAAAAAATTAAAAATTTGCAAAAAAGAAAAAATCTTTTAACAAGTGAAACTAAACCAATCTAATCATTTGCATCCTTGCAACATCAAGGTTTTAGATGCATTCATGCAAAGTTAGGAACACTTCATTTTTGGGAATTTAAAAAGAACTTCAAGTTTCCATTTCAAAAGGTTCAAAATCAACACTAAGTGCACACTAAAATCTAAATCAAACTCAAAGCATCAATCAAAGATAAAATGAACCTCATTTGCAAATATGTTAAAGTTCTTTTAAAAATCTCATGAAAATTAAGAGTCCTAAATGGTTGCCAAAAATTGTCCTAAAAGCTTTGTTATTTGTTCCAAAAAAATGTCTTGTTGCAAAATCTTGAATGTTTCTTAGGTTTTTCATGCATCAAAACAATCTAGGAATATCATTTTTGGGCTTAAAACATGCAAACTAGAACACAAAATCTTGAATGAAGACCAAAGTCCAAAGAGTCATTTTCACTTTTGAGTCCAAAACAATCTTGAATGATCTAAGGTTAAAACAAAGCACTTCAAAGTTCTTAAAACAACACACAAAATCTCAATCTTGAATGCTCAAAGGAAAAAACTTGAATGTTTAATCACTTGTCTTTGAATGCATGTTGCTAAAATCACTCTTGAGTGCCATGGATTAAAATCAAGTTTGTTTTTTTTATGAATGCATGATTAAAATAAAAAATCCAATCTTGAATGCAAAAGGTCAATTAATCATTACAATATCTCACACTTCATCTTTTGGGGCATAAAAAGAATCTACATTCTAGGAACTTCCTAAATTATAAAAACCAAATAAAGACGCTTTAAGTGAGTTTGTAGTTGGACTCACCCTCTTTAATCACCCATCAAATATTAACTATTGGTTGCAATCTCAGCGCCATCTATGGGGATGGGTCCACCTAAGAATGTGTTAAGTGCTCCACAAAGATCAAACTTCACTTACTTGTGTTTTTATTAGTTTTTCTAACTTAGAAAATTCCTTGAATGCACATTAGGCTCGCTAACACTTCATTTGGGCATAAAAATTGGACAAATCTTGATGTGGAGGGCCTTCGGGCATGCGCTTGGAAATCGAGTTTCACACATCTTTGTTTTGGGCTTAAAACAAACTCACACTCAATCTTGAATGCCTAACAATCAATGGACATTGCATGGTTTTGACGCATTTTCAATGACGCTCACATTTCTTATGTTGATGATCTCTTGACTTCCATTATGCTAACGACGCTGTCAAATTGGAATGAACATTGTATGCCATAATCACAAGTGTCTTCAATCATAGCTTACAAAATCTAAATCATCAATTGGAATAAACGTGTGTCTTTTAAAGCCCAAGATCATGTATGTGGTCTTGTTTTACACTTTTTAGGAGGTCTGCTTGGGGATTTCATCACCCCTTGGGATGACCTCAACTCCAGTGTTCCGGCAGAGTATAAAAATTGAGAGGTGAATCCAAAGACACCTCTCTTGGAATCAAGATTTTGTCACTCGGGCTAAGCCTCAAGGAACTTTATACCCTTGAGAAGTGAAAGAGGAGAAGTGGGTTACCGCTCCTCTTGGCTGTGTGACATCTTTTTGGTTTCATCTACGGATTTGGGCCTCACGTACCTTGTGTATATCGAGGACTCCCTAGCTATAACAAATTTCATCCTTGCAGAAAGCTTCCTAAGATGTTGGTGTGTTTGATGTGCTTGCTCCAAAAGTTTGTCTGCTTGTTTGTTCATAGCTTTTGAATGAATGTTTGCCAACTTTGGTCAAAATCTCAAAAAAGAAAAAATCTCCTAGCTCAAGGCACACTTAGCGTAGTTACTGCCTCATCAAAAAATCATCCAAGCTCCCCCGCTGCAACCAAATCTATCTAGTTCCTTGCTTTAGAAAAATCCCAAATCCAAAGTCCATCCAAATCATCCCCCCAGCCAGCTAGCAACCCAATCCAAAATCACCCAAGCTTTTAAAGAGTTGTTGTCACTTTGCTAGATTTTGCTATCCAATCAATCCTACCAATCAACCAATCTCACCATGGTTATCCTTTTGATAGAGCTTTGTCTAGGGTAATCTAGCTTTGTCACCTGTTATCCCTCATCACCTTGAGCTAAAGGTTGGGATCCACAAGTGATCAATCTCATGTCATGCCCATAGGATCATTAGTCTATTCTTAGGTTGACACAATCACCACGAATCTTGCACATAGGAAAGCAAAACTCTCACTTTTTGATAGCACACCCTTGAAGTCTTCCACCCTCAAGAAAGCTAAAAATCTCCAACCAATCCTCCTTAGGTCTGTCATGCAACTTTGACTCTCCCTAGGAAATCTTTCATCAGCCAATCCAAAATCTATGCTTAACCCAAATCCAAACATGAGCTTCCGTGTTCATCCATATGCAAGACCCCATCCCCATCAAACTCATCATCAAAGCATGAAGTACCAATCCTATCATGATGTGTTTGGTCGCATTGTCCTTGCTCCTGCCACCTCCTATTCCAATGATGATGAAAATCTTGTTGACTATGACGGGTATATTGAAAGCCTTAGAAACATTCCCCCAAGCATCCCCCAAAATCCAAGAGCTATTCCAAACTATCTAGTCATGCCATCCGATATTCCAGCTTCCCCTCCATTACCCCATCAACCAAGCTTCCAATCTTCCACCCCCATCACACTAGCTATTCCTGTCAATCTGCCTCCACCTCTGACACACGAGTCTCCAAGGAATCTCCTAGAGGAAATACAAGAAAAGTTGCCTCCAACAGTCGATAAGCCATGCAATCTAATCCAACCATGTGAAGTAGTCAGTGATGAAGCTTCCCCATCTATAATATCACCTCCATCTCCCATAGCTATCATCCCCATACCATCCATCAAATTGCTTAAAATCCTTCCACTTCCCACAAGCATCAAAATCCCACCACCTGTCAAATCCCTCCAAATCCTATCCACATCGCCTCCAAGCATTTTCCAAATCTCTCGTAATGACCCTTATGCATCCATCTTCTACTCACCCATCTCCACTACTGAATCTCCCATCTATCCATCTGCTACCTTTGAAGAATCCATCCCTTCACCTCCTATCGCACCATCCACTCCAAACCAATCCTATCAAGATCCTACCCAAAAGCATGTTGACATCCCCCAAAGAATAAATGAAGATATCATCTTACCATGTCTTCCATCCATAGTGTAGTCACCATCTCCTCCATCTCCAAAACCTCAAGCCATATCTCCTCCACTACAAGATATCTTGTCATCCCACCAGCTACATCAAGATCCTATCCTTCCATCTCCCCCTATCCATGCTTCCATCTTACCACCTATCCAAGCTATTCCACCATCTATAATCTACCCTCTTGGTTCACTTACATTCATCCACGGTGGCCCTCTCTCAGCAGAAGAATTAAGAACAGTATCTCCCCATTGCAATACACCTAATAAATCACTTCTACCATTTTTTGCAAGCAAAAAGTTTCCTCAGCTTGTTCAAATACTCAATCAATGGTATTATCAAGGTCAAGGTTTAGGACCACAAGAGCAAGGAATCAGAGAGCCTATTATTATACAAAAAAATCTAGGATTTCATGGTCTTGGATATCTATCCAAAGGCTCACCATCTAAAGGTGTTGGTACACCACACCCCCAAACCAAGCCTATCTCCAAGCCCACCATGCCAGCCTCCCATCACTCCTTCAAGATATCTTATGTCATCCCCCCTCCACCATCTTTGCAACCCAAAACAACCTACCATATCCTCCCTTCATCCGCTAAATCCATTTTGGGTCCCTATGTCTCAAAATCTACCATCCTCCATCCTCCTATCAGCCATCATAAAAATTCTATTCCATCCATTTCTATGCAAGATCAACAAAGGCACATATCAGGGCACATCATCCATCATCATCCCCCTACATGCTCTTTCATATCCTCTCCATCTCACAAAGCTTCTCCTAACCATCTTCCCAAAGCTTACCACAGCAATGTGAATGCCAACTTCAAAATGTATAAAGCTAAAAATCCACATCCTAGGAAATCATATGTCTATTCTAAAAGACATACTCCAAAAAGGAAAAATCCAATCAAAGAATGCAAAACAATGCAAAAACCTATGAAAAGAAAATCCAAAACCATGTGGATCCCCAAGAAAAATGTTGAAACCCAATGCATAATGGCATCCACCATTGCTAATCCCCCATCTAGTGACTCATGTCCCCCATCTCCTAACTCCATCTTGGGTGCCTATATTCCCAAGCACGCTTCCACAAATCCTCCATCACGCCCGCATCTACCATCTATCCCCCATATGCTCTTTTCACACCCGTTCCAACATGTGCCAGTGTTGCTCTTGCAAGCATCCCCATCTCATGCTCCTTTCCAGCATTTTCATCCCTCCATTTTCTACCATCAATCCCATCTAATCCAATCTATTGCATAAATCACACATCTGGTGTACCAACAGCTAGCAACAAAATTGAACATTCCAATAGCCAGTGAAAAATCCCAAAATAGCCAAAATAGCTGAAGAAAGCCAAAATCATTCCAGCTAAGTCCAAAGTCAAAAAGTCAAAAAAAGAAAAGAAAAATAAAGTGTCCACTGGTGAAAACTTGGCAATTCAAGCACCTTGGACAGGTACCATGATGAAAACTTGGCAAACAAGCGTCATGCGTAATCCCGCCATCCCCAGCTTAGCCTATCACCCTCATGCTTTGGTCATCTCTTGACATCCAACTCCATCTTCCAATATATCCACCTATCCTCCATCCTCCAGCTTCCATCTCACACCATCCACTAATCTTATGCAGCTTCAGCCAATTATCTCAGCTATCATCCATCTCCCTAGCCCCTTCAGCTTTTTCCATCCTAGCTTCAATCCTATCACATCCATCATAAGACCTCCTTCTGCATGTTAT
Organism: Cupressus sempervirens; assembly: GCA_028749045.1. Lineage (NCBI taxonomy): Eukaryota > Viridiplantae > Streptophyta > Pinopsida > Cupressales > Cupressaceae > Cupressus > Cupressus sempervirens. Next base: position 957,571,217 of record CM053787.1, on the reverse strand, counting down.
CTTCTGATTGGGGGCACTATATTCCTTGGAGATCTTGTCTTGTCCATCCTCCCTTGTCATTGGTATCTAGCTCTAGGCTATCCTCATGCAAACCCAATGTCATCTCTTTATATCCATCATAATCCTAGCTATCTACCATCCTATCCAGCCATCTCATCCTGCTCCTCTAGCTATCCTTGGTCACAAAATCTCTCATCATCATTGGATGCATCCTGCCAAATCCATATCTTTTGCTATCACCCCACCCTTAGCTTTTGCATCTTGCATAACATCGAACCATCTCGCTATCCTATCATCCTGAGCTTTTGCCTGCTTGTAACTATCTTGGTCCATTAGCTTGTACCATATCTTGATTAGCTCACTTGTAAATATCTTGGTCTGTTAGCTTGTACATCCTCTTTAGCTTAGTACCATTGCATCTATCCAGCGTTTGTGTCAGTTCGTCCTTGATCAACATCTTGCACCCATTGCACATCTTGGTTAGCTATTCAAATGCATCCTTTAGCTAGATTTCCTATCACCAAAGTGTTATCTTTCTTAGTTCATCTTGCCAGACACATCACTCATCCAAATCCACCAGCTTAGGTTCTCTCTGATAGGTCCTTGTAGGATATAGCTTTCCTCATGTATGATCTTGGTCCGTTAGTACCTCGTCCTACCCATCTCGTTGGCAAACGGTTCTCTTTTGGATTTTCACTTTCTTTTGATTTGGACTCTTCCCTATTGGGTCTTGAAATATCTTTTCCAAGCAATCTCCTTGTTCCCTCCTCAAGTTTGCCATGATCTTCCCTATCATGGTATACTGTGAATGGGGCAATCAAAGCATAAGGTATTGATCATATCTTTTGCTTGTTTTCTTTTTTTCTTGTGGGTTACCCAGTGTCGTTTCCACACTGCTTCCTCTGGGATTCATGTGTGATACTGGGGCAATCCTTGCGTGTTTGTTTTGAGTCAGTTCGTCAGTCCTCTGGACAGTTGGTGAAAAGGCCTTGATGTTCTTGGTAACCTTGGATATTAACCAACAGTCCTATAGCAAATCTAGTGCTCAACTACATGGTGGTACTTCTCTTTGAAGTATCCCCCCCACTCAAAAAGCTTCAATGGTTTTCCTTCATCTCCATTATCCCCCATCCATATCCAGCATCCGTCTCTCCTACCCCAGCTTATGCATTAGTATCTCTTTGAATCACTCCTCACCTTTAGCTTTAGGGATCTACAATCCTAGTCTTAGGGATCCACCAATCCAAATCAATCCACCAAGCCTCATCTTTCGAGATCCACAATCCTAGTCCTAGGGATCTCTGAAACCCATCTTCCACCAATTTGACTCTTTGAAATCCTATTGCATCAGCTTTTTTAATCCCCTCATCCATCTCCCCATCCTGGATTCCTTTTATAGCACTCTACTCCTTCATCCTCCACCTTCCCTAAAGTCTTAAGCTTGCTTCCTCTTGTGCATCTGATTCTCCTTTATCATTCTCCCATAGTGAGAGTTTGAGCTAATTTAGCCCCTTCTCTTTGCCCATCTGAGTCTTCTTGCTCATCTCAGATTCTTGTACTTTTCAAGAAATTGTTAAGCCTTGCTTTCTCTCCCCGCCGCCTTCTTGAGGGGGCATCTTGTAGTCCATTCTCTCCTCTTCTGCTCTAGCCTTGGGCATCTTATTTTCTTATCTTTGATGCCATGCCACTTGCGGCATCACATCAAAGAGGGGCAGAATGTAGACACCTAAAAACCTTTAGAAAATAAAGTATTTTTATTTTCTGAAAAATCCCTGATGACATCATCATTTATTAATTAATTTTTATGCCATTAAATCCCATTATCTTAATTAAAAATATTTAATTAAGGAATCCCTCCCAAAAATGTTTAAATCTTATTTAAACATTATTTCCTTATTTATTAATTATTTAATTAATAAATTGACCAAAAATCCTAAAATAAATAAATAAATTATTTTTTACCCAAAACTTGGCCAATTTCCTTATGACCAATAACCTCTTCCAAAATCTTCTAATCCTTCTTTAATTTCGATTAAAGGCTAATCCCATCATTTCCTAGCCCTAATCCCAACTCAAAATATTTAATTAAGATTAAATATTAATCCTCATGTTTATTAAAAAAGTTTTAATAAATATCTCCTCAACCCAAACCCTTGAAATAAATAAAACTTTATTTATTTCCTAAAAATCTAATTTATCCTCATCCTAAGAAGTTCTAGACTCTTCTAGAAAGTCTTCATCCTCATCCTCGAAAATTCTAGACTATTCTAGAAAGTCTTTATCCTCATCCAAAGTCTAGACTCTTTTAGGAGATGTCTTTAAACCTAATCCTAATCCCCTCCTAACCTTGTCACATTCCCTAAACATGGGTTAAAACTTACTAACCCAAGCCAAAGTTAACAAATATCTCCTCCTTCACCCACCCTCATTAAATGCCATCCACTTGCCTATCCCTAAGCTAATCCTAAACCATCCTAATCCATCCTCTAATCATTTCCACAAGCCTAAACAAGCTTAAAACCTTCCTAATCATGTCCAAGTCGAAATTGCTCTCATCACCCTCAAAATATCTCAACCATAAAACTTTATGAAGTCCACTAGGTCATAAATGACTCTTACAAGCCCTTTTATTGCTCTTACAAGTCATTATGAGGGTCTTTATGAAGATTTAATCCCTTGAGCCTCCTTTGTTGACTCATCCTTCCCCTTTCCTCCATCCTCTCACCATGTGACATGTGTCACTCCTTGATTGGCTATAAGGAAGCACAATCCATGTGCTCTCTTCTCATGCAATTTGAGCCCTCCATGAGATTTTTCCCATCCTTGCATCTTAGCCCTCAATCCCTCAAGCCTCTTGCCTATAAATTGGATCCTTCCCCTTTGCAAAATAACACAATCCATGAAGTAAAGTTATAATGCTATTTTGAGAGCCAAATCCATACTAAAGCCATCTATCCATACCAAAAATCCACAATCATCCATTGAAGCCTTTGGAAGCATATTGAGCATACATCCTATCCATTTAGATAAAGCCACTCAACAAGAGAGCTTCTCATTGAGAGAGCCCATTAATGGCTCATATTTTCAATTGAGAGCTCATCTTAGTCTATCTTGAAGTTTATGAATTTTGTTTAGTTTGTAGAAGCTTTATTTAAATTTGGTTTCTATTAGCATACTAACATTGCTCATATACACTTCTAGCTTCCTATATAGTTTCTTTCTTGATTTTGCTTCCTACTTTAGTTTCCTACTTTTCGCTCATGTATCCATGAATCAAATCTTGTCACAAATCAAGGGCAACACCCTTTAGTGTCATAGAATCTCTTTCGTGATAGTCACCACTTGTTTAGCTACATCTGCCTACTATCACTCATGTCACTTCTTGAGATTCCTTTATGGAAGATCTCTCTTGTATCAGTCACTAGTCATCTTGACTGTGTTTGTCTACTATCACTTACTTCCTACTAAGGTTCTTCTTCATGGAGATTCCTCTTTGACTTTAGTTACCAATTGTTCTAATTTTGTCTATTTGTTGTTGTCACCCTACTAAAGAGATTTCTTTCATGTTCTAGACATTGACACTTGACATCAATCCTATAACATAGAAACACAAAACTCAAAATGATATACTTGTTTGGATATGTTGAGCATTTTATTTGTTTCTTTCACTTTTGCTTCATCATGTCTCCTCAAACAACTAGGTGATGTCATTTTTGACTAGAGAAGAAATGACTGGGGGCATGATTTTTTCTTTACTTTCTATCTATGGTTTAGTTCCAATAATTTGAAGAATCCATAGAAGAGGAGTGTCCACTATAAGAACCTCCATCTTGTATTGGATGGTCATGTGTACCTTGACTCCTTTTATATTGATACTATTGGTGTTTGAAACTATTGAAGAACAAAATGTTCAATACCAAAGTGATAATACTCACATAACCTAAGGAGTAGCCAATTCCTATTAACAATTACATGTGCAAAACATTTTGATCCAACTTCAACAAGACCAAAGATGGTTTTCTAGTCTTTAGGCTCTACAAAACAAAGGTGGGTATACCTAGGGATGATTGAAAGAAAACTATTGTATGACAATTATCTTAGTTTCACTCTAATTCTCATCTTCTATCTTCAAACACATACACATTTCATCCAATTCATAAATATTTTCAAATTTATATACATCCCTCAAAATTAGATCTTGTCATAAATCTACTATGGTTCAGAAATATTTCTAGAAATAGCAGCTACCTAAAACTCAGAAACTAGATGTAAATAATTGCTGACCAACATTCATGAAAAAAATGAAATAAAATGATTTTGATTTTATAATTTATTTGATATGTAGTGATATAATTTACCCTTACTTACTTCTAACTTACATGACCAATGCCTTATCCATTGGCCAAAATATTGGCTATTGGTAGAAGATCTAATTTAAGTAACTTTTAAATGAATCTATCAATTGTAATCACCCATTCCCATTCTTATGAATTATCCATTTCATAACCTCACAAAATTTATTGATTTACTAAAGCATTTGTATAATTCCTTGAATTAAAAGAAAAAATAGAACCAATATACAACCCATCCAAATAGCATTCAGTTAATTGAACCTTATTCAAATGACCTCAAAACAAACAAACTCACGAAATGGAGATAGAAATTGGTGTCACAAATCTGGTGCAAGTACCACTTTGTATTATCTTTTTAGATGACTAATACAATGACCAATAGAAATTCAATGACAAGCCAAAAATATCTTGCTGATTCTATCATTTCTATATATTATCAGAGAGTACACGCTTGATAGTAAACTCAACACATCTACATACAACTAGATCGATTGTACCTTTTTTGAAGAAAACCAAAATTATACAACTTTTGGACCCTTCTCTAGCCCAATAATCTCACTTATATATTATGAGATGCAACATGTTTTAGGCGTAGAGAAATTGATAGGTGTCCTTTCACAAAGATATTTACATTTTTCTTAACAAGAAAAGACAAAAATTCATGTAATAGAAAAGTAATACATTAGGATATTTTCTTGGTAGGCTGCTCTTCTATTAAATCTTCAAATGCTAAAAATCTCATGATTGGCCATTATTCACTGTGACTCCTCAACATATGTTACTATCAAACTTGTTAGTGAGGTGTTAGGCTCTAATTTCTACAACTTCAAATCTACTCGGGCATTTTCACTCATTTCATCATGCACAACCAAAGCGATAGTTACACTAGGTTTCATTTCTACCATATCATCCAACTAATCCATTGTATCTTTCATATGAAATGAGAGCCCTTCCTTGTCTTCTTCCCTTTTAGGTACTGGTGGAAGTGAGTTGATGATCTATATTTCATTTTCATGTGCTTCATCATCATCATTTTCAACTTCTTCCAACTGTTCATAGGGAGTAATATCTACCATCCACTTTTCAAAAAGTGTGTGATCTGGCCAATCAAATTACAAAATATCTTGTTGCTTTCTAAGAACATACTCAACTTCACTATCAATATTAACAAAAACTCTTTTCAAAGAATGAAAGAATATTTGGGCTTTCACCATTTCTTTTGTTGTGGTGGTCCACCATGCATGTCTTGTTTCATTTATGAATTTGTTCATTCTTAGACAAAATAGATCATTTAATTATTTAGCCCATTCATCTCTAGTTTTCAATTTATTTTTCTTATCCAAAGCTCATGGGAATAAATCAAATTTCTAACTCTTATACTTGCTTAGATAAGAAACAACCTTCAACTGTAATGCAATTCATCTATTATCAAAATTTGATAAGTCATTAGCAATATCATAGGTTTTTTCAATATGATCATGTGAAAACTTTATGATAGAGTAGCACAAGAATGTCATTTATTTCCTCCTCTTTCCCCACTTATTCAAAAGAGGCTTCAAGGCCTCATTATTGGCTTTTGTTTTATCCCATATGTTTATTGTTCTTGCAAGTTGATCATAAAATAATTTCCATTCAATTTTATCTCCTAGATACATAAGAGCTTTTCTCAATTTATCTTCATATTGTACATCTAGCTCTACATGTAATGCCCACAGTTTGCTATTTTCCTCTTCAAAATCTTCAGCTATATAATACTCAGGCCTCTATGCTATATCTGGGATATCTATAAGTGGATTAGATTTAAAAGGTTCCACTAGAGGGCAAGGCTATCTAATGCTTTGTTCGGAAGACCTTCCCAACACCCTACTTTCTAACTCAATCCTCTTTCGGACCTCTTGATTATAGGCTTCCAAAATTGTCTTATACTTGCTTTGCAATTCAAACATTTCATTTTTTTTCTTTTCAGCAGTGGCCAAAACCAATTGAGATGTCCCTAAATTCAATTGTGTAGCCTATACATGGGAAGTATCAGCTACTCTTCTTACAATAATGTTTCCCATCAATCCAGATTCATTTGGCTATGATGAGGTAGCTCGTGATCCCTTCCTTAATTACCAAATAACTAGGGAAGCTAAGTCTTCATTGAATGTAGTACCTTGGAACTCCTTTTTATCTTGATCTTGTATATCCAATTTTTTTGAAATAGAGTTAAAAACCAAAGCATTGTATATGTCCCAATTGGGTAACAATAAGATTTTTTATGATTTTACCATCTTCCTTCATTCTTCATGGCATATATTTTCAAATTCTTTCATCATTTTGTCCTTCACCTAATTTTGTAAGGTAGTCTCATCCATTTCTAGATTCTCTATTCTCAATTTATTACATCTTTCTTCAAATTTTCCCTTATTGGCCCACCATGTGAATTGGTGGAAAGCTCTAGATTTAACAAAGCTATCATTTGATAAAAATTGATAACTAGCTTGCTCTATGATAAGGTCCAATTCCCTACCTTTTCAATCTTCCACTATCAATTCAAGACTTGGCACAAGAGGCTCTTGAGGGTTTCCCTCATCCAATTCTATCTGAGTAATAAACACATCTCCTTATGACCCCATTTGTTCAATTTGTTCCCGAATAAGTTGCTCTTCTCCAATATACAAAGGGGATTGAGTAGGTGAATTTTCCTCAACATGAGGATCTTGTTCCTTCATTATTATTTTCCTCTTGGGAGAAGGCTCATTAGGTCTTTTTTCTAGGATAGTACTCGAGGATCCCATTATTTGTTTACCCTTATCCATAGTGGCCTTTATATTTTGAATTATGGTATAACCTGGCCTCTTTTGGACAATCAAATGTCTAGATCCTATTAGGAGTGAATGAAAACCTCATCATAACCTCCCTGGCCTTATCTGGATAAGAATAAATAAAGAATTGTTTCTTCTCATTCATAGTCTCCATTATTTCAAGAAACATATTCATGAACTTTATAATCTTATCTTCCTCTATTACAACATTATCTAGAGGACTATAATCTTTACCAAAACAATGTATAAATTCCACAACCCTTGAGTAAACTCTCCATTTTTCTTTTTAGTTTCCTATTTCTACAAGGAAAACTCATTTTTTATGATGTCCTCAAGGTAATAAAATTCATGGTTAATTTTGCGAAACTTGATCATGTGTCTAAAAGACAAGTTGTAAAATCCCTCAATATCACAAAAATGGGATGAGAAACAACCATTTTGTACTGATCCAAAATTTTACGCAAAAAACCTAACCCCCTTTAGTGATCACAAATTGATGGGCTACAATTAAAGTTGGAAATATTGACCCTCTTGATCTTTTTATCAAAAAACTTTCTTCTAGTCCCCCTAGCTACCACAAAAATTTAGCCATCCCTATCTTTGGAGGTACCTAGTAAGGTAGTACATGAGGGGAGCCTTTAAAACCATAAACCCTCATGATAGTAGAAATAGAGTATGGGATAATATCTCCTCAATTATGTGACACTTTCAAGCCAATAGGACTATCCATAGGCCTAATGAGACTCATCAGTGCCCTAGGTACTTTGGGATTGTCACTTAATATGAGGCACCTAAAATTTGACACAAACCATCTATCAAACTTGCCAAAGCTAGCCTTCTCTACATCCTAGGTCATATCTACACTCCATAACTAGATTGGAAATTCTTCTCCATCCTATTCTCTATTTAAGTCCATTTCCTTACCAAAATATTTTACTCTTTTAAACAAGAACATATGCATCAACAAAGAATAATGGCCAAAAATCTTTTCCACTTTTCCCTTTGCGATTCCTACCAGGCTAGTATGAATTTCTTCTACTAAATAGGAGGCAAAGTCAAAAATAACATCCACACCAAAAGAAGTTATCTAAACCATGATGTACATAAGATTGATGTGCATGACATTTTCTTCATCCTCACTAAAAACTCAACATCAAGTCCTGTATGTCTCTACAACCCTAGAAGTGAAATATTTTTTCTTGAAACATTCCTTAGAGGCTACAATGATTACTGAAAAATTCCATATTGTGCCAAGATGTTCCCTCAATTCACCTCCCCTAATCACATCCTTCTTTGATATGTACTTGTTTTCTAATTCTTGAAGATTAATAGGCACATGATAATCTATCAATGACTCTAGATGAAATGCCTCCATAATTTGGGCTAATTGTGACCAGAGACACACTATCAGTTCTTCTTACTACTCTAACTACTTGGTCATAATTTTTTGCAATGGCTTCAAGAAGGTCGTAGTCCATAAAAACACTAGGAATCACTAACTTTCCCAAATAAAAATTCCAAATGTTGGCATGTGGCGAAAATAGATTCCTCTCTGAAAACCATTTCTTGATCAAAGCAAGACTAGTCTAAGAAGTTTTTACATCCCTAACCCAGTTCCCCTTATCATTTAACCGATCTGTAATTTTTAGCCTAGGGTTTAAAGATGTTAACTTCTTAACTTAGACAGTTTTAGTGGTCGATTTAGGAAGCAATTCAAGCAAATCATCATGAATATTTCTAGCTAAATAGTCCTCTTGCCCTAAGAAAGCGTTCTTTGGAGGCATTATGATTGTAATTCATAGAAATTAAAATGCTATAGAGATTATTGTATATAAGAACTTACTTGATCTTCTACTTGTTTGCTCTATAATTTTACAATTATTTTGCGAACAATGGGGAAACTACTTCACCTTTTACTCAAGCTCAACACAATACCTCAGTAATTTCTCCTACTTAGATAGCTTGAAGTCTTGTTTGTGTAAGATAAAAATAGTGAGATCCTTTGCAATATACTCTTTTTTTTCTTGCACACGAAGCCTTCAAATCTCATAAATGAACTATGTGGGAAACAGAGTGGCACCACCTTCCCTTTTCAATTTTGTGTCGTTGATCTCAAAAAATCCTATGGTCTAGGAGTGAAATAGGGCTGACTCATCTTCTTCTTGATGTAGTCAACCCAATGAAAAGTCTCCACCTACACCTTTCCTTCACTGTTGGTGCTTCAAACTAGACCCACAAGTTCTTGAGGACACATGTCCCTATGTCGGTATCTCACTATGTATTAAGAGTGAGGACATCACCTATCCAAGATAGTGACAAGTGTTGATCTCATTTTGATCAAGAAGAAGATATTTAATTCATTATTTAATAAAAATGTGGTGGGTCCCCTTTCCACTTGATTTAATCACTTTGTCACTATCCTTAAATTTTGAGCACTTCTCCATAGTGACTATGTGATAGCTATAGATCTTACTTGATCTAAAGGCGAGGAAATTGCACTTCAGTCACATAAACTATAGTGGGTCCCCTAGTCACCAAGTTGCTATGGGTAAATAGAGCATAATTTCTTATAATGATTTGGCAACGATCATTGATCTAATCTTGATCCAACAATTATCATTGTTCATCTGAGATCTAACTTGGGCATGAGTGCACATTCCTAATGACTTGGAACTGTCCTGACATATTGGCATATATATTACTATTTTAATCTGTATGGTGACATCATTTCTTTTGGACCTCACTGCATTTCACACTTTCAGGGGAGTCACTACATTGCTACTAACAAGGCATCAAGATTTTCTAGTCATGACATAGTGACCTCCAATGGATTCAAAGTTTCTAGTGTATACATCTTTAGCATGAGGCCACCATGTCATGGGAGTGCATGACTGATTTTTGATGAAGCATTTACTAGCACCCACCTTTGGAAAAGTTGCTGCATTATTTTTTTTTGACAAGTTGTTATGTCATTACTAGTGAAATCCATTACCTTTCTGGTCATGACATAGCAAGCTTCGATGATCTATTAAAACTTTAATAATGGGAGAAAAGATGCTTTGTTAATAATGATTACATTAATCAATACCTTTGTCAGAGAAATCAATATGCACGATTATGAGACTATGTGGGAACTTTCATTATCACTGTCAATTTCAAAAAGTTGCTACTTTCTTGATTTTTTAGCAATATGCCATACTACCATTGGTGAGGTGCAAGGAATTTTTGTTCATGATATAGCAACTCACCAAAAAATTTAATTTCTAGTGATGCCAACCACAACTTGCTCCACATGCATCCTTTATGACACTAAAAATTTTGAGGCAGAGCACATGACTAAACATTTTCCAAATAAATGCACATATCTGGCACAAGTTTTGACTTTATGATAACATGACTCCATTTCCTAAGATTCACTATGTCATTATGGTAAAAACCTTGCACTTTTTATAATGATGTTGCGACATCCATGGATCTAACCAAGATCAGATAGTGGGAAAGACTTTGAAAAAGGTACTCAACATAATAAAAATTTTAAGTGAGAAAGGGATATTCACACTTTTAAAACATTTTGCACTGGGATAAATTCAAAAGTAACAAGACCTAGGGTTTGACAAATATTTTTAAAGGGTAATAAAATTGTAAGACCAAAAACCAGAAAACCTAGCCTCCAACAATGGATTCAAATCTGATTGTTTGCACCTAGATTGGGAAAATTTATCATGTAAAAAATTAGATCAATAGTAGCTCTATTTGGGGATGGTAAACTACTTGAGTCTATGCAAGAATTTAGAATCTATGGTAGAGTAGACCACATACTTGATGAAATATGACAATTTCTTTAGAGAGCACACGAACACAAAAGAAAGAATACACAAGAGCTATACACAAACTCAAGGAATATACAAATGTACATAGACCCTAAAACTAGTATTCATGGAAACCAAAGATACTTTAAGAAAAATATATCTTTAAGAATTGTCCATGAATAGGCAATTCAAGAATATCACTAGTTAGATCCCTCAGATAATATGAATGTTCACCATTTTCCTCACAAATGTCATATGGACCAAGCCAGATAGGGTCAAACTTACCATGCTTTCCTTTATCTTCCATTCTAACATTCCACATCAATACCATATCTCCTAATTCAAATTTACTCTTAATGGCCCTTTTGTCATGTAAGTGCTTCATTTGTGATTGTAACTTGGCATTCTGAATAGAAGACTCTCTTCTTGTTTCTTCCAATTGCATGATGTCATCCATCTTGAGCTGCATCTCATCAATGATACCATCTTCATAAATTTGAATGAATTTATACATCTATCTTAAATTATTATGTGGAAATCTATCTTGTATACCATAAACTAGATCAGATGGAGCACATCCAATGGCCTTTTTCACAATAACCCTATCAAACCATAGTGCTAATGGAAAATTTGAATCCCAACCCTTCTTATTCTCTCCCAAAATCCTCATGATAATTTTCAATATACTTTTGTTTCTTTATTCTAATTGACCATTTCCTTGGGGATGATAAGGTGATGATGCGTATTCTATAATTCCAAACTTCTTACAAAAAAAATTATATTCCTCAGATTTGAAACACATAGCATTATCAGTTTTAATCTTCTATGGGCATCCAAACCTAGTCACAATATTATTTAGAATGAAATTAATCACTACTTTACTCATTGCATTCTTAGTAGGGGTTGATTCAACCCATTTATTGAAGTAATTAGTAGCCACTAGTATCCAAGAATGTCCATCATTGGATTTGCTTGAAATTTCACCTATGGAATCAATTCCCCATTTTTGAAATGGTGCTTGCACTTCAACAATTTTTAATGGTAAGTTCCCAAAAAACATTAACTTTCTAGTAAACCTTTGACAAGTATCACATATTTTCACAAACTCATGAGCATCTCTGAAAAGTGTTGGCCACCAAAAACTAGCCCTCAAAACTTAATGAGTAGTAGTTTTGGCCATATAATGACCACCACATACACCTGCATGCATATCTATTAAGATCTTTTTAGACTCAACTTCATATATACATTTGAAAAGGAGCCCTTCCACATTTCTCCACCATAGTTGACCTTGCACTATAAAATACCTTATAGCCTACAATTTCAAAGATTTTTTCTAGTTGTCTATCATTTCTAATGGAGCTTTCATGTTTTGAAAGTAATATATCACATCTCTATACTAGTCAAAGGTATTCATATCACAATGATTATCCCTAAAATTATCATCAAACTGATTGATTTGGTTTGCCTCTAAATTTGCTTCTATCATCAATTTGGTGAAACCTTGACCCCTAACTAGTTTAGTGATCTAAATATCAATGTTAAATTCTTGTATTCTATTAATCCACCTACATCTTCTACCAAACACCTTTTGTCATGAAAAAATATCTTTTACAAAAGTAGGAGGAACAAATGCAATAACAATAGCTCCTATTAAGTAACACCTAAAAGCCCTCACCCCTTTCACTAGTGCATATGCCTATTTCTCAACTATATCATATTTGAGTTCTACTGCCTACAATGATTTGCTTAGAAATGCAATGGGCTATTCATAACCTTCTTCATTTTTCTATAATAATACTGCAGCAATAGTCTAAAATGGGGTAAAAGAAAATATATGCATTGGCTTCTCATAATTTGGTGCTCTGAGAATAGGAGCATCTTTAATAGCTTGTTTAATCTTTTGGAATGCAATACTAGGCTCACCATCCCATTTTATCTTAGTACCTTTCTTCAACATTCTTGATATAGGCCTATTGACATCTGCAAAAGTAGTCACAAATCTTCTGAGAAAATTAATTTTCCAAAAAAATGACTAAATTCCTTTAATACTTTTAGGCTTTTGGATTTTTTCTATTGCTTCTACTCTTTCTAGGTCAATCCTCACTCCATGTTTACCAACAAGATGCCCTAAAAATTTTCCTTTAGTGACACTAAAGTGACACTTTCTAGGATTTAAAGGGATAATATATTTGAGGGCTTTGATAAATACCTTCTCTAGGTGCATGCAATGGTCATTCTCATCCTAAGAATAAGTAGTTAGATCATCTTGATATATAACTAAGAATTTATCAATAATATCGGAAAAAGGCACATCCATAGCATGTTAAAAAGAAACTCCAACATTGGTAAGCCCAAAAGGCATTGTGACATACACATAAGAATCCCATGGAGTAGTGAAAGTAGTCTTAAATTGTTCTGATTCCTTCACAACTACTTGATTGCAGCCTAAAAATACATTCATCATGGACATAAGTTTTGAGCTAGTGGCCCTTTGCAACATAGCCTCCATATTTGGCAAACTATAGTTATCTTTTAATGAAGTTATGTTAAGATTCCTAAAATCAACACACAACCTTATATCTCCAATTTTCTTCCTGACATGGACTAAATTGGATACCCAAGAAGAATGTCTGATAGGCTTTATGATCCCTGCATCTCTTAGCTTGATTAATTCTTCTTGCATTTTGGGAGCCAAAGTAGGATTTATTCACCTCTATTTCTACCTAAAAGGTTTAATATCTAGTTTCAAATGGATTTCATGCTGAAAAAGATCTTCTTTGTATGCTTTTAAGTCATCATATGACCATGCAAACACATGTCTATATTTTCTTAATAGATCTATCAAGCCTTGCCTTATTTTAGGAGATAACTTCTTTCCAATATATACCTTCTTATGTGCTTTTTTGGTTCCTAAATTTACCTCCTCCAAGTCTTTAGCATTATAGCCACTATTATCCATTTGGAATCTATTTTGGTTGTCAAAAATAGTTTCTAAAACAACTAGACCCTTTGGAATTTTGTTTGTCTTTAATTACACAACGTCTTGCCCAAAAATAGTATCTTTTTTATTTATATTTTTCTACATAGGTTGCACAATCAATCTCTTGTCTTGACAACATATTTTCACAGTTCAAAGACCTTAAAATATCTTTATCATCCTCAAATACTTGCCAATTCTAGACATTATCAAGAACAAAGGGCCTAGTTTGAGTCTCAATTCTAGATATACCAGAAAATGTAATGTCATCAAGTTTTATTGCTATATTTGCTAGCAAATCTACCATTTTATTGTTATTTCAATCCTTCCAAATTATCCCAAATGCATCAAAACATTCAATCATGTCCCATACAAAATTTTTCTATTCTTTTAACCTTTTATTATTTGACACATAAGTGTTTATTACTTGGGATACAACCAATTTAGAATCTCCTATAACATGCAAACATTTAATCCAATGCTTATGAGCTAATTTAAGGCCTAATAACAAAGCCTCATATTTTTCTATATTATAAGTACAAGGGAAACTCAATGTAAAAGAGAATTTTCATGTTACCCCTACTAGAGATATCAACAAAATGCCTACACTAGATCCATCCTTGTAGCAAGCACCATCCAAAAACATAGCCCATAGGTCATCTTTATCTATTTTGTATCAGCTTCTACTTCCATCTATGATTTATGTTTACCTTTATTTAAAGTTGGGAACTCACTCAGAATGCATTGACATCTGTATCCATAAAGTTTTTCATATCATCCTCTATTTATTTTTCTATCATATATATACTTTTAATTTCTTTATTTATTTTTACCATATTCCCATCAATGTTAAAAGTAGAAAATGATAGATCACATTGTAAACTTCCTCCCATGACATCACTCCATTTTTTAGATAACAACATATCATACTGAGGTGGAATATCAACTACTAATACACTCACAGTAAGTTCTTTGTCTGAACAAGCTATTAGTTTATAGGGTAAGGCATTAATAGTGCCTATGACTATCACTTCTCTTTTATCCATGGAAAAACATCTTCCTTGAGTAGTATCAACTTTCAAGCCTAATTCCTTCATTATAGTATTGGAAGCACTAAAATCAATCATGCATTTTTTCAATGTTTTACCATTCACTAAGATACTTAAGAAAAATGGCTCTACAGTTCCTAAAAATTCATTTAGAGAGCTATCCAAAAATATTTGATGAATCTGAGACACAACTACTTCAGCTTCTTTGTCTTTCACCTTTTCTTCATTTCTTTCCTTGGGATCATGACTTTCATTACAACCTTGTCTTGCTCTTATATAAGTATTTCCCAACTATACTATGGCTTTATTTTAGTGTTTAGGGATCCTTAATAGTTCAGACAAAGGAACTTTCATAGTAATCTATGATATAATAGTAAGCATATCTATAGAGGAATCTAAGGTATTATCAATAATCATGTTCCTCTTTTCATGATGTTTATCAAAAGAATGCACAATACCTTGACAATTCTTGTCATTTATAGTGATCACTTTTGATACCTTTTCATATAATTTCAAGGAGCATTATTTGAGAACTCACAAACCTTGGTCTTAGCTAACTTTTTTGGCTCCCATTTCTTGTTTATAGTTTTAACCTTCAAAGTGGGAATATCCTTAGGCTTTACAACTTCGTTTTCCTTAAGGTTAGCTTTCTTGATAAATATACTAGCCACCTTACCACCATCAAAACTCTAAGCCATATGTTTGGTTTGTACTTGAGCTACCATGCTAGTAGTGATATGATCAACCTCCTCTCTATAAGGCTTCCTTAATATCACCTCCTCTCTGGTAGATGCCATGTTACATATATTGTCCTTTACATCATTCTCCTTATCAGAAAATACTTGCTACTGCATATGATTTTGAAATTGTCTTTACTCCTCTACATCCTTGTCATGATCATCACTATCATAATGGTCATAATGCAACTCAAACATATTGCATCCTACATCATCACTATTCTCTTCATGTTGCTGATTTTCTTCTAGCTCTGTTTGATTTCAAGAAAATGACAAAGCTACTACACAATACTCAAGAGCATGAGGTAATTGACAAACAAAACACCATGTGGGTGCATCAGTGAACTCAAGGTCATCTACCACATTTATAGAATTTTTTGATAAGGGATCAAAGGTGACCTTGTTACTAGTGTTCTTAGGAGGAGGAACATTGGGCTGACTATCCTTCCAAGTAGTATTATAAGGGAAATTTTGAAATCTATTCTATTTGTTAAAGTTGCACTAATAATGGGCCTTATTTTCAGTGGTATTTCTATCATTCTTTCCCTAAGGAAGATTCAAACCTTTTATAGAATTTAGAACTTGACTTATCTCAATAGGCTCATGCTTTTTCCCTCATATAGATTTGTGTTCTTCTTTTCTATTTCCCTTTCTCCCAAATAACCTAGGATCATCTCTTTTGCTTTCTAATCTTCGTGAAATCCTCAAATTATTTTCTATATTGATAGAAATTATGAAAGCATCTCTTAAGATCCTAGACTCCTTATCCCTAATTTGGTATGCCATTTTACCATCAAAAGCATTCAAACAAGTGATCATACATACCTTATCATCAACTCGCATGGCTTGCATCAGCTTATACATCCTCTTCTAGAACCTAGTGTTGAAGTTAGTAATGGATTCATTATGCAACTTCTTAATATTATTGAACTCACTTAAAATATAACTTGAGTTTTTTTAATCACCATATTCTTCCTTGAAACAATATTCAATGTCTTTCCAGTTTGTATTGGATGACTCAGGGAGCCTCTTGAACCATTCTCTAGCATCTTCAGTTAATGACTGAACAAATAACTTCATGATAACATGTTCAGCCTCAACCTCCTAATCACTCATCATGTCAATAAAATTCCTCAAGTGATCCTCACAAGTGATAGCATTATTTCTAGAAAAGTTAGGCAATCTCTTCCTCATTTCTTGTGGTATAGGGCTAGGGAAACCAAGAATACCCTCAAAGAATATCTACTTATAACCTTCTAACTAAATAGGTCTCCTTTGTAGATCAATCTTAGATTTATTAACAACATTTCTTTCATTTTTGTTCAAATCATTACTAATACTAGCATCTACAGTAGATTTATTAAGATCCACTTTCTATGATGAAGAAGACAAGAAAGAGGTAGAAAACTTAGTAGCATTCTGATTTGCAATATTTGATCTATCATTATCTACAAGAATAAATACAGATTGCTTCTTAGCATTCTCTAGAAACTAAATCTTGATATTCATGTCAGTTATGGCTACTGCAATTTCCAATTTCTTAGCCAAAGCATCCTTATCCTTCCTCTTTTTCTCCAACTCAATATCATAAAGTGAGAAAGAATCATGGATCTAGATGAGCTTTATTGGTTCATTGATCCTAATACCAACCTCCTTTTGTTTTCCCTTATCTTGAACATCAACAAGATGTTCTACATCCCTTTTAGCTTCTAAGCTCTTATAACTCTTGATTTATTGTACCACATGACCCTCTTGGTTTTTATCTTGGCCTTTTAAAAACTTTTGCTCTTGTAATTTAAGCTATTCAACTTGACCCACTATTTTAGTCTACCAAGCACTGGCTACTATCTCATTCTTTTTCTTTAAGGTGGAAAATCACCTAAGTAATTCTTGCTTTTCTTCATAAGCTTTCATGATCTTTTCCTCCCTTTCCCTTTGAAAATTCCTATCAATAGCCTCTTTCTTAGCAAGTTGCATTCTCAAGATTTCATTCTTATCAAGGTCAAGAATGGTAAACTTAGAACTAGAGGTCTTCTCATCATTGAAACTCTTAGGTTGTAAATGTTTAGATCTTACCTTTTTAGGAGAATAATCTAACATGAAAGGGTTTGTACTATGCTAGAAAAGATTATTACTATTCTTATCATCCAGACTAAGTTCATGTGGCTGCACACTTTCTCTTGACATATCATTTTAGGAGTATTATAGAAATCGTCATCAGATAAATGAGGATGAGATCTTAGACCCTTGTAGAAGGGTTCCTTTTCAACAGCAAAAAGGTAAGTATTATCTTCCCTTGCCATTTTCTTTTGGGAATAATTTCCTTTCTTCATCTGAGCTCCTTTCATAGCCCAATTTTTCTTTCCTTTAGGAGGAAGATCAGTCTATAACTTAATAGTTGGGTTTTTCTTCACATTTTCCTATGTATTTTTGACACTTCCCATGATCTAAAAACCCTTAATATTTGACACTAGTTAAAAACTTTCTAATTCACCACCCACCTAGGTGAAAGGTAATGCAATAATCTTGTTGACCTAATGAAAATATCATGGGATTATCAAGAAGGAAACTGACAAATAGAATGCAACCAATCAGAATTTGTTTTGGTACTGTAACTCTTTCTTCATGGATAAGACACCTTTTCAAGGACCATATATGTTAGTGTACACTTGTGGCATGGGGATTTTCTCTCTTTCTTTCTAAATGCTCAAGTTTTCTCACTAGAAAAGCCCACTAAAACCATACGTAATTCCCAAAAGATCTGACAATTGTAATATTGACATGCTCAAGGAAAGTATAGTAATTCAACACCTAAGCATATGTTGTACAATTCCCTAGTAGAGTCACCATTTTGTTGGTGTTTGAAACTTCTAAATAACAAAATTCTTAATACCAAAGTAATAATACTCACATAACCTAAGGATTAGCCAATTCCTATTAAAAATTATGTGTGCAAAAAATTTGGATCCAAATTCAACAAAATCAAGAATGGTTTTCTACTCTTTAGGCTCTGCAAAACCAAGGTGGGTATAACTAGGGATGATTCAAAGCAAACTATTGTATAACAATTATCTTAGTTTCATTCCAATTCTCATCTTCTATCTTCAAACATATACATAGTTCATCCAATTCCTAAATATTTTAGATTTATATGCATCCCTCACAAGCATATCTGATCATAAATTTTCTATGGTACACAAATATTTCTGGAAATTATAGCTACCTAAGACTCAAAAACTAGATGCAAATGAGTGGTGATCAACATTCATAAACAAAATTAAATAAAATGATTTAGATTTTACAATTGATTTGATACGTAGTGATAGAATTTACCCTTACTCACTTCTGACTTATGTGACCAGTGTCTTATCCATTGGGCAAAAGATTGACTATTGGTAAAAGATCTAATTCAAGTAACTTGTAAATGAATTTATCAATTTTAATCATCGATTCCCATTCAAGTATGAATTATGCATTTCATAAACTCACAAACTCTATTGATATACTGAAGCATTTACATAATTCATTTAATTAAAAGAAACAATAGAACCAATATACAAACCATCTAGACTACATTCAATCAATTGAACCTTATTCAAACAAACTCATGAAATGGAAATAGTAATTGGAGTCACAAATTTGGTGCAAGTACCCCTTTGTATTATCCTTTTAGATGACTAATACAATGACCAATAGAAATTCAATGAGAAGCCTAGAATATCTTGTTGATTTTGTCATTTCTATATATTATTAGAGAGTACATGTTTCAATACATCTACATACAAATGGACCAACTGTACTTTAGAATAAACATTAAAAAAATTATACAACTTTCAGACCCTTCTCTAGCCATGAAATCTCACTTATATATTGTGAGATGCAACAAGATTCAGGTGTAGAGAAATTGACACGTGTCCTTTTACAAAGATATTTACATTTTTCTTAATAGGAAAAGACAAAAATTCATGTAATAGACAAGTAATACATCAGGATATTTTCTTGGTAAGCCCTTATTCTGTTACATCTTCAAATGCTATAAATCCCATGATTGACCTTTATTCACTCTATGTCCTCAGCATATGTAGCTATCAAACTTGCTAGTGAGGTGTTGGGCTTTGATTTCTACAACTTCATCTCTACTTTGGCATTTTAACTCATTTCTTCACATACAACCAAAGTGATAGTTACACTGGGTTTCATTTCTACCACCTCATCCAATTGATCCATTGTATATTTCACATGAAATGACTACCCTTCCTTGTCTTCTTCCCTTTTAGGTATTGATGGATGTGATTCAATGATCTATATTTCATCTTCATGTACTTCATCATCATCACTTTCAACTTCTTCCAACTATTCATAGGGAGTAATATTTTCCATCCACTTGTCAAAAAGTGTGTCATTTGGCCAATCAAATTACAAAATATCTCATTACTTCCCAAGCACATACTCAGCTTCACTATCAATATTAACAAAATCTCTTTATAAAGAATCAAATAATATTTGGTCTTTCACCATTTCTTCTATTTTCATGACGCACAATGCATGTCCTATTTCATTTATGACTTTGTTCATTCTTAGATAAAATAAGACATTTAATTCTTTAGCCCATTCATCTCTAGTTTTCAATTTATTTTTCTTATCCAAAGCTCATGGGAATTAATCAAATTTCTCACTCTTATACTTGCTTAGATAAGAAACAACCTTCAACTATAATGCAATTCTTCTATTATCAAAATCTAATAGGTCATTAGCAATATCATATTTTTTTCAATACGATCATGTGAAAACCTTATAATAGAGTAGCACAAGAATGTCATTTATTTCCTCCTCTTTCCCCACTCATTCACAATAGGATTCAAGGCATCATCATTGGCTTTCATTTCATCCCATATTTTTATTGTTCTTGCTAGTTGATCATTAAATAATTATCATTCAATTTTATCTCCTAGATACATAAGAGCTTTTCTCAATTTATCTTCATATTGTACATCTAGCTCTACATGTAATGCCCATAGTTTTCTCTTTTACTCTTCAAAATCTTTAGTTGTATAATACTCAGGCCTCTATGGTGTATCTAGGATCTCTATAGGTGGAGTGGATTTAAAAGGTTCCACTAGAGGGCAAGGATATGTAATCCTTGGTCTAGAAAACCTTCCCAACACCCTATTTTCTATCTCAATCCTCTTTCGGACCTCTTTATTATAGGCTTCCAAAATTTTCTTATACTTTCTCTGAAATTGAAACATTTCCTTTTCTTCCTTTTTAGCAATGGCCAATTCAAATGCCCCTACATTCATATTTGTAGCCTAGACATGGGAAGTATCAACTACTCTTCTTACAATAATGTTTCCCATCAATCTAGATTCATTTTGCTATGTTTATGTAGCTCATGATCCCTTCCTCAATGACCAAATAACCAAGGCACCCTAGTCTTTGCTGAATGCAGTACCCTAGAATTCCTTTTTATCTGTATCTTGCAGATCCAATTTCTTTGAAACAAAATTAAAAACCAAATCATCAACTATGTCCAAATTGGGTCGCAATAAGATGTTTGATGCTTTTACCATCTACCTTCCTTCTTTAGGGCTTATATTTTGAAATTATTTCATCATTTTCTCCTTCACTTGATTCTGTAAGACAATCTCATCCATTTTTGTATTCTCTATTCTTAGTTTACTACACCTTTCTTCAAATTTTCCCATATTTTCCCACCATGCAAAATGGTGGAAAGCTCTAGATTTAATAAAGCTATCATTTGATAAATTTTGATGACTAGCTTGCTCTATGATAAGGTCTAATTCCCTACCTTTGTAATCTGCCTTTATCAATTCAAGGCTTGGCATAGGAGGTTGTTTAGGGTTTCCCTCATCCAATTCTGCCTGAGAAATAAACACATCTCCTTGTGACCCCATTTTTTCAATATGTTCCCCAGTGAGTTTCTCTTCTCCAATCTACAAAGGGGATTGAGTAGGAAAATATTCCTCAACATGAGGATCTTGTTCCTTCATTGTTCTGTACCTCTTGGGAGAAGGCTCATTAGGTCTCTCTTCTAGGACAACACTAGTGGATCCCATTATTTGTTTACCCTTATCCATAGTAGCCTTTTTATTTTGAATTATGGTATAATCTGACCTCTTTTGGATAATCAAATGTCCAAATCCTACATTAGGAGTGAATGCCAACCTCCTCATGACCTCCCTAGCCTTATCTGGGTAAGAATTAGTCAAGAATTGTTTCTTCTCATTCATAGTCTCCATTATATCAAGAAATGTATTCATGAACTTTTTAATCTTATTTGCCTCTATTACAACATTATCCAAAGGTTTGAAATCTTTATCAAAACAATGTATAAATTCCAAAACCCTTGAGTAAACTCTCGATTTTTCTTTTTAGTTTCCTATTCCTACAAGGAAAACTCATTTCTTATGATGTCCTTAGGGTAATAAAATTCATGGTCAATTTTGCCAAACTTGATCTTGTGTCTAAAAGCCAAGTTAAAAAAATCCTTCAGTATCACAAAAATGGGGATGAGAAATAGCCATATTTTATCGATCCAAAATTTTATGCAGAAAAAGCTAACCCCCTTTAGTGATCAAAAATTGATGGGCTACAGTACAAGTGGGGAATATTGACCCTCTTGATCTTTTTATCAAAAAACTTTCTCCTAGTCCCCCTAGTTGCCACAAAAATTCAGCCATCCCTATCTTTAGAGGTACTTGGTAAGTCAATACATGAGGGATGCCTTTAAAACCATAAACCTTGATGATAGTAGAAACAAAGTATGGAATAATATCTTCCCAATTATGTGAAACTTTCAAGCCAATAGGATTATCCATAGGCCTAATGAGACTCATCAATGCCCTAGGCACTCTAGGATTGTCACTTAATATGAGGCACCTCAACTTTGACATAAAGTATCTATCAAACTTGCCAAAGCTAGCCTTCTCTACATCCTAGGTCATGTCTACACTCAATAACTAGACTAGCAATGCTTCTCCATCCTGTTCTCTATTTAAGTCCACTTCCTTACCAAAATATGTTACTCCTTTAAATAAGAACATATGCATCAACAAAGAATAATGACCAAAAATCTTTTCCATTTTTCCCTTCGTGATTCCTACCAGGCTAGTATGAATTTCCTCTACTAAATAGGAGACAAAGTCAAAAATAACATCCATACCAAAGGAATCAATTTAAACCATCATGAACATAAGATTGATGGGCATGCCATTCTATTCATCCTAACCAAAAACTCGACATAAAATCCTATATGTCTCTACAACCCTGGAAGTGAAATATTCTTTCTTGAAAGGTTCCCTAGAGGCTGCAATAATTACTGGAAAATTCCCAATCATGCCAATATGTTCCCTCAATGCACCTTCCCTAATCATATCCTTCTTTGATATGTACTCCTTTTCTAATTCTTGTAGATTAATAGGCACATGATAATCTATCAATGGCTATAGACGAAATACCTCAATTTCCTTAGTACTAATTGTGACCAGAGGCACACCATCAGTTCTTCATACTACTCTAAGTACTTGGTTATAATTTTTTGCAATGGCATCAAGAAGGTTATAGTCCATAAAAAACAATGGGAACCACTAACTTTCGCAAATCAAAACTCCAAATGTTGGCATGTCAGGAAAATAGATTTCTCTCTAAAAACCATTTCTTGAACAAAGAAAGACCAATCTAAGAAGTTTTTACATCCCTAATCCAATTCCCCTTATCATATAACCCATCTACAATTTTTAGCCTAGGGTTTAAGGAAGTTAACTTCTTAACTTGCACAGTCTCAGTGGTGGATTCAAGAAGCAATTCAAGAAAATCATCATGAATATTTCTAGATAAATAGTCCTCTTGCCCTAAGAAAACTTTCTTTGGAGGCATTTTGACTATAATTCATAGAAATTAAAATGCTACAAAGATTATTGTATATAAGATCTTACTTGATCTTATGCTCATTTGCTCTATGATTCTACAATTATCTCAGGAACAATGGGGAAACTACTTCACCTTTTACTCAAGCTCGACACAATACTTCAGTAATTTCTCCTACTTAGATAGGTTGAAATCTTGTTCATGTAAGATAAAAATGGTTAGATCCTCTATAATATACTTTATTTTTTCTCACGTGTGGATCCTTCAAACCTCATAAATGAACTGTAAGGGAAAAAGAGTGGCACCACCTTCACTTTTCAATTTTGCACCATTGATCTTAGAAAATTCTATGATCTAGGAGTGAAAATAGGGCTGACTTGTCTTCTTCTTAAGATGCTAGTAGTCAAACCAATGAAAAGTCTCCACCTGCACCTTTCCTTCATTATTGGTGCTTCAAACTAGACCCACAAGTTCTTGAAGACATGTGTCATCATGTTACTATCTTGCTATGCATAAAGAGTGAGCACATCACCTATGCGAGATATCAGCAACTATTGATCTCATTTTGATCGAATAGAGGATATTTAATTCATTATTTCATACAAATTTTGTGGGTCACCTTTGCACTTTCTTAATCACAGTGTCACTATCCTTAAACTTTGAGTACTTTTCCATAGCAAGTATACGATAGCCGTAGATCCTACTTTGATATAAAGGCAAAGAAATTGCACTTCAATCACACAAAACATGGTGGATCCCCTAGTCACCAAGTCGTTATGGGTAAATAGAGCATAATTTCTTATAACAACTTGGCAATGATCATTGATCTGATCTTGATCCAACGATTATCATTGTTCATCTGAGATCTAACTTGGGCATGGGTCCAGATTGCTGATGAGTTGGAACTATCCAAAAATGCTAGCATATATATTACTATTTTAATCCTTATGGTGACATCATGTCTTTTGGACCTCACCATATTTTGCACTTTTAGGCGAGTCACTACATCACTACAGGCAAGGCATAAAGATTTTTTAGTTGTGACATATCAAGCTTTGGTGATCTATTAAAGCTTTGGTGACGGGAGAAAATCTACATTGTCAATCATGAGTACATTAATCAATACCTGTGTTAGAGTAATCAATGTGCATGGTTATGATACTATGTGGGAACTTTCATTGTCACTGTCAATTTCAAAAGGTTTCTAATTTCCTAATTTTTTGGCAAGTTGCCATATTGCCACTAGTGAGGTGCCAAGACTTTTTGGTCATGACATTGCAACCCACTAGAAAATCTAATTTCTAGTGACGCCAACTACAAGTTTCTCCATGTGCATCCTTTCTAACACTAACAACTCTAAGATGGTGCACATGACTAAACCCTTTCCAAATCAATGCACATCTATGGCACCAATTTTTACTTTACGATACTGGGACTCCATTTCCTAGCAGTCACTATGTCATTATGGTAAAAAACCTTGCACTTTGTTATAGCGATGACATGATAGCCATGGATCTAACCAATATTAGATAGTGTGAAAGACTTTGGAAAAGGTACTTAGCACGACAAAAGCTTTAAGCTAGAAAGGGATATTCACACTTTTAAAAGATTTTTGCAGTGGGATAAATTCAAAAGTAACAAGACCTAGGGTTTGACAAATATTTTTAAAGGGTAATAAAACTACAAGACCAAAATCCAAAAACCCTAGCCTTTAACAATGGATTTAGATCTGATTTTTTGCACCTAGATTGGGAAAATTTATCATGCAAAAAATTAGACCAACAGATACATCAATAACATTGGTTCTTCTCTTTTCTTGTTGGAGTGAACTCTTCAAGCTATAGTAAATACCGATACTTGTCCTTGTTAGAAATAAGGTGTCTCAATCTTAGATAATTCCTATTCATGTTATTTTTTTTGTAAAATGTATTTCTTGAAAATAATGTTGATGTGTTGGCATCTTGAATTGTGTATAAGGAGATCATGGCTAAAATAAATATGATAGATTCCTATGACATGTAAGAGCTATGTCAGGAAGATTCAATGACAGGTGAAGACATGTGGCAATTGATAAACTTGAGTACTGTACACTCTACATTGTAAATTTTTTGGGCTTCCTATTTTCTCGAAGAATGGTAAAAAACCCTAATACTATTACCTTTGGCAGTAGCCCTAAAGTGCAGTGCATGTTATAAGAGTTTTTAGGGTTGTGAAGAGATGCGATGTGAAAAACTATATTGTTGGTATTGTGAGTTGCTACTAGAGTTTTTTGTTATCACTGTTGAACTTGTATTGCAAGTGTATATTAACCTTGTGTTGAAGATAATACATTGTGCAGGTTCTAGAGGGGTGGGGTTGTTTTACCGAAAGGTTTTTCCCCACCAAAATATCTTTGTGTTATGTGTTTCTTTCTCTATCTATTTTCTTTATGCTTGGTTGGCTAAAATATTATTATTTACATGATATTGAATCTATAAGTGCAAAAGATTTTAATAAGATTTGCACCATACTTCTCTTAAGAGATTAGTGTAGGAAGTTATTTATGCACCTGAGTTTCCTTACAAGTGGTATAAGAGCCTGATCAACCTTTGATCCTAGTTGTTGGGTAGGGTTTTTTGAGCTAATCTCAAGTTGAATGGGAGTCTTGTGCAGAGAATCTTGAATCTTGTTTGCAGATTGGGATGGCAAGTTCATCATATGGAAGAATGGAGGTGGAGAGATTTAGTGACACTAATTTCAAGTTGTGGAAACTCAAGATGGAAGACATGTTTGAAGATTGTGACCTATGGGAAGTGACTTAAAGTGATGCAAAACCAACAACTATATCTCAAGCTGATTGGGATATCAAAGACCATAAAGCTAAGGGTCTCATAAGACTCTATTTAAATGATGCAATTCTTCTAAATTTTCTAGATGAGAAAATTGCATATAGTTTGTGGGAAAGACTTGGGGCCATGTATTAGGCCAAATCTCCAGCAAAAAAGTTGTTCTTGAGGAAGAATTTGTACTCTCTTCGAATGGAGGAAGGTGGATCCTTAACAAATCATTTAAATGTATTTAATCTACTAGATAAATAGTTGACATCAGCTGGTGTTAAGTTAGAGGAGGAGGATCATTGTTACACACTTTTGTGTTAATTATCGAATTCATGGGACCATCTTGTGATCAATCTCAAAAGCATGTTAGTCACCTTCAAAATGGATGATGTGGTGTCTTCACTGCTATCAGAGGAGATGTAGAGAAAGACTTCTGTTTCAAAAAAAGAAGCCCTTGTTGTTTGTTGGATATCCACTAAAAGAGGGAAGAAAAATGACAATAAGTCTAACAATAAAGGTAGATCCAAATCCCATGGGAAGTCAAATAATTCTAATAAGTCCAAGGAAAAATGTTGGAACTGTGATAAATCTAGGCACTTTCATAAAGATTGCAAAGAGCTAAAGAAGAAGAAGAAAGGTTTAGATTCAACTTCGGAAAGATCTCAAGAATATGGCAATGCATTCATCGTAGCTTTGGCATCCCATGGATCTGGTGATGTGTGGTTGGTTGACTTGGGTACATGATTTTACATGACTTCTCATCGAAACTAGTTCTCAAAATATGAAGAGTTTGATGGTGGAAAGGTGTACTTGGGTGATGATTCTCACCTAAAGATAGTTGGACATGGAAGGGTCACTATCAAAAATCTTAATGGATGAGTAAAGGGCATCAATAGAGTTATGCACATTCTAGGTTTGGAACGAAACCTATTATCTGTAAGTATGCTAAATGATGTAGGTGTGTAAGTTGTTTTTTTGAAAGAAGGATGCAAGATGATGAGAGGATTGATAGTGCTTGCATGGGGTACTAGGAGAGGTACCTTGTTTTAGCTAGATGCATGTATTCCTCTATGTAATATTTCTTCATCCTCACCATTTGAACAAGTAGTGGAGAATTCTATGGTTATTGGTTCCAATGGAACTGCAAACACTTTGGAAGGTAAGCTTGCTATAGAAAAGACAATGTTGTGGCATATGAGATTTGGTCTCATTGGTGAAAAGGGTCTCAGAACCCTAAAAAATAACAATCTCATTGAGGGCTTAAATGATTGCAATCTCAAGTTTGAGTTCTGTGAACACTGTGTCTATGGTAAACAAAATTGTGTTCAGTTTTACTCTAGTTCTCACAAATCTTCTGATGTTTTTAATCTTATTCATTCTGATGTCTTTGGTCCTATAACAGTTCCTTCAACCTCCAAGTCTTTATTTTTTGTATCTTTCATAGATGATTATAGCAGAAGGACATGGACTTGTTTCCTTAAAAGTAAGACACAAATCTTTACTCAATTCAAGGAATTTAAAGCCCATGTAGAGAATCAGGCTAGTAAGAAGATTAAGTGTGTGAGAACTGACAATGGTGGTGAGTTTTGCTCAATAGAGTTTGAAAATTTTTGTAAAGAACAAGGTATTAACAGGCATAAGAAAACTCCTTATAGCCCATAGCAAAATGGAGTTGCAGAGAGAATGAACAAAACACTAATGGAGAAGGCTAGGATTATGCTTAGTGGAGCTAGTTTAGAACATAGGTTTTGGGCCAAAGTTTGGCCACTACTTGCTATCTGGTTAAAATATCTCCTACATCAGCCCTTGTTGGTAAGACACCCATGAAGGTGTGGTCTGGTAAGAAGTCTTCAATTAGAAATCTTTGTGTGTTTGGTTGTGAAGCTTATGCACATGTTCCAAAGGAGAAAAGATCTAAGTTGGAAAATAAAGCTGTTAAATGTATTTTTATTGGATATAGTACTGGTGTGAAAGGATACAAGCTTTGGGATCTTGTGACTAGTAAGGTGTTGTATAGTAGAAATATTATTTTTAGAGAGCTAACATCTTCTCCTATTGTGCTACAACTAGATGAAAAAGAAAATGAAAAAGTTGTTGTTCAGTTGCCTCCTACCCCTGAGAACACTGAACAGAGAGACCATGTTGGGTCTAATGATGAGGAGAGCTCTAGTAGCTCTGATAGTTTAGAACTAGAACAACAGGAAGAAAAACTTGAACTGTAGCCCTTGAGGAGATCCACAAGAGAAAGAAAGAAAATAGAAAGGTTTGGTTATTCTATGTTAGATTCTAGTTCTGCTTTTGCTTTGATTACTAACACTGTTGAGCCTAGATCTGTGAAAGAGGCTTTGGGCATGGAAGATGCAAGTTCCTAGATTGAGGCTATGGATGATGAGATGGCTTCATTAGAGAAAACAAAAAATTTTGACCTTGTACCTTTTCCTAAAGGGAGAAAATTAGTTGGTTGTAAATAGGTGTTCAAGAAGAAATTATGTACAGATGGCAGTGTTGAAAGGTACGAAGCTAGATTGGTTGCAAAGGGGTATTCACAGGTAGAGGGAATAGACTATGGTGAAATATCCTCTCCTATTGTAAAGTTGACATCCATTAGATTTCTATTTTCTCTTGCTACATCATATGATTTAGAGATAGAATATATGGATGTGAAGGCAACTTTCCTTCATGGAGATTTGGAGGAAGAGATTTATATGTCACAGCCTGAGCACTACATTGTTAAAGGTAAAGAATCCTTAGTTTGCAGATTAAAGAAATCTCTATATGGTTTGAAGAAATCTCCTACCTAATGTAGTACCTTAAGTTTGATGCCTTTGTGTTGTCAATTGGATTTGTAAGATCAAAATCAGATCATTGTGTTTATTTCAGAGTTGAAAATGATCATCTTCTTATTGTTGCATTATATGTTGATGATATGTTGCAATTTGGGAAGGTAAGGGTATGATTTCTATTTTCAAATCTCAGTTGTTAGCACAGTTGAGATGAAAGATCTTGGGGCAGCTAGGTAAATCTTGGGTATGGATATCAATAGATATAGGTCTAATAGAAAACTTTGGTTCAGTCACAATAAGTATGTGAAGTCTTTGTTAGACAGGTTTAGCATGGCAGATTGTAGACCACTATGTGTTCCTATTTTTGTGGGAACAAAGTTATCTATAGATGATTGTCCAAAATCTCCTACTGAGGTGGAGGACATGAGTAGAGTACCTTATGCTAGTGTAGTTGGTAGTCTTATGTATGCTATGGTTTGTACTAGACCAGACATTGCCCAAGCAGTGGGAGTCCTGAGTTAGTTTATGGTTAATCTTGGATGGGTACATTGGGATGCAGTTAAACAAGTATTCAAATATTTGAGGGGTACATCAGATTAGTCCATATGTTATCATGGTAACTCATCTAGATCTCTACATTCCATTTGTATTCATGGATTTGTGGATTCAGATTGGGTAGGTGATATTGATAGTAGGAGATCCACCAGTGCTTATGTCTTCACTATGTTTGGTGGTTCCATCAGTTGGATGAGCAAGAGACAACCTATGGTTGCTTTTTCCACTATAGAAGCTAAGTACATGGCTGCTACTCATCCTTGTAAGGAATCCATTTTTCTTAGGAGATTATGTTTTGATGTTGGTATTGGTGTAGAAAAAATTACTATTTGGTGTGACAGTCGGAGCGTTGTTTTCCTTGTGAAGAATCCAACTTTCCATGCCAAAAAGAAGCACATTGATGTGAAGTTTCACTTTGTGAGAGATATGGTGGAAGATGGAAAGGTAAATTTGGAGAAGGTGGATAATATGAAGAATGTTGCAGATGCATTAATGAAACTAGTGGGCACTAAGAAGTTTAGATGGTGTTCAGAGTCTATGGGCCTTTTGGCCGATAGCGGTTAGTTCCTGTTATGTTCCTATTGCTCTTACAAGGTGTTTGACAAGTGGGAGAATGTTATGAATAAGGTTTCTCAACCTTGGATAATTCCTATTCTTATTATTTATTTTATAAAATGTATTTCTTGCAAATAATGTTGATGTGTTGGCATCTTGAATTGTGTATAAGGAGATCATGGCTAAAATGACTATGACAGATTCCTATGACATGTAAGAGCTATGTCAGCAAGATTCAATGATAGGTGAAGACATGTGGAAAATAATAAATTTGAGTACTACAAACTCTACCCCAATCATAGGGTTCGCCCCAAAAAAAAATTTGGGGCTCTGCACAATCCTACTAAGTGAACATATGGGTCACTGTGAGTATATCTAGCATAGTTTTGTCTCAAGTTATGAATGCAAGGGTCATTGTAGATAGAATACTTACCGAATACTTAGCATAATATGGATCTTGTGTGACTAGTGTGTCTACACACAAGCAACATTCTGGTCATACTAGTATTTATGCTTTGATGCTTATATTAACTTGCTACATTCAAAGGGATAAATGTTCTAGTCATTATGGCTTCTTGTGCTTCAAATGCTTACATTTCATCCTAACAAAAATAGAATAGATGTCTTATTCATATTCCTATTATTGCAATTTCAATAGGAATTGTATCACATACGAAGTTTTGTTATATACTCATTGATGCAAATTGAGGAGGCTTGGTAACTGAACCTATGGTTGCATCTATGATAGGTTTAGATTGCATACTTCACTTGGCTACACACATGATTCAATTGAAAATTTTCTTCCATCCTTTTTGATGTGGGATCATTGGTCTCTTAAAAGTATCATGTTTCTTCACGGCTGCACAAGCATTTGATTCTTTGGTTCATCCACTTGTTCCTCAAAGGGATACCTATCACTATCAACAAAAACATGGGACACTATATTGGGTGTCAATCTATTCATATTTTCATTCCATACATAATTTCATCATCTATCTCATCTATTTAACATCTATAAATCAAATCAACTATACATCCATACATTGCATCAATGACTACATATCATAATCATAGCATAAACATCTCATGTACATCAAATTTAAAGATAGAAAATGACAATGACATGTACACAAGATACTCAACTCAAAATCTCATATATATATATATATATATATATATATATATATATATATATATATATATATATATATGTATGTATGTATGTATGTATGTATGTATGTATGTATGTATGTATGTATGTATGTATGTATGTATGTATGTATGTATGTATGTATGTATGTACGTACGTACGTACGTACGTACGTACGTACGTACGTACGTACGTATGTATGTATGTATGTATGTATGTATATGTATGTATGCATATATATATATGTATGTATATATCTATGTATGTATATATATATATGTATATATATGTATGTGTATATATATATGTATATATATGTATGTGTATATATATATATACATATATACATATATATATGTATATATATATCTATATATATATATATATACATATATATATATACATATACATATATATATATATACACACACACACACACACACATATATATATATATATATATATATATATATATGTTAGTATCAAAGAATATGTTAGTACAAAAATGAGTGCTACTCGAGCATTGTTGATAAAAAATGATACAAAATCGTGTTGGCACACCAATTGATACATAGCCAGATCAAAAACTCAAAGACAAAAATCAAGTCTAGCTCTCCCCATCACCCTCACCTCTTGGAGAAGGAGGAGGAGGAGGTGGTAGCATATCTGGCCTAGGTGTTGGTCATGCACCTCCCGAATCCCAAACATATAGTGAGAATTGGGGCACCTGCTAAGACTCATCAGGCACCACTATGGAGTAAGTTTCAAAGTAATAGGCCTCTCACACCACCTATAATTCAACCTCAACCTATAGCTACTTTACCCTATGCTTAGCTACCTGTAACTACTCCCATAGCCCAAGGATCTCATGGTCTCACTTGACTATCCAAGTGTCACGTTCTACCACCTCTATCTCTATCTCCCCTAGCTATTGAGAAGAATACTAAATCCACTCTTTGGCCATCTTTAGTGCATCTTGGGGCCTAGTAGTAGGCTAGTCCTACATCTCCTCATCTAACTAATCAGCTTGTTTCTCAGCTAGTGCCTGCTCCTCTATGCGTGGTCTCTACCGCTGACCTTGCTCTATCCCATTGCGACCAAAATCTGGATATAACCCCATCTATCAGGGGGAAATTTGTACCTACCTCACTTGGTGTCTCACCTACTCTAGTGTTCCCTATGGTGGCTATTGTGTTGGCTACTATGTTGGTCCCTGTGGTGGTACTTGTTGAGGTATTTGTGGCCCAAGAGCTGCCATCTCTAATGGGTTTGTAAACCATAGGAAGTGATGGCTGAAAAAATACGCTTGATAGGCAGGTGTCATCCTGGTATCTACTACAACTGGAAGATAGTGCCACTATGTTGCAACTAGGTTGCACACATTGATCATCAACCTCGTTGGGTCCAACCTTGTTGACCACCCTTGTTCCACATCTCTAGCTAATCAGGAATATGAACAATACTCATGAGAGATATCCTATGGTCACCTATACTGTCACCATACATGAGTGATGGGAAATCTCTCAATAATCTGAGTAGCTTGGCCTATCAGTGGCCACGACATAAACATCTACCTCAGCTCTTAAGGAGTGTCATTCCTATCCTCAATCTCTCTCCAGGGCTTCCATATGATGGATACTAGGTCATCGAGATGTGTCCTCCAGTGCTCAGTCTTCCTCGCACCTGTTTGGGTAAGTTAGAAATATATGGCTACATGGGCTCTTGTGTATTCACAAAAATGGGTCTAGTAACTAGCAAGTGCTCCTATGCCTAGATCTATAAAACATAGACTCTAGCAAGCATACTCTTCCACTCATGGTAAATGATTTTGTGCATCTCGTGGAACATATGGGTGAGCATGCACTATCCCCACCCATATCTCTTAGGAGCATCTAGCATCCTTTGCAGCATCACACCCCAATCACATTCTAGCCCATGCTTCCCTCTATTTGGTACTAAGAAACAATTAATGAAGATAACCAGGACTGAAGCTAATCTATGAGTAGAGCCATATGTATGGACAAGCTTGTACCATGTGATGGCTCACCCTATAACCAAGTCTCTCTAGAAGATGGTCCATGATGCCTCTATACTTGCTCTCAACACTGTATCATACACCACCATTGGCCTATGAAAGGGTATGTGTAGAATCCTGTAAATTTCCTCAAGGGTGATGGTCATCTCTCCCTGTGGTAGGTGGAAGGTGTTTGTCTCTGAATGTAAATGCTCCACCAATGCAATCAACAAGTTGTGATTCATCAGGACTGTTGGCATCTAGCATAGTTAAGATAACCCCAATCTATTAATATGCACCATCTTGACATCATCTAGACTCTACAACAGAGCTCCCTAGGGTAGATAGTGGGACCTTAATGTGATTTCATCGAAGAAAACCTACACAAACGATCGACAACAATAGGCAAATGGTTAGTTCATGCTCAAAAAATCCAATGCAATGACAAAATCTG
This sequence comes from Cupressus sempervirens, assembly GCA_028749045.1. Classification (NCBI taxonomy): domain Eukaryota; kingdom Viridiplantae; phylum Streptophyta; class Pinopsida; order Cupressales; family Cupressaceae; genus Cupressus; species Cupressus sempervirens. The sequence continues at coordinate 957,537,269 of CM053787.1, read as the reverse complement.
AACTTTAAATGCTGAACAAAACATGATTTTTTCATGTGAGAACACACTTTCTCGTGCAAGATTTCATATCTTCACACGAGAAAACATATTCTCATGTGAGAAACAACAAAACCTTGGGCGAGATGTGCCCAATATCTCATGGATCTCGCGCAAGAGGTGGGTATCTCCTGAGTGAGATTCACCACTAGCGTGCACAAAGAAACACCATTCTGGTGTATCTTTTTGTGAAGGAAGATTGGGTTTGTGTGAGGAACAAAACCCTCACACGAGGACTGATAGACCCAAATTTGAAAAGTACAAAAGATGTGATAAATAGGTCTAGAAATGCATGAAAATTTCACTGTAAAGCAAGATTATCGACTACTCATCGGAGATCTATAGTCTACTAGTTAGCTATGTCATTTGGAGCACTCAAAATGATACATACTCACAAGAACTGCCATTCTCACTTCAAAGCTCTTTTCTTCACTAAAGACAAAAAGCACAAATTATTTGAAAATGACCCTTTGGGCCCTTATATAGGTTTTGATCTAATTTTTCAAAAAGCTCCAATTGGTGTAAAAATCACCTCTCTAGCTAATTTGACTATTCTAAATCCATTTTTGAGACCAAATTTGAAATCTGACACACTTAAGTAGCTAAAAAATGTATTTAAATTTTTTTTGACTCACATGATCAAATGCTTGTGCAATCCAAACTTTTCTGATACTTTGTGACTCTTGGAACCTTTTCAACTCAAAATTTTTCAAATTTTCAAAATTTATTCTAGAAAAGGTCAACTCAAGTCAACTATGGTCAAATCTAGTCAACTTTTTGGTCAAACTTGGTCTTTTGGACCTTGAAATCATGTTGAATTGACTCTAAATTTTATTATGATCATTTTGATCTCTTCTATATTCTATTGAATCTTGAATTTCTTTTGTATCTTTCAATATATTGCTTCACATCATATTTTTGGTTTTTCATCTTTCAATTTCACTCTCGAGGGGGTATGATGATTACATCATTGAATCTAAATTTCAAATTGATCTAAATCTTCATCCCTTGGGGCATCTTGTTCCCATCTGATGTCCTCATTACTGGGGGTATTTCATCACTTGGGGCATCTTCTTCCCCCCTATCTAGCATCTTTTTCATCTATCTCATCTTTTGATCAGCTAATCAACCTTATAACATTTCTGGTTAGAGTTCAATGGATAGGTATCACGACAGTCTAAACCTCAACTCTTGAGGATCAAGCCTCATTCTAAGGATAATTCTATGACTCATAATTGGATCTTGTTATCTTTTATGCACCAGTATTTAGATGTTCTATCTAGACTCTAGGGGATTAAGCTCCATCTTAGAGATAATTCCAATTCTTGCTAAGGATTAACCTTCATTCTAGAGATGGTCCTAACTTTTGTCAAGAATTAATCCTCATTCTGGGGATAATTCTAGACTTTTACCATCAATCACGATTCAATGGATAGGTATTGGCATAGTCTAAACCTTGATTCTTGATAATTGAGCCTCATTCTAAGGATAATTATATGAATTATGATCAATCTTGTCATCTATTAATGGACAGGTATTAGGATAGGCTAAACCTTGACTCTTGAGAGTTGAGCCTCATTTTGAGAACAATTCTATGAATTTTGACAATCTCTTTATTATCAATCTTGGTATCTAGGTGTTCTATCTTGATCCCTAAAGGTTAAACTTCATTTTGGAGAAAACCTTTAAAATGCTCATCAATTTAGGTATCTAAATGTTCTTCTTGAATTCCTTAACATTAAACTTCATTCTGGAGATAGTCCTTAAAAGCGTATCAATTGGTCTTTGTATCATTAATTTTGAAACCAGTCTCATTTCTTGATCTTTGCATCATGCTTTTTGATTTTCTTTGACTCAAATGCGCTACTCACACATTCATTCAAAGAGGGGCAAAATGAAATACCCCAAAATTGGCTCATTTCCATGTTAACCAATTCTAGTCTATTTGACCAACCCTAAAGTCCTATATCACTAGGAATTCTAATTCTGATAAGCTCTACTTGACCTAAGTGTCAAATGCAGAAAATCATTAATCTGCATTAATCACTTACTTTAATTAATTCCTAAATATTCATTGAATTGGCTAAATTAACCTTTTAACTGAATTAATTTGATTATAAGTCCTAGTACTTTAATTTAATTTAATTCATCCCTTTTTAGCTAATATACATGAGGAATTAAATATATTTGCTTTAATTAAATATTCTTATTCTAATTGTGGAATTTACAATAATTATGAGGTCATATTTAAATTTTTAAATCAAATATCTTCTCCAATATTGTCTCTTCAATATAGAAATGGAAACTCTTAGTTGACAAAAATAAAAAAAGGACACAAATTAGTTAATTCCTTATTCCACTCAAAAGAAATCAGTTAACTTCCTTTTCTTAAGGAAACTTTCCATTTTAACTAAATGTCATTTCTAATTTCAACCATTCATCACAATTAATCTTGACCATTGGTAGATTTCGGGAATTTTATTTAAGAGACTCTTAATTCCTCATTACAGAGGATGGAAATTAGAATCTTATTGAAGTGTTGTTGAATTAATTACTCATTATAGCTTTCATAATTACTTGATATTTTTCCAATAGTGGCATGTTGTGATGGTTAAGTTGTTGCATTGTTATCCTTGCCATCAAAGTTCAAATCTAATGAGGATGAGGTCCCCTATTTGTGGCCTCACTGGTTCATAGCTCCAGGTCAATTACTTGATATTTTAGCATCATAAAAATCAAAATGCATACATTTAGCTTATTTTCTCTTATTTCTTAGTAGAATTAATTGCATATCATTTAGATTAACTGCATAACTACATACTTTGCATAAACCCTTCATACTAGATGGTTTGATTGCTTGCTTCTTGTTCTAAGAGTACATAGGCAAAATTCTTCTGGTTAGAAGGCAACAAGTTGCTCTGTCAGGTATCTTGGATAAATGACTTCATGTTTATTCCAAGATGACTCCATAGGTAAAGACGATGTTGAAGTGTCTATGAGATTCAAAGGCCCACAATCCACACACGCAGTGGTATTTGATGGAGTTGGTATTAATCAAATTTAAATATAATTCAACATCTTGGGATCCTTAAGGAATGCAACTTGTTATGTATGCTTATAAATGATTGTATGTTATTGCTTCTATTACTTTATGTTTGATGTGTATGTTATTCTTTCTTTAAAAGAAAAAAGTGTTTGGCAAACTTAGTAAAACTTTAGGTTAATTCTTTTGGATCCCTTGGTAGGGTGTTTCATCGAGTATCAGAGCCTAATTTCTACATTGTGAGCTCTGGGTATGTTGGAATGCCACTAGTTGTTAACTAATTGAAAAAAATGAAACTTTAACTATTATGTGTATTTTTTTCAAACTAAAACTATAATTGAAACAAAAATTAAACGTTTAGTTGTATATTTTCAAACTTGAATGCTTAAACTTCAAAACTGAATTATTATGTAAACCTAAAAATAGTCAAAACTGAAAATTAAACTTATATTATTTTCAAAACATGTGACTTTTATATATGCTTGATAGTGGTATGTTTATGGTTATTAAAGCATCTTGTTATCTTGGATATTATTTGTTGGAGTTTTTTAAGTGGATTCAGATCTTGCTACCGAGGGAAAGGGTCCAATGGGATCCGCATAGTCAGTTCTTTAGTCTTACCTTTCTTGTAGGCTTCCAAAAGTAAGCCTAAGTCTAGGGGGGTGGATATAGTACCTGACCCTAGTTTGCATTTTGTTATTATTGCCAAACTCTTTTAGGCTATTTTTATGCTTGATGATTAGTCGCATTATTTTTTGAGATTATCAGATATTGTTTCATATTCAGTTGATTTTATAATGAGATTACTTGGTACTCTATGTTTCATGTATGCATGATGATTATTACAATGTTTTTAAGTTATTGATGATGTTTAGTTAGATGAATTATCATATGTGCTTTCTTAAGGATACTTACCCCATACTACATGTGTTTGGTGTGCGTGTATGTTTTCTTTATGTATGGCATTTCTGATGTGTTTAAGGGAGTTGTAGTCACCTACTAGTCAAGATCTACATGATGCACCACTTCCTACCATTTATTATTTAGATTAGAATATTGTATTTGAATATGCATGGATTTTATGCAAGTTTTAGGTACTGGTTATCGACTTCCTTGAATTTGCAAGATGAGCATACCCTATCGCATTATCTCAATGGTAAGAGAGGGGAGATAAATTTTTAAGTCCAACTCCTAAATCTTTAAGCCATTTGTTTGAGAAAATTAGGAGAAGTTTCTAAGTTGACTATCTTCTAAATACATCGAATGACATTAATTCATGATTATAACCCTTTTAGTTTCATTTTGTATGTGTTTTTCTATGATGGGTTTTTGTATTTTATGAGTCTTTAGTAGATTTTCTATTAATTAAATCTAATTTAAAGATTAAATTTATTGATTTAATTTAATGAGAAATTATTATGATATTTTAATAATTAATTATATTTTATTAATCGGGAAATTAATTTATTAAAAGTTTTATGATTGCATAATGCGTGCATGAGATTAAATTTAATAAATTAATTAAAAAGAGAAGTCAAGTGAAAATTAAATAAAGTAATTTTATAATTCAATAAACGTACATGAAAAAGATAAATTTATAGTTCTAATTTTGATGTTTTATCTTTATTTAATTTAATAATAATTTATTTGGGAATTTTTTTTTTATCGGTAAATGACCAATGGTCATGATAATTGATTATTAATAAAGATAAATAAATACAATAGTGTTCCATCATTCAAATGGGCACTAGTACTAAATAACAGGAAAAGAAAACCTCCAGTCTCACCTGGGACCATAGTCTCATATTATTACAACATAAAAGTGGCATACGCTAGTCAAATAATTAGTCTCTGTTATTACATTACAAAGATCAAAACTGCACAAAATGATTTGAGCTTAAAGCTCCTAGATACATTATAAGATCTCTTAAAGAAATTCCATCCCTTTTTTACATTTTTGTGAAGCTATCAAGTGCACACGTCCCTATCTAAATATCTTGCCATTTGAACAGGTTAATCATAAGACTATCAAAAATTCTTAATACTAAGGAACTATCTAAGTCTAAATTTATAATTACTAAACTCATCTTAATAGTCTCCTCTCTAAACTATAGCAAGAGAAGTCTAGAATACTTTCTTAAACTAAACAAAATATATTAAACATATCAACCTAAATTAAACAAAACAATAAGGAAGAAAAGAAAAAAAAAATCCTCAAAAGGGAAACATAGGAAGCCAAAACTAGAAAAGAATAAAATAGAAGAAGCTAAACTAATGAAAGCTTGACCAAAGAAGAGGAAACATACAAAATCGAGGGCCTCGTAATACTTTGCTACCACCCCAATCATGCTTCTGATGAGCCAGATGTAAGTTAAAATGATCAAATAAAAATGGAAAGAAACAAAACCACCAATTAAAGCATGAGACACCCTAGATTTTGAGAAAATTTAGATAAACATAATTCATAACCAGAGATCAAAATGTAGTTCTCTGTCATTAGAATCTAAATTTGCCCTAATACAAACAAAAGACTATCAACCAACCTATGAAGCTAGGCTTCTTAACTACCTCATTTAGTAGATAAAATTAAAAGTTCAAGAAGACCACTCCATCCTCTAGTATAGCTTTCTGAAAATGTTTAAAACAAGATCAAATTACAAGTGTTCGCAACCTCTGAGATAAACGTGTGGTAGCCCTAATAATCCATAAATGTTATTTAATCTACCAAGAAAAGAACAAACCAAATAGAATCAAAAGGTGAGTAAAATTATCTATCTATGACTAAGGAACCATAAATCTTGAGTGCATCCAAATCTAGAACCCACAAAGGAGCAATCAAAGAAACCAAACTTCTTATTATAAGCTACATAATCAAAATGGGATTTATATAGGATTACGAGGAAATCCATGTCTCCATTCAATATAATCTATATAGATTCTCATATTTGTGATCCAAAAATTATAATTGCTACAACCATGCTGTAGATTATCATCCACATATTGCTAATAACAATAACCATATCAAAGAACAATAGACAATATTCCAAATCACTGATACATGATTTTGATTAACCATTTTCAGAAACAAAGCACAACCTCCTTTACATACTTTAGAGAAGGCATCTTACTTCTAAACCACCAATCCACTATCTATATACCAGCCCATAAAATCCAAGCATAATAATTGTAAGGATTTAATAGAAGCAGAAGCCGTGAGGGCATCCAATCAGAGCATGAAAAAGAGGTAAAACATACCAAATTACTAGATATTAGCTATATATCCAAAATAATACACAAAATTTTAGGATAAGACCATATCACCATGCATCTAAAACTATAGGGACTCATTTGACAAGAATCTAGAGTTCATAATTGCATATCTAAATATAACAGTATCATAAACAAGTTTCTAATTACAATAACTTTCAAATAGAATAAACCCTAGAACATAATTATACAGTCTATCTACCAAAATCCTACTCAATACTTCCCCTAAGAACATTAAAATTATCACTTGTTCTAGAACACCCTAATGACCTTGAGCATATCATTAGGGTTCTCAATATAGAAATTCAGAGGGAGTTGAAAATCAAATTTGGCCTTGCTAGTTTTCTTTGAATTCGGCGTGCAAAAATCTAGGACATCCAGATTATCAAAAACCATTCTAGGCTGAATGTAAGCATTGAATGGGTTGAGGTAGTTAATCAGCCATGCTCTATTTTCTTCCACCACAATTCCTCTCCACTGAAAGAGAAATTTTATGCTTCCCTCCATCTTGGGCCATTCTCTGTAAAAGGCCAGATTCTGACAAATAACCAGAGAAGGCCGATGATAGGCTATCTCTAATTTGGGAGACCCAACGTCAGATCCATATATTTATCTAGAAGAGGAATACAACATTTATCGTCAATACTATGAACTTCCTATTCAATAATTTTCCTCCAAAATAGAACAAGGATGTTACAACAAAGACTGATAATGTCCTATGGATCAACATTTGCTCTTGCCATACAAGCAATGAAAGAGCCAATAATGTAACTATTCACCCTCCATGAAAAATTATAATCAAACACCCCTTCAACAATAGTTTTTCTTACCATGATCTTGGTCATCTCATCAACCAGTCTAAGAATTCTAGTCCATATTTCCAGTTTGACATTCCCACAGAATGCCATGATGCGGTTTTCAGAGACATGGTAAACATAGATGTTCAAATCTATACTCAAAGAACAAAATCAACAACTAAAAATAATGGAAAGTGACACCCTTAAAGAAGAAAAATGAATTCAAAACTCCTAGAAGCATAATCTATCATGATGACAGCTAATAATGGTGCCTGCGATAACCTAAACATGAGCTAAACTTAAATGTTGTGTAATGATTAAAACAAGGACACCGTGCTAAGAAAACTAGCAAAGGAAACAAGGGCATTTAAATGTCCACCCATCAAAATGATGAGAATATAGTTTACAAATCGAGATTATCATAAATCAAAATATAAAAAGGAAAAAGTCATACTGAGGATGATAAAAAAAAAAAATCAAATACAATCTTATATATATGAATCTATTTAAGAATATATAAATCTCTCTCTCTCTCTCTCTCTCTCTCTCTCTCTCTATATATATATATATATATATATATATATATATATATATATATATATTCATATGTGTATATCTATAGATATATATATATTAATGTATCTATATATATGAAAATAGAAATAATGATCGAAGTTGGACACACATGCAAATAAGTTTAAATAAATTGATGAAAACTATAAACTAGAAGTAGAAGGAGAATCTTTGATAACCAAAGAATTGATGCCATCCACCCCAAAATTTGCTAAATCATCAGCCTTCTTATTACCTTCTCAAAAAATGTGACAAATCTTGCTATATGAAAACTATTCAAGAAGTACAAGAACTTCTTCTAGCTTGAAGTGAACAACCCAATTCAGGGTTGTACACTTTTTAATTGCACTAAAAATTATCTGAGAGTCTCCTTCTATAATAACTTTGGATAATCCTAAATTATGACACATCTGCAAACCTTGATCTAGAGCTTCTAACTTTGCCAAATTATTTGAAGTAGGTTGAATTGAGATGTCTTTTTTTTCTAACTAATGACCTATGTCATCATTAATAATACAACCAATACCTACTGTACCTAGGTTACTCGGGCAACACCATTGAAATTGAGTTTAGCCCAACCTTTTGAAGGCAGAGTCCATCTACAATTTGCTCTTGCCTCCTTGCTATTCTTAACATAGAGAAGAGGAGGATTTATCAATTTTTACCAATTCTTCTTCATTTGACCATCCTAATTAGAAAATGATCCTTCTTCTTTTTGAGCATTTCTAATATGCAAATAATAAATAATTAATTTTTGACTTTAGTATTTTTGGAATAAAAAACTCTCATGTCCGACCACATTAATTAATTCAAAACTTTGTAAAATTCAATTTTTAAATTTTTTTCCTTATAATAGAAGAAACAAAGAATGTGATGCATCTTTTGGATTTAAAAAATATTGAACCATTTGAAAGTTATAGTTGGTTTTCAAGTAGTGTGTTAGTCAACACTTTATACGTAAGTCCATTAGAAAATAAGTAATAATTACTTAATAAACTCATAATTTGACAAACCTTACATTTATGGAAAGATAAGAACATTCTTAAGAAACCATTTTCATTTTATGAAATTTTGTTGAAAAAAATGTCGTCAGCTACATGTTTGATGTAAAAATCACATAAAAATAGGTGAAAACACATTTTTAGGATGTTTTTAAAGTTGACCATATAGGTTCATATCAAAATATATAGTAGACCTTATAAAGATAGTAATTATTTTCATTTAGTATTAAGGTGGGTGGGGAAAAAGTTGGAATAGATTTTGCAATGGTTTGAGATATTTTAGAACTATAGATTTTTCAGATCACCACTTTTTGGTACACCATGATCCCGCACATACCCATGTTCCAAAGTTTATTATAAATGCCATTAACTAGATTTGTAGGCCATCCTTTGTGGAGATCAATAAATGATTTCGACAAAGGCGTTGACCACCCTAACATGTCTTTGAGCCATTCCTAGCATCTTTGAGAAAATGGACAATTAAATAAAAGATAATCAGAGTCCTTGTAGCTTTTTTTACATAACACACATCTAGAGGGCACTTGAAAACAAAGTTTGTGTAACCTATCATCAATCAAGATTCTATTCTAAAAAGCCAACCATAAAAAGAATCCTACCTTTGGAAGGCATGCAGAGTCCCAGTAGAGTTTAAGTGGAATGTCCACTTTATCCCAATTTTGAGAATGAATCAAAGCCTTGTACCATTTTTCACACTATACATCCCATCATTTGAAGCTGCCCAAATAAGTTCATCTTTCCTCTTTGATTTGTTTATTCTCCTATCTACTAATATCTTTTCATAAGTTTTAAGTGAATCTAAATCCAAGCCTAAACCATTCAAAGCTTTCCACATCCATCTTGATTTACCTTCTGAGATAACCTCACTCTTATAATCACAGACTCTGCTTCCCCATAGATTACATAATTTTTCTTGAAGATCCTTAGGGAAAGAACTATGATGGAGAGGAGGATGTTCGTCCAAAGAATCCTCCCAAAATAGTGCCTCATTGCCCTTACCTACATTCCAAGTAAGATACTTGCAGACTAGATGATGACATTTAATCATAAAGTTTTAGCTCTCAGAACCTTTGGGCAAGTTCTTCATTCTAAAAAATGAGAAAGGATCATCTACATTGAGATATTTATTATATAGAATCTTAGCTCATTTATGTTCTCTTTCCCTATAGAGATGCCATATAAGTTTCGCACCTAGGGCTTCATTTTGCAATTGTAAATTCTTAATCCCTAAAGCACCCATATACTTAGGTTTACAAATGTTTTCCCATTTGATGAGTGCCAACATGTTGTCTTCTTCAAAATCATTCCAAAGAAAATTCCTAAGTTTACATTCAAATTTTAGATGGAGTTTCTTAGAAAGGGGAAGAAAAGAAAGAGGGAAGGTTGGAATGGTAGATAAAATTGATCTAATCTTGATACTCTTTCTAGCCTTTGTCAACCATTTGTCCTTCTAGCTACTAAGCCTCACATCCATTTTCTCCAAAGTGTTGCACCGTACCTTAGTAGATTTCAAGCATTTTTCTAGGGAAATTCCTAAATACTTGTAGGGGAATAACCCTTTTTTGTAACCCATGATTTTATATATCTAAAATTCTATTTCAGGTCTTGTATTTAAAAAATAAATCTCAGATTTAAACTCATTCACTTTTTGCCCTGATGCTTCCATGTAAGAATTAATAATGTTTTTTAGACCAAGAGCCTTAGTAACTATAATTTTGCTAGGTAGTATAGTGTCATTAGCATATTATTTATCCATGATATTGGGCACATTACTAGTAACAATAATACCTAAAATCTTTTGATTCTTATGAGCATCAACCACCTCTCTCCCAAAAGACTCTACCATGATAATGTAAAGAGAAGGAGATAATTGATCTCCTTGTTTGATACCTCGAGATATATCAAAAAAACCTTTATGTGTTCCATTAATAAAGATATAGATTTTGGGCGAGAATATAAATTGAAAAATGAGGTTAATCCACTAATGGAAAACCCAAATGCTTCAAGAACCTTGCAAAGAAACTGCCAATCAACTATGTCATATGCTTTTTGAATGTCTAATTTCATAAAGATGCATGCCTCTTTGTTCTTACACGTAGAGTGTATAGTCTCTTGAATGGTGATAATGCCATCAAGAATGGACTTTCCTAGAAAAAATGCTATTTATTCTTCCAAAATAATATTTGGAAGGATACCCTTATGTCTATTAGCCAAAACCTTAGAAAATGCTTTGTAAACTATGTTACAAAGAGTGACTAGTCTAAAGTCTCTTGGAGTCTCAGGCTTTGATTTTTTTGGTATCAAAGTGAGAAAGGAATTATTGATTTTGGATAGCAGAGCACTACACTTTCTAGAGGCTTCAATAGCTTTCCAGAGATCTATACCAATAATATCCCAACATTTTTGGAAAAAGTAAGCTTGAAAGCCATTTGGGCCTGGAGATTTATCTGGATTCATATTAAAAACTACTAACTTGACCTTGTCCAAAGTAAAAGTTTTATTTAAAATCCTATTATCTTCTATTGTGACAATTTTTGGGATTACTTTGAGAAGATTAACTTGCATTTCTCTATTGGACCCTTCATAATTATTTAAAATGTTCTTAAAGTATTCAATGAAGGTATCTACAATTTCACTAGATTTATCAGTTAAGATACCCAAGTGATTTTTAAAGCATGATATTTTACTCTTTGATCTATTGTATAGAGTAGAGTTGTGAAAGAATATATATTTCAATCCCCTTACTCTAGCCATCTCTCTCTTGACATTTTTCTCCAAAAAAATTCTTCTTTGGATAGTATATCCTCCTACTTCACCAATAGTTCCTTTTCTAACATATAACTATCATTGTTCATGCCTTTCTTAATAACTTCTACATTTAAGTCCTTCAATTTCTTTTATATGTCTATTTTTTCTTTAAAGATATTATTAAAGTGTTCCTTATTCCACCTGAGAATTTGTTCCTTTAGCATTTTCAATTTAGCAATGAAAATGGACATCTTTGAACCTTTAAAATTGTCTTGAGAGACCACCATTCTTTTATTTTATTGATGAAATTGGGATCTAAGAACCACATCTTTTCACATTTAAACGGGTTCCTTGTAAATTTATTTGGCTCTAAGAATTGAAATCTAACTAGGTAATGATCAAACCTAGCAATCGACAACATAGAAGATTGGAAATTCAAATTGTTAACATCGAGATCACCTTTAATTAAGAACCTATCTAGTTTTTTGGCAATGTAAGAGAAATCTGTCCTCCTATTATTCCATGTGAAAGTCCCATTACTAATCGAGATATCAATCATGTTATGATTATCACACCATTCTTTAAATTCCTTTGATGCTTATGATATTTGTTGACTCCCACCTACTTTTTCATTTATATTTAAAATTGTATTAAAGTCTCCACCTACTAAGAAAAAACTACTCTTAAAATTATACATAAATTTAGTGATATCTTCCCAAACTACCTTTTCGCTTGAATTAATAATTGGACCATAGAAATTAATGATAATAAAAATAAGATCTAATTTTAAACTATGTACACTACCACTAATCCAATTATTGTTACTATTTAAAATGTCTATGGAAACCTTCCTGGGGTTCAAAAAAATTACTAACGCTCCTGAAGCTCTGACTAACTCTTGAAAGACAATATTCCAAAGACTTAACATCTTATCTAATTTATTTCCTTCTAACTTATTTAATTTTGTTTCCTGAATTAAAATAATATCAGATTCAAAAGTTTTAAGATTCTATTTTAGTAACCTTTTTTTCCTAGGGGCATTAAGAACCCTAGCATTCCATGTTGTAATTTTCATGTCTCCTTGGGAGGGCACTTCCCCTTCCCATTGTTAAATAATTGATCAATCTTTTGCTATGCTCTACTTTGCCCATCTACTTCCCTGAGTTTCTTTAGGGATCTTCTTCCTCTTTTACCTTTCATTTTCCCACATTTAGGAGATTTAAGACCTTCTTGATTCATTTGAATCCCAAGTTGCTCTAAATTTATTTTTGCATTTTGAATAGTGGTAGTCTTATGACAAAAGTTCCTTTCTATTTCCTCATTTTCAAGTTCTCTTAATATCTGATTTATAAGACCACGGTGATTTTCCACCTCTTTATCTAAGCTTGTTTTGTTGTCGTTGTTTTTTCCTTTGTCATTCTACACTGAAGATATTTTGTGCTACTTTATCTGAGATTGGCTCATATTATTCTCCTCATTCTCAATAATTAAAAGATCTCTTCTTAGATCTTCATAGGTGTAATTCTTACCACCTAATTTAAGAATCCTTTGAATTAAATTTTCCTTCTAAGCTTTAGTACTTGGATGAATGCTCTCAAAACTAAATACCTGAATTAATTCATCAGTTAATAGATTAAGGTTGTTTTCTTTTGATTTTGATATACTTAGGATCTCCACTTCTGGATCCAAATTAATATCCTTATTTAAGAAATCATGAATTTCCTCTGAAAGAGACTTATCTTCTTTCCTTGTACCAATTTCCTTATCATTCTTCTAACTAATTGGGGTAAATGGAGATCTTGTTGAGGTCATTGGAGTTTGCCAGAACTTGTATAAGCTATGAGATATCAAAGTTACTTCCTCGTCATCTAGCATCTACATCTACACCTATATTTGGTGCTATTCCATCTTACTCTTTTGCTTTTGAGTTTTATATTCATCTTAACTTTTTATATTTGGATCAAATAATAAAGAATTCTATATGTCTTCAACATTGCCTTCTTTATTGTCCCATTTTACCTCTATTTGCAGGGATATTGAGTTCATTCTATCTTTGACATCTTCATGTGAAGGATTTATATTATTCTCTGTCGAAGCTCTATTATGCGGAGAATCTATTTCCTTAAGTTTGGCTGTCATGGACTTTAAATTTTCCACTTCCCTTTTTTACATACCAATTGCTCCTACAAATGTTGTGTCTCTCTATTTCTTTTTTTTTTTCCTATCTTTGTCATATTTTACTATTTTACTTTGTCCCATACTACTTTTTGAGGTTTTTTCCTTTCCTTTAGATATCTATTTCCTCATGAGCTTATCATCTTTTGACATTTTTGGGCTCTTCTTGTGATCAACCACTATGACTGATTTAAGCTTAACTTTCTTTGTTGGTAATTCACTTGTCCTTCCACTGTCTATCCCTTTTGTGCAAAATGGTTCTTTTTGAATCTCAAACTTCTCATGTGAAGTTGTAGATATGTCCTAATCTATATTCCTATGACTCCTTCTCTTTCTCAAGATTCTCGTCCAAGGGAATTTACTATTGAAATATGAAGTTAAAGGTAGAGTCTTGAAACTAATTTTATAATTGTTATCTAATATTATAATCTTTGATATTTTACCTTCAAATATTTTTAGTTTTAGATCATGTGTAGATTTGTTAGTTATTACTTTCTTATGCATCTATGTTGACTAGTTAAACTAGCTTTTGACAAGCAATTTCACATTATTGCAACACTGAAAGGTGAAATCAATACCAATGAGTTCTCCTAGTGTAGATCCTAGAGACCTTAGTATCTCTATTTGGAGAAGCTCTAGAGGTAAAAATTGGATGTTGAACCAAGTTGGTATCATAAAATCCAAACTTTCTACACTAAAATCATGAGACCATTCCACAAATTTAACAACATGCCCTTTAAAGAAACATTTAGAAACTAAAATAAACTCTTTTTTGATAGAATTATCCATACAATGCAAATAAAGAATTCTATCAAAAAAGTGAGATATACTTACCTATTCATTGAAATTTTCTTCTAGCCAGTTCAAGAGAATGGGAGAATATTTCTTAGGATCATTACAAACCACAAAAATTCCTACCTTTTCACATTCAAGCCAGGTATCATTGAATTCCTTAATAGATATGAATATAGTGTTATCTTTAGATTTTAATGAGGACAGTGTACCATGAAGACTCTTAGGTTTTGACAGAGAATGGGTAGTCGCCATTGCAGGATGATGATGTGGGGGGATATATGAACACATGGCATTTAAATCAAAAGAAAACCTAAACCTATCTGAATGAAGTGGTGCAAAGGATGAATGAGGATCTAAATTCATAAGTTTTGAGAAAAACTCGTGAAAGTGAGGATGGGCATACTTAGTTAGGTTGAATACCCTAAATTGATTTTCCAAGCTATCAATGGTGAAGAAAGAATGAGGATTGGATCTACCTAATAGGCTTGAGGAATTAGTAAGAATTGTAGTAGAGGATCTCTATCTGTTTGAAGACTTTTGCTACAAGCATGCCCCCTGCTAGCTTTATAGCTTTGAAAATGGTTTTCTTCAAATTTCTCCAGGATGGAGAACCTATTTTCCATCTCAACAACATATTTGGGACTTTTCAAGTCTTGGACAGCCAAAGAAATCCCTACTCTAAAATATTCATTTGCATAAGCTCAAGGGTTGTTACCTACCACGTGCACAAATCTATGGTTTTAACTTTCATTGCTTTGATAATTTGATTTTCCTACTTTTTTCACTCTTCTAAATAAGTTTGCCATTTTTTGCAAAAATACTAATAAATAATTTTATTATATATTAATTACAAAGATTGTTGATAATAATTTTGTTTGGGCGTTTTATTTTAATTAATAAACTCTAAATAATATTGTTAGTTGAATTAATAAATATATTTTTTAAGTGTCTCATCATTTAATAAGAGAGAGAAAACATAATTTAATAAAGTTTATTTTAATTAAATTGCATAAAGTGTATGCATGAAATTAAAATATAATAAATTAAATAAAGTGAGAAAGCTAATTAATTTAATAAAGATATTTTAATATCTAAAAGTTTGTCCATGAAAAGGTGAAAGATAACGAGTAATAAATAGTAATTGATTAGCGATAACCCTTGCATGATTGTACAATTAGAGAACCAAATTAAGGGAGAACTCTTTATCAAAGATTATGTGATTGCACAATTAGAGCCCCAAATCAAGGGAGAACTCTTGATCAGAGATCTAGAGCTCATTATGCAATTACACAAGTTTTGGAGGTGGAAGTTCAAAGTAAGAAGTTTTTAGAGAAAGGGGATTCTTTTGTGTGCTTCGTGTGATTGTTGTTTTAGCATCAGATCTAGGTAGGATCTCATGGTTTATTTTTACAGTGGTTTTTCATCCTTTGAATTCATGTCTTCTTCATGTCTATTATGTTTCTATTTTCAGAATTCTTTTGGGTTGAGACCCTTGTTTTGCATATTTATCAAGTTATTTAGTTTTAGGAACTTCTGTAAGCAGTTTAATGATTGAAAGCCTTGTGTTGGATTTGGTTGTTCATCATTCTTAGAAAATATTTGTATACAAATTGGAATCTAGAAAACCCTCATGTTAAGATATATTTTTCTCTATTCTTGAATACATTTGTGAAAGGGTTTAATTGAAACCCTTATTGTTAAATTGAGGTTTTGCATATGGAATTGCTAAATTGGGTTTTGGGTTCTGAAAAGAAAAGAAATTTCATTTTATAGAATTTGACAAGTTGGTTCAGATTTCTATATTAGGGCTATATTGGAAGCTTTCCATTTTTAGTAAGTCTTTATTTTTGTAATGTTTTCATTTTTAGTAAGTTTATGTTTTTAGTAATTTTCTGTTTTGAGCAAGTCTATATTTTTAGTAGGTTTCTCTTTCAGGAAAGTTTATACTTTTAGTAGGTTTCTATTTTTAGAAACTCTCTATTTTTAGTAGGTTTCTATTTTAGAAAATCTCCATTTTTAGCAAGTTTCTATTTTTAGAAAGTCTCTACTTTTAGCACATTTCTATTTTTAGAAAGTTTCTATTTCAGCAAGTTTCTATTTTTTGAAATTTTATGTTTTTAGTAGGTTTCTAGTTTAGAAAGTTTATATTCTTAGCAAGTGTCTATTTTTGGAAGTTTCTATTTTTAGCAAGGTTCCTTTTTAGAAATTTTTTTTTGAAGTTTGATAAATTTAAAATTATTATGATAATAATTGATAATTATTGTTATTATTAATTTTAATAAGTAATGTTAATATTTGAAATTTAAATTTTTGAAAATTTAATTTATTACTTTATTATTTAAATATAATTCTAAGTAAATTAAAAATCAAAGAAATTAATTGGGAGAATTAATTTCTTTTTTATAAACTTGAATGTGTTTATATGGTTCAGATATATGAAAATGATTTATAATACTAGGATAATTTTATTATTCAAAAATCTTAGTAATTATAATACTTTGAGAAAATGAAAATTGAAACCTTGCTATTAACTCAACAATGTGTTTTCAAATCATACCAAACTATGAAACCTACACTTTGTTACTTGTATGTTGTCTATGTTTTGGGTTTGGCTTGACTAGAGTGTTGACCAGTCTTAGGATGATATCAGAGGCTTAGGAGTTCTGTGAGTGTGATATTATGTTGACTCAATCTTGATTATTTTTACTTAACCATGGTAATGTGATGGTATGCTCTATGATGAGTGTGTTTATATTATTAGTTACTGTTTTTAGTGTCTTTGTGGGATAGTGAGATTTATGCTATGACATTCTTGACTTAACTTTTTTTGAGTCCTCGATCAGTTATATATGGGTTGCTCTCCAGTCGCTTTGATAGGACTGAGGTGTTTTCTTTGTTCTTAGTGATGTCACATTATGACATATTTGACTTAACCATTTTGAGTCTTCGATCATTATTTCTGGGATGCTTTCTAGTTGCTCGTCAAGAACTAATGTAATTTTTGTGAATTATCTTTTGATGCTTTCTAGTCACTTTTATAGGACTGATATGATTTTATATGATTCTTTGATTTATACTTTTATGAGCCTAGGGTAGGTTATCTACTTGTAATATCAGGAAGTGGTTTGCAATGGAGGCTAGGGCCTTAAGTGGTTCCCAGGGTAACCCATTGTAAGTTGTTTAATAAGTGAAAATGCTACACTAAATGAGAGTAAAATGAACTTAATAATAGTCTTTGTATTTTCTTTCTCATGCCTCGAGTGCTAGTACAAACTAGGATGGGAGTAAAGAGAATGCTTTATTGTGACCTTGCATTTGTAGTATGCCTTGTTAGTATGAGAGGGTACTAGTGGTTGCATAGAAATCACTAGGGGGTCGGGGTCTTGAGAGATTGCTAGGGTAACTCTAGAGTGATTCATGTGATGACACTTAGTCCCTTATGTTGGTGTTTGAAAATGTTACCCATTTCCAATTACCTCGACGAGAAATAAACATATCTAGGGGCAGCTAACTCTCATTTTCAACATGCCCATTCAGACACCAAGCCAACTATAAGCCATGACCCTTCTTCTTCTTCAGGCTCTGCAAAACCTAGGCGGGTGAACCTCTTTAGATCTGACTATGTGACCAGTGCAATAACCATATTCAGGATCTATAAAAGCAGATGAAACCCCTAATTCTTCTATGCTTAACCAAGAGATCACGAGCATGAAATAACTAAGGACATGATTCATGAAACTTGAAAACTAAGTGCAGGTTATACTTTGAATACCTTTCAACATAAAAGGGAAGATTGATTTAATATGTTGATATCAGGAAGACCCAAGTATGAGCAATAGAACTTAATGATCCTATCTCTGACCAGTGCCTTATTTGTTGGGAAATTAAATGAATCATAACTATACATATCCAAGAAACCTTAGACGTATCTCTACATTAAGGTTCCTGATCTATCTTTCGCCTTGTGAATTGACATCTGCATCAAAATGAATCTCATACTCAGAATATCCCATCATGAAATCAATAAACCCTATGATAAACACCAAGCGGTTACATGGCTCTTGGTTCCATAAGAAAGGTATTTCAATCACATACATCACTAAATGAGATGCAACCTAATCTATGGTCTTTGATCATAAACTAGAAAAGATTACAGATCCACAAATAGGAGACAAGATTCAGGCTGAATTTGAAACCATTATCGCTCTTCATTTGCTTTCTTTGAAATCAAATACATGAAAGATGTACAGAATACTTCATAAATCACCTAACAGACATGAACTATTTGCATAAAACTCAAAATGATGTTCAATACAAGAAGAAATGTTGAAGAATGGTCTCTCAGTGCAAAAAACTAGAACCCTTACAAAGAGAAAGAAAAAGATAAATATAGCAAGAAGGAATTCCTGAATTCAATCTACGATTGACATCTGTCCACTCAAAAATCCTTCCCAAGAAGTAGAAGAAACCTCTCTCTACCTTCTCTCTATAACTGAAAATCAAATCTCATCATTTTGGCTCTTTAAAAGCATAAAGAATATTAGATATTTTGTGATGAGAACGTAACTGATTCCTGATGTTAAATTGAGTCACCAGGTAAAAGTAAAAATTAGTTCAATATGACTTCAAGAAGCCAATAAAACATTTAAGAATTGATTTTTTTCATTTTCAGGCTTCAAAAGATTCTCAAAACTGCCCTGCAACCAACTCTAATGTTCCATGATCAAATCTGCTCATTCCATTGAGAAAACCCTAGGGGTCAAAAAATGGCTCATAGCTCGAACCAATGAGCACCTGTGTATAATCTGACTCCAGAAACAAAAAATTTGGATTCTCTTGGTTCCAACGGTGTATTGGAGAGCTAGTTTTTGACAAAAACTGCCCCTATTATGTTCTTATGAAATTTATACCTCTGTTGACAGGTTTGCACATTAAAATGCCAAAATTGAAAAATTAAAAATAATCTATAGTTTGAACTATAGAATATTTAACAACTTGAATAAAAACTTTCAACTTTGACTCAACGTGCACACAAGGGAATATTTTTAAATTAAAAATCTCCCTTTATATCCTCTAGATAATCAGGCAATGCCACTTGTCAACCTCTAACTTGCTCTGACCATCACAACGCCATGTCAACGTCGCTATCTTGCTATGGTAATTCTTGCCACATAATCTCATAGCGTAACCCCCTACCACGTGTCATCATCACCTCTATCCTCGCTATGTTGCCATGGTTAACTAGCGAGCACTTTCAGTTGGCAAGATAGCGACACTCGCTCGATTTGGACACGTCTTGCAATTTTGTTGCATCTCTAGTCTCAGCGCCATGTCATCACGCCTACATCTTCATGTAAAATCATTGCACTGCCATCCTCAGCTGACGTCATTGGGCCCGCGTTCAGGAAAGGCTTCCAAAAGCCTTTTTTCTTAAGACACAATTTATCTTGTAAGGAATGGTACATAAAGGTTTCCTAATTCCCACTCCCATCGAATGTGGGATAAAGGGATTGAATTGTGATTTTCCCTTTTTCGCTGTAGATCTTTCATCATGCCATTTTCATCTACACCCCCTTGTTATTCCTCTCATGGTTTGGATTCCTCTCCATTGAAAATTGACTCATGAGTCACCCTCCATACAAGGCATCTTCAACGGTGTTGAACGGTTGTGAGCTTCATTGCCTTTCACATGAACTGCCCTGCTCTATTTTGATGTAGAACTCATTGTTTCCAACATCCCCTCATGTCGGTTCATTTTCCTTCTTTAAAAGTAGGTTTCCTTCTTTAATGTGTGAGGAGTGTTTTAAAATAGGGTGGTTGAATGCGTTATTTATAGAATATTTAACAACTTGAATAAAAACTTTCAACTTTGACTCAACATGCACACAAGGGAATATTTTTAAATTAAAAATCTCCCTTTATATCCTCTAGATAATCAGGCAATGCCACTTGTCAACCTCTAACTTGCTCTGACCATCACAACGCCATGTCAACATCGCTATCTTGCTATGGTAATTCTTGCCACATAATCTCATAGCGTAACCCCCTACCACGTGTCATCATCACCTCTATCCTCGCTATGTTGCCATGGTTAACTAGCGAGCACTTTCAGTTGGCAAGATAGCGACACTCGCTCGATTTGGACACGTCTTGCAATTTTGTTGCATCTCTAGTCTCAGCGCCATGTCATCACGCCTACATCTTCACGTAAAATCATTGCACTGCCATCCTCAGCTGACGTCATTGGGCCCACGTTCAGGAAAGGCTTCCAAAAGCCTTTTTTCTTAAGACACAATTTATCTTGTAAGGAATGGTACATAAAGGTTTCCTAATTCCCACTCCCATCGAATGTGGGATAAAGGGATTGAATTGTGATTTTCCCTTTTTCGCTGTAGATCTTTCATCATGCTGTTTTCATCTACACCCCCTTGTTATTCCTCTCATGGTTTGGATTCCTCTCCATTGAAAATTGACTCATGAGTCACCCTCCATACAAGGCATCTTCAATGGTGTTGAACGATTGTGAGCTTCATTGCCTTTCACATGAACTGCCCTGCTCTATTTTGATGTAGAACTCATTGTTTCCAACATCCCCTCATGTCGGTTCATTTTCCTTCTTTAAAAGTAGGTTTCCTTCTTTAATGCATGAGGAGTGTTTTAAAATACGGTGGTTGAATGCGTTATTTACTTCATGGGTTGTTGCTATCATGGGGAACTCCCTTTTTATAAGCATGGAGTTTTCCTTTTTTTAAATGGCATCTTCATCTTTTCCTCTGGCGTGGTCTCTTGTTTTCTATCTGCAGCTTTGGCACCTCCTTGTTCATTGTGCTGACTGCTTTGTTCTCAACGTGGGGACCCTGCAGATAGATGTTACATCTGATCTATCTCCCCTGCTCATACTGAGTTCTACTTCTTTGCTGGGGCTTCCACAATCATATCTAATCCTCTGTAAGTATTCATCTTCACCTCATACAATCCCCTATCCATCTCCACAGACTCTTTCCTCACTTCATTATTCATGGATTCTTGCTCATTTGATCTTTAAACTATGTTCAGCCCCTGCGAGTTCCCTCAGCTAAAATATGAGGTGCTAGCTGGTGAATGTGTTAGATCTCCGCTGAGCATGAGACCCTTCTCATCAAAACACAAATACAATTTCACTAGCCTGTGGTCTATGCAGATTGAGCATGTGAAATGCCTACAGTCTCCTTTCTTCAGATATGGAGACCCTATCAGCAAACACATGAGCATTCCTTTCTATTCTACGTGCTTTGCTGATTGGATCATGGCATGAGATGTCTTTAAAACCTGCGACTTCTTTAAATGTGGGAGGCGGAGTCATGGTTTGTTGTGGGATCTCTTTTGTCTCTTGCGTGGGATACATGGCTTTATATGTTGTGACCATTGCCACCTTGGACACCTCCCTCTACTTAAATAATATGCCCTTTCAAACTTAGGCTGCCCCTGCTCCTGTTCTTTGAGGCTACATGCATTAAACACACTCTAGTGATACAGATTTCTATTGTAAATCAATACACTTATATTGGTTTTGAAATTTGCTTATACAAAGCTTCAAAGTATGTGGAAAAAGAACTATAGTTTAACATTTTCTTTTTGTTGCACACACTGTTGCTTTTTCTCCCACTACCTCTAATTAATTTATTTATTATGTCGATGCCCAAAGGACTTGAAAAAATGACCTCTTATAATCATAGAATATATGTCTTGCTTGTCACTATAGGTTTTGTTGATTCTCCATAAAGTTTTGGATGAGGGACATCAGGATATCCTTCTGGGATAGCTAGGATTGGAGACCTTTTTAAGGAATGACAAGAGACAGCAACGAAGAATTATTGGAGATCTTAATTGTTTGAGGACAATGTTTTTGTGAAGAGAAGGACACCCCTTGACTGCCCATGTTTGATGAGGATTCTTTGTGTCTCCTCATATAGATTGGGGGTCATTTCACAATACTACCCCATCTTTACATCATCAAGGCACCTTCAAGATTCTACAAAACTCGGATTCACCTGATGGAAACAGTCAGGCCCAAAGTGGGTCTGACTAAAAAAATTTTGTTTCTGAACAACTGAGTTCTGAAACTAACCTACTGAACCTTTGACATTGACTGTATACAAACTCAATCTATGCTTTGTCATTGAAGATTCATTTTGTCATTCTCTTGCAGCTTGTCGACTTTGTGTCAGGAGGTCATTGACTGCCTTTGAAAGCTGACCCAAACCTCTGACCATGCTCTAAAAATTGGCACACTGACCCTTTGTACCACATTCTTGTACCATGTCAGATCTTGTCTCATGAAGAATCTAGGGTCAAAAGATATTGACCATCAAAGTTGCCCCTTCAAAATTATCTGCACAATAACATGTCAAAAAACAACAAACTGGGTTCGGATTCGACTTTGAAAATTGGGCAAATGAGCACATGGGGAAACAAAAAATGGGAAACTGGTTCTCTATCATGAGGACATTATGAATCTACAATGTTGGCTCATGAGGAATAATAGGATGCAAATGGCAGACGTTCAAAGTGGGCTACTTGGAATTTTGCAAACTGGAAACATTGACAGAAAGCATTTTTTTGCGAATGGAATTAACCTACTACAGTGTGAAGATAGATTCGTCAAGTTCTAAAAATTTGCACACTTGTAATATTTTTAGAGGAAAAAATAGTGGTACAATTAATTCGATCTTTCCAATCACGGATTTCAAGTTATAATGCCACGAACAGGGGTACTAACAAATCTAACAATGCTGACACCAGTAAAAGTTACAAATTGCATTTGGAATCACGTTTGAAAACTGATCTAACGGATTTTTCATAAGCTAAAACTTGAAACATAACAATTTTTTGATGTTTACAATGCAACGCAAAAGAAAATTTCTCATTTGGGTCAACTGGTCAAAAGTAACAACACGTCAAATAGGGCTTCCCAGAATTTTGAATATTTTGCAAAAAACATGAAAACAATAACTGACCAACTTCGAGGGATTCAAAACCTAGTCAGATGAACTCAAAACAACTCAAAATATGAAGCATAGGTTCTTGGGTATGGGCACTAGATAATCTCAAAGTGGCAAGTCATGACACATTTTTGGGTGCGAGATATTCATTGGCAAACATAGCCTCTTGTCTCTATTTGACACTTAGGTGAAAATGCAAGATTGACAATTTTTTAAAAGCAAGACTTCGCCAAATGACTCAGAATGATGATCTAACTACATGGAACACATAGACAGGCTAAATAAGGGTTTTATAAACATTAAACACCATTTAGGCTTCAAATTGGCAGTCGGGTACATAGGCATCAAAAAGCTTTCATAGGGCTTAAATTCTCAACAGTGCTCAAAATCGGGGTTGCAATTTTGAGCGCCAACAGTGGTTGTGTCTCAGGATGCATGCCCCTTGTGGGCATGGCAAGGATTCAAATCTCAAGAGGAAGCAGACCATTCCCAAAAACTTCAAAACTCTTCTCGAACAGCTTATTGAAAGCAAGGAAACATCTACTTCTACTATTTACAAACGATGACCCCGGGCCATCGAACTTCAACAAAATTGTTTACCTCTATCATAAACATGATTCTCATCTAAACTTTCATGAGGTAAACTAAAATTTCTTCTCCTATCAGTTTCACCAATCATATTATCATTATATAACAAATCACTTGGCAAAAAAAAATCATCACTCTTACTTTCATAATGCATATAAAGACTTACTTCATCCTCAACCATTTGCTCATTATGAAAGTTCTGATCAGCATGCTTAAACATATCAGACTGAAACTAAAAACCCTATTCATTTAATGGCTCATGCATGCTATCATTTTCGAATATGAAGGCTTCATATTCAACTTGGGGAAAAGGATCACACATACCTTGAAAATGTGTTTCCTTATGCATAACCGGATGATATTCAAATGAACATTCTGACTTGTAATCACATATATCATCAATGTTAGAATTTGAAGCTAATCCACAACCTTCAAATGGTTCTTCACAATTAGCAAACAAATTATTCTTTACATCAGAGAGTTCATCATAAAAATCATAGCAAGGTATAGGTAGATTTTCAATAACCGTCTCAAACACCTTGTTATCATAATCATATGCAACATCATGATCATATTCACTGTCATATTTGGAAGAAGAATAGTCTGACCTATTATAGCAATGAGACAAAGTATCAGCATTAAACTTATTCTCTTCTAAATCTGAAACTTACATGTGTTCTTCGAAAAGAGGATTGATAACTCCATGCAAAGTGCCTTTGTAGACATTAGGACAAGTAATGTGCTGATCAACATCAAAGTCCTCACCATATAATGGATTAGTGAAAACTTTAAAATCATTTCTAACATCACTGTCATGAACACTTTCAACATATGAAGAAGAAAAATTAGAATCATCACCCGAAGACACACAATTAACTCCATCAATGAAGCATGTAGAATACAAATCAAAGTTACTTTCATTGTCTCCATATAGGTGATTCAAATGTCTTGCAAGAAAATCATCATTTATCTTACCAATAGGTGTTGATGGATTAATCTCAGGATCAATCATGTACTGATCATCACTGCACTCATACTCAAGACACTCTTCTACACAATTAGGTAATACGTCTCTGTGGATAACCTCTTTGTCTTCATATTGTGTAGACACATTTTCTTCATAACTTTCAATCTCAAACTGATTTACACAATTCTGAAATGGAAACTCACTTTCAAATTTAGAAATAGTATTTGTACCTTTACTAGCAAGAGAACACTCACTTTCATCATTGCTCTCTTCCTCCCAATTAGCATTTGATTCACATGAAGACAGACACCACTAGCACTATCCTCTTCTTGACTTGAGTAATAACTCTCATCATCAGCTTCATATGATGCCTCTTGATAATATATTCGATCAGCAACTTCATTATCACTTGAAAGAAGACTCTCAACTTTATCAGATTCACATTGATATGATTGTCTTTCAACTTTAGATTTAATAATGTTCTTAACATGATGCAATCTCTCAATGAGATAATTCATTTCTTGCCTATCCTGTTGGTCAAGAGAATGTGTCTCTACCGCTGAAATATTATCAACATATGAGCTTAGTTCTTCTGACTGTGACTGAGATACATATGATTTAAATTCTTTATATTGTGTCATTTCTCCATGGCATGTCGGGTCAGCAATTTCACCTCTATCACTTGATATATCACTTCTAGTTTCTTCCTCCTCATACTGAGATGAATATCCTTAAACTTCAAAGTTTACAACATTCTCAACCAAAGGCATATTATCAATAGGAGGAGAAACAACTAAATTTATTTCTTGCGTGTACAATTCATCAAGTGAACTATCTTTATGTTCTAATGTTGTAATACCACAAACATGTGCATTTAATTCAGCAATAATGGAATCATTTCTTCTTTGCAACAGAGAGATTTCATGTTCACGTGTTTTTATTTTTGAATCTTCAACAAAACTATTTATAACAGCAGGAGTACTTATTCGCTGATCTGAAATCAAACACTCCTTATGACATTGATTTTTTCTTTGCACGTCATCTTGTCGGCAAACATTTCTAGAGAAGTGACTCTGGGTTAAGCCATATTTTGTATTATTCTCAATCTCTATTGCTATCATGAATGCCTGATGCAAAGTTCTAGGTTCCTTATCTCTCAATAGATAGTTCATCTTTTTATCAAATGCACCGAGATAAACCACTAAACATATTTGATCATCTGGCTTGTAACTTTTAGGAATTTCATTTAAAACCTTTGCAAATCTGATATTAAATTCAGGAATTAACTCACCATTCCTGATTTCAATTTTCAAAAACTTATAAAAATATTTAGAGATGCTTACTCTTTCCCCAAATTGCATCATGAAGGCTGACATTAATTCATCACAGGATGAAATTGAACATGTTGGTAGGAATGAAAACCAGTCCCTAGCATCATCCTCTAAAGTCTGAACAAACAATTTCATCTAAATGTCTTCATGAGCAATTTCAAAATCACCAACCAAGTCACTAAACAGCTGAACATGATGACTGGCTGAATTTTCATGGTTTCCACCAAACTTAGGAAAATATTGTTACAAGGCATAGTATTTAGGAAACAATGGATACCATTAAAATTCAATGGCACATACCTCCTAGTAGAAACAGATCTAAAACATTCACTAACATGCTGCATACTAGGTGAGATGAAACTCGACATTCTTCAAACTCAAGACTCATTCATCATTAGACACTTTCAAAAATTATCAATTGCAGCAGATCTAGAGTTCTTTCTACCAATTCAAAACTTCAAACATACATTGACATATAAAACACTTTTGCTGAATCTACTTTCCACAAAGCATGTTGAATCTGTACTGAATCAATCTCCTATTTAATGCTATAAACCATTTGATGGAGATACTTTTGAAATATTACTTTCATGTAAATAAGAACACATGAAAGTGGAAAATACCTCTCAATATGGATGCCTACAACTACTTTAATGCTGCAAATAATAGCAGATTCAAATCTTAACCAGATTTATTAACACTTGCACTGCATCTTGTTTGATTATTTTACACAATGTCAAGAACTTGAAATGAATTCTTCAAATCTGCCTTCCCATTGTTGTTTCCTTCATAATACCTTCACATTTTGAAGCACTGGTGCAAAGATTTTACTTTGAGTCGCCACTCACTTAGTGAGAAAAGATTAACCAACTTGCAAAACAAAACAAGATGGTACAGAACTTACAACTGGTATTTGCAAATTGTATTCAAAAACAAGGGAATTTCACATTCTTGACAAACTAAAAGAACATGACATTAACTCTAAATTTTGATCGCAACTTATCAAAACTTCAAGGGACTTTGATATGGAAAATTATTCAATTCAATTAAACTTCTACTGTCAATGAGTAAGAACACTAGGGGACATGACTCTTCAGCAAAGAAATGGAAAACACTTCATAACCTTGCTATTTATACAAGAGATTCTAGTAGTTTCAACAATGAATTTCTTCATAGACTCCCCAGCAGAGTCACCATTTTGTTGGTGTTTGAAAATGTTGCCCATTTCCAATTACCCTAATGAGAACAAAACATATCTAGGGGCAGCTAACTTCCATTTTCAACATGTCCATTCAGACACCAGGCCAACTAAAAGGCATGACCCTTCTTCTTCTTCAGGCTCTACAAAACCTAGGCGGGTGAACCTCTTTAGATCTGACTATGTGACCAGTGCAATAACCATATTCAGGATCTATAAAAGCAAATGAAACCCCTAATTCTTCTATGCTTAACTAGGAGATCATAAGCATCAAATAGCTAAGGACATGACTCATGAAATTGGAAAACTAAATGCGGGTTATACTTTGAATACCTTTCAACATAAAAGGGAAGATTGATTTAATATGTTGATATCAACAAGACCCAAGTATGAGCAATAGAACTTAATGATCCTATCTCTGACCAGTGCCTTATCTGTTGGGCAATTAAATGAATCATAACCATACATCTCCTAGAAACCTTAGACGTATCTCTACATTAAGATCCCTGATCTATCTTTCACCTTGTGAATTGACATCTGCATCAAAATGAATCTCATACTCAGAATATCCCATCATGAAATCAATAAACCCTATGATAAACACCAAGCGGTTACATGGCTCTTGGTTCCATAAGCAAGGTATTTCAATCACATACATCACTAAATGAGATGCAACCTAATCTATGGTCTTTGATCATAAACTAGAAAAGATTACACATCCACAAACAGGAGACAAGATTCAAGCTGAATTTGAAACCATTACCGCTCTTCATTTTCTCTCTTTGAAATCAAATACATGAAAGATGTATAGAATACTTCATAAATCACCTAATAGACATGAACTATTTGCATAAAACTCAAAATGTTGTTCAATACAAGAAGAAATGTTGAAGAATGGTCTCTTAATGCAAAAAACTAGCACCCTTACAAAGAGAAAGAAAAAGATAAATATAGCAAGAAGGAATTCCCGAATTCAATCTGCGATTGACATCTGTCCACTCAGAAATCCTTCCCAAGAAGTAGAAGAAACCTTTGTCTACCTCCTCTCTGTAACGAAAAATCAAATCTCATCATTTTGGCTCTTTAGAAGCACAAATAATATGATATATTTGGTGATGAGAACATAACTGATTCCTAATGTTAAAATGAGTCACCAGGTAAAAGTAAAAATCAGTTCAATATGACTTCAAGAAGCCAATAAAACATTTAAGAATTGATTTTCTTCATTTTCAGGCTTCAAAAGATTCTCAAAACTACCTACAACCTACTCTAATGCTCCATGATCAAATCTGCTCATTCCACTGAGAAAACCCTAGGGGTCAACAAATGGCTTATAGCTTGAACCAGTGAGCACCTGTGCATAATCTAACTCTAGAAACAAAAAAATTGGATTCTCTCGGTTCTAACGATATATTGGAGTGCTAGTTTTCGACAAAAACTACCCCTATTATGTTCCTCTAAAATTAATACCTCTGTTGACAGGTTTGCACATTAAAATGCCAAAATTGAAAAATTAAAAATAATCTATAGTTTGAACTATAGAATATTTAACAACTAAAATAAAAACTTTCAACTTTGACTCACTGTGCACACATGAGAATATTTTTAAATTAAAAATCTCCCTTTATATCCTCTAGATAATCAGGTAATGCCACTTGTCAACCTCTAATTTGCTCTGACCATCACAGCACCATGTCATCGACACCAGTCTACGCCATGTCAGCGTCGCTATCTCGCTATGGTAATTCTTGCCACATCATCTCATGGCAGGACCCCCTACCACATGTCATCATCACCTCTATCCTCGCTATGTTGCCATGGTTAACTGGCGAGCACTTTCGACTGGCGAGATAGCGACACTCGCTCGAACTAGACACGTGTCTCAATTTCGTTGCATCCCCAGTCTAAGCGCCATGTCATCACACCTGCATCTTCATGTAAAATCATTGCATTTCCATCCTCAGCTAATGTCATTTTTCCCGTGTTTAGGAAAGGCTTCCCAAAGCCTTTTTTCTTAAGAGACCATTTATCTTGTAAGGGATGGTACTTAAAGGTTTCCTAATTCCCACTCCCATCGAATGTGGGATAAAGGGATTGAATTGCGATTTTCCCTTTTTCACTGTAGATCTTTCATCATGCCACCTTCCTCCACACACCCTTGTTATTCCTCTCATGGTTTGGATTCCTCTCCATTGAAAATTGACTCACGACTCACCCTCCATACAAGGCATCTTCAATGGCATTGAATGGTTGTGAGCTTCGTTGCCTTTCACATGAACTGCCCTACCTTGTTTTGATGTAGAACTCATTGTTTCCAACTTCCCCTAATCTCAATTCAGATTCCCTCTCTAAAAGTAGGTGTACTTCTTTAATGCGCGAGGAGTCTTTTAAAATGCGGCGGTTGAATGCGTTATTTACTTCATGGGTTGTTGCTATCATGGGGAACCCCCTTTTTATAAGCATGGAGTTTTCCTTTTTTTAAATGACATCTTTATCTTTACCTCTAGCGTGGTCTCTTGTTTTCTATCTGTAGCTTTGGCACCTCCTTGTTCATTGTGTTGAATGCTTTGTTCTCAATGTGGGGACCTTGCAGATAGATGTTACCTTTGATCTATCTCCCCTGCTCATACCGAGTTCTGCTTCTTTCCTGGGGCTCCCACAATCATATCTGATCCTCTGTAAATATTCATCTTCGCCTCATACAGCCCCCTATCCATCTCCATAGACACTTTCCTCACTTCATTATGCGTGGATTCTTGCTCATTTGATCTTTAAACTATGTTCAGCCCCTACGAGTTGCCTCAGCTAAAACATGAGGTGCTAGCTAGTGAATGTGTTAGATCTTCATTGAGCATGAGACCCTTCTCATGAAAACACAAATGCAATTTCACTGGTCTGTGGTCTATGTAGATTGAGCATGTGAAATGCCTACAGTCTCCTTTCTTCAGATGTGGAGACCTTGTCAAGAAACACATGAGCATTCCTTTCTATTCTATGTCCTTTACTGATTGGATCATGGCATGAGATGTCTTTAAAACCTGTGACTTCTTTAAATGTGGGAGGCTGAGTCATGGTTTTCTATGGGAGCTCTTTTGTCTCTTGCATGGGATACATGGCTTTATATGTTGTGACCATTGCCACCTTGGACGCCTCTCTCTACTTAGATAATATGCCCTTTCAAACTTAGGTTGTCGCTGCTCCTATTCTTTGAGGCTATGTGCATTAAACACACTCTAGTTATGAAGATTTCCATTGCAAATCTATACACTTATATTGGTTTTGAAATTTGCTTATACAAAGCTTCAAAGTATGTGGAAAAAGAACTATAGTTTAATGTTTTCTTTTTGTGGAACACACAGTTGCTTTTTCTCCCACTACCTCTAATTAATTAATTTATAGTGTCGATGCCCAAAGGACTTGAAAAAATGACCTCTTATAATCACAGAATATATGTCTTGCCTGTCCCTATAGGTTTTGTTGATTCTCCATAAAGTTTTGGGTGAGGGACATCAGGATATCTTTCTGGGATAGCTAGGATTGGAGACCTTTTTAAGGAATGACAAGAGACAGCAACGAAGAATTATTGGAGATCTTAATTGTTTGAGGACAATGTTTTTGTAAAGAGGAGGACACCCCTTGACTGCCCATGTTTGATGAGGCTTCTTTGTGTCTCATCGTATAGATTGGGGGTCATTTCACAATACTACCCCATCTTTACATCATCAAGGCACCTTAAAGATTCTACCAAACTCGGATTCACCTGATGGAAACAGTCGGGCCCAAAGTGGGTCTGACTAAAAAAAATTCATTTCTGAACAACTGAGTTCTCAAACTAACCTACTGAACCTTTGACATCAACTGGATGCAAACTCAATCTATGCTTTGTCATTGAAGATTCATTTTGTCATTCTCTTGTAGCTTGTCGACTTTGTGTCAGAAGGTCATTGATTGCCTTTGAAAGCTGACCCAAACCTCTGACCATGCTCTAAAAATCAGCACACTGACTCTCTGTACCACATTCTTGTATCCTGTTAGATCTCATCTCTTGAAGAATCTAGGGTCAAAATATATTGACCATCAAAGTCGCCCCTTCAAAATTACTTGCACAAGAACATGTCAGAAAACAACAAACTGGGTTCGGATTCGACTTTGAAAATTGGGCAAATGAGCACATAGGGAAACCAAAATTGGGACACTAGTTCTCTATCATGAGGACATTATGAATCTATGATGTTGGCTCATGATGAATAATAGGATGCAAATGACAGAGGTTCAAAGTGGGGTACTTGGAATTTTACAAACTGGAAACATTGACAGAAAGCATTTTTTTGCGAGTGGAATTGACCTGCTATAGTGTGAAGACAGATTCGTCAAGTTCTAAAAATTTGCAAACTTGTAATATTTTCAGAGGGCAACACAGTGGTACAATTCATTTGATCTTGCCAATCACAGATTTCAAGTTATAATGCCATGAACAAGGGTACTAAAAAATCTGCAAATGCTGACACCAGTAAAAGTTACAAATTGCGTTTGGAATCACGTTTGAAAACTGATCAAATGGATTTTTCATAAGCTAAAACTTGAAACATAACAATTTTTTGATGTTTACAATGCAATGTAAAAGAAAATTTCTCATTTGGGTCAACTAGTCAAAAGTAACGACACGTCAAATAGGGCTTCCCAGAATTTTGAATATTTTGCAAAAAACATGAAAACAATAACTAACCAACTTCAAGGGATTCAAAACCTAGTTAGATGAACTTGAAACAACTCAAAATATGAAACATAGGTTCTTGGGTATGGGCACTATATAATCTCAAAGTGGCAAGTCATGACACATTTTTGGGTGCAAGATATTCATTTGCAAACATAGCCTCTTGTCGCTATTTGACACTTAGGTGAAAATGCAAGATTGACAATTTTTTAAAAGCAAGACTTTGCCAAATGACTTAGAATAATGATCTAACTTCATGGAACACATAGACATGCTAAAGAAGGGTGTTAGAAACATTAAACACCATTTAGGCTTCAAACTGGCAGTCGGGTACATAGGCCTCAAAAAGCTTTCATAGGGCTTAAATTCTCGACAGTGCTCAAAATCAGGGCTGCAATTTTGAGTGCCAACAACTTACATAGTAGGTTTCCTATGTGTGTTTGTGTGCTTCTGGGTATAGATGTCAATTTATCTTGGAACCCTTGAGTTAGAATACTTTTAGGATTTCCTAGACTTAGAGAGTACTTTTGATATTTGGTTTGATATCTTGTTTGGAACTTGAGACTGTATCTTCAGTTTGATAAGAGTGGGCCATTTAGGTTTCATGGGGTTATGTGGTAGTGCTTTTTACTCTTACCATTGAGATCTATCCATAGTCACCATGGCTAGAGCTTCCTTGTCTACATTTCCTTTGATTCTATCTTTGTATCATTATGATGGACGGTTATATCTTACTATGGATGTTTATATCTTTTATGATAGATGGATATATCTTTTATGGTGTATTCTTTCATTTATTGTATTGTACTTTGTATCATAGATCCGATGGGGATGATGTAATTCTAGATTTATATGTGTATATTCTTTTAGCCTTTCATACCTTGTGACATGTATAGTGGATGATTAGGCATTCAAAACTTTATTTACCAAGTGGCATTCAGAAAAAATGTATATTATTTAAATGGACATTGGACTTTTCAATTATTCCTTCATATAGATGTTTTATTTTATGGACTTAGTATTAATTAAATTTAAATTTAATTCAATGTCCTAGGAATCTTAAGGAATGTAACCTGTTATGTATTCTTATAAATGATTGTATGTTATTGCTTCCACTACTTTATGTTTGATGTTTACGTTATTCTTTCTTTAAAAAAAAAATGTTTGAAAAACTTAATAAAACTTGAGGTTAATTTTTTTGGATCCCTTGGCAGGGCATTACACCTCGTAATCTCTCTCTCTCTAGATACACCATCATATGACTATATCTTTTGTTATCTCTAATATTTCTCTCTCTATATACATAAAAGATGTCTCTATAAGAAACATAGTATGAGCTCCCTCTTGTCTACATATACTCTCTCTCTCTCTCTCTCTCTCTCTCTCTCTCTCTCTCTCTCTCTCTCTCTCTGTGTTGTCACTTGAAACAAATATAATATATTATTTCTAGTTACTAGTACATATAGAGTTAGGTTAAGTTATATAATTTACTAAATTATTAGTATAGTCATATATAGAGTAAGTGTAAGAGTTAGGATCCAAGGTTTATATTTTCATTTATATGAAACTCGATGTTATGGTTAGGGTCAATAATTGGTTAAATGTAACACTAAAATAAGGGACTTGGTTAAGGGAAGTATGAGATTTAGGTATAGTGTTGGAACATTTGGAGTACAACTATGGTCGAATTTGGGATATATGTTATACAAATGACTTGAATAGAGAAAAACTTTTAATTCATGAAGGGGAAATTATAAGTCCCAACACAACAATTAGGATGATGTAAAAAGTGTGAAAGAATATATGAGAATCAATTTTATAGAAATTAATTCTCCATGATGATGTGAGAACATTATATATTGTCAAATTTTTAATAATGTTAACGCAATTTCTATTGCAATGATTAAGAATTTTAATCAATAAATATGCCTATCATTAAGGAATCTATTTAGACTTATGATTTTCTTTCTTAATTAACATATTTAGTAGCCACATCCATTGAAGAAATTTTTTGTACAACAATAAATTTATTTTGTCTTGTTCTCTTCTTCATGAAAGTTACATAGAACAATGGGGAAACAAAATTGCCAATACAACTAATTAGAAGTAAAATTTTGAAACTGGAGACAAGAATGAATTATATACAAAAGATATATCTCTATAATGGCATAAATACATGTCACATTCTTCAATCATTAGGATTCTTTTGTAACCTTTATTTGAACAACGATTGTGAAATACTTCTTTCATCATTGAGGGAAACCCATCCAATTTTTTAGATGTGTCACATAGAAATTTTTATGCATCTTCCATAAGCATTACTTCCATTTCCTCAACATAATGAATTGGAAATATTGCATTCTTCACTACTTTAATTATAGTTGTGTATGTCTCTTCAATTATTTGTAGGCATTTGTCAAACTTAGTCTCAAAGAAATCATTGAGGTCATTGAAGTACTCAGGCTAGTATCAAGTAATGTTTGATTCTCTATTCGAGGCTTCCATTACTCAAATAGTAACCTAGAAACTCATTAAAAAATCAACATATAGAAATAATCAGAATAAAAAAGTATTAATATTTAACACAAATTGTTTCAAATGAATAATGTTCAAAATACATTAAAAAACTAAAAACTATTTTGAATGAAATAGTTACATTGTAATGATTGAAATATGGTGGCATTGCCTTCCACTTTTCAAATATTACAAACATAAATATTAATAAAAATCTATATATACTTGGAAAAATATTTAAATAAAACACATACATAATCTAATTAAATAATGACGAAATAAAAACTAAATATATAATTCATTTATTTTAAAATAGTCATTAACTTTAATAAAATATAAATTTTATTGATAAGACAACCATGCTGTCCACATTAACGATAAAATTTAATTATGGAACATTAAAAATATAAATATTTTGAAACATGCAAATATAAAACTATTAGGAAACATAGAAATCTAAAACATGCAAACCAAAAGTATTATGAAATATGCAAATCTATAGCTAACATAAAACATGGAAATGAAAAACTAAATTGAACCATGCACATTAAAAATCTGAAATGTATTATCAAATGTATAAACCAAATAGATTTTGAATCAATTTGAATTCTAAATCTAAATCAAACATACAAGGCTAAACTATATGAAACTTATTGAAATTGAAATCTAAATCAAAGGAGAATATTATAACTAATTTTGAAACTAAATCTACATTTAAATCTAAATTCATAGCTAAATCTAAATCTAAATGCAAAACTAAAAAAAGTAACAAATAAAAATAGAAACCTCAAATGCAAAAAATTACTCCAAAGCTTTAATCTACTCCTCTTCAAAATCTCTAATTTGCTCCAATAATATCCACCTCTTCCTCCCTGTAAAAACACAAAACAAAAATGAAATTAGGAGCATCTGTTTTATAACCTATGAGAGACTCCTCATATCCCCCACATGTATTTCGACATTCCACAATTTTTTTTCAAATTTTCCCTCTCCCCACAAAAAATAACAATAAATGTGCATGCCAAAATATATTTAACAAAAAGAAAATGTTTTATATTTATAAATTTAATGAAATTATTTCAGCCCCTTTTTTTGGGTTCTATTTTTTTGGCATTATTTTTTTGGGTCCTATATCTTGGCCCTATTTTTTGGGTCTTATTTTTTGGCCCCTTTCTTCAGGTCATATTATTTTGACATCTATTTGGCTTAATATTATTTTGGCTAGCTATTATTCCAAGAATTTTATTTTAATTTTATATTTCAATAACGATAAAATATATACTAAATATATGATTCATCTACTTTAAATAAATCATTAATTTTAATAAAATATAAATTGTATTGATGTGGTGACATTCTCATCTAGATTAATGATAAATTATACTTTGAAACATGAAAATATAAATACTTTGAAACATGTAATTGTAAAACTATTATGAAACATTCAAATCTAAAACATGCAAACCAAAGCTATTTTGAAATATGCAAATCTAAAACTAATTTGAAACATGCACTTTTAAAATATGTAAATGAAAAGTATTATAAAATATATAAATCAAATAGATTTTGAATACAAATCTAAATATAAATAAAAAAATGCAAGACTAAACTATTAAATGCAAGCCTAAATAGTTATGAATAGAATTATAAGTATAAATAAAATTAATTAAAATTGAAATTCTAAATCAAAGTAGAATATTATAACTAATTTTGAATTTCCATTTACATCTACATCTAAATCTAAATGAAAATCTAAATAAAAAATAGAAATCTCACCTGCAAAAAATTTACTCTGAAACCTCAATCTACTCCTATTTAAGAACTCCAATCTAGTCCTCCAATAATCTCCACCTCTTCCTTCCCGCAAAAACATAAAATGAAAATGAAATGAGGAGCCTTTGTTTTATAACTTTTGAGAGGCTCCTCATATCCCCCAATGGGCATCTCTTCATATTCCATGAATTTGTTTCAAATTCCACCACTACCTATAAAAAATAAGCATGAATGTGTACACAAAATTATATTTAACAAAAAAAATTCATATTGAAATTATTTCGTCCCTATTTTTTTGGTACCTATTTTTTAGGGCATATTTTTTGGCACATATTTTTTTGGGCCCTGCTTTTTTGGGTTTATTAGTTCAACCTCCATTTGGCTTCCTATTTTTTTGGCCAACTATTATTTCGAGAATATTTTTTATTTTATGATTTAATAATTTAATATTTAGTTTAGAAGTTTGTAACTACTCCCTTTTCTTTTTTATTAACAATGAATCTTGCCATATTCCATGTTGGGCATTTGTACTATTATTATATAGAACACCTCTCAGTATAATTACACGTTACTAATTATCTAAAAAATAATTTATTTATTTCTAAATTTACATGTACATTTGCTATGTACACTTTTACAACACACGTAGAAAATTATGCAACACATATTTTCATTAATTTATAGAACACATGGATTTATTACACATTAAAAATTATATAAAAAATAATGTATTTATTTCTAAATTTACATGTACATTAGTTATATAGTTTTACAACACACCTACAAAATTGTGTAACACATATTTTCATTAATTTATACAACACATACATTTATTACACATTAAAAATAATCTAAATTAAAATGTAGGAGATGTTTAAAAAATATGAGTGCATTTATGTAAAACATATTCTATAAATATAAATATCAAATGTGTCAACTACATATAAACATGGTCACATAACTCATGAAAATATCAACTAGCTTATATATATATATATATATATATATATATATATATATATATATATATATATATATATAGCCAAGAGATATCTTCTCAAAATGCCTATTTTCATAATCCCATAATCTTCATCATCGCATATTTATATGAGTCTAAGAGATGTGAAGAAATGATTCAAAACTCTTGATCTACCATGTTTTACTATCTTTTCCTCTTGTAATTTTCATAATTTTAATTATATTTAGTCTACTTCTATTTTGTTTTTTTGACATGTAAATGAACGTCAATTTTTTTTCAAAATGGAAAATGTTTACATTGAAGATTGTTGCTACTGTAGAAAGCCTCTTAGCTTAAATATGTCAATTATAAATGTAAATGTTCACATAACTCATCAAAATATCATATATTCCTACTATAAATGCAAATGGTCAGATAACTCATGCTAATATGAAATATGTCAAATATGAGCATGTTGTAAATGTAAAATGTCCAATAGTTGTAAATCTAGAAATGATATCATTGTAAATCAATATAAAAAATGATCACATCATGCTCCATGATGTGATCAACTGAGATGAGATCGTGAACCCTGTGTCCAATATAAGAATAAATATATCATGAGCATGTGTACAAATTCAATTTAAATAATAACAGAAGTACAATTAAATTTACATGTAACTTAGGATGACTAGGGTTGATAGTTGTCTTTCCATCTCCACCCTCACAAGCTGCAAATGTAGTCTGTATGTAATAGAAGAAAAATATATGTTACTTTACTAAAGTTTTAAATATAAGATCTATAGGTCCAATTAAATAGACATGTTTGTAAAGTTTTACCTGTGTCTCCAACTGCAAAGGATGCATAGGTGTTTCCAAGTCCCCATATGCCATTATCATTGCAAATATATGCCTACCTATCTCACTCAATTTTGTATCACTAAAGGTCACATCTTCGATGTCAACAAGAGGATTTGTGAGCATATCTATAAATAATGAATGTCTCAATTGGTGAAAATGTACCTCAATGGGGGGTTGTATCCTCCTCAACTATGGTCTATGGTGGACCTATAGCTACAACATATATGGTAGACATACCTCTGATGATACTAGCCAAATATGATGGCACCACACTAAGTGGCTCTCTGGTCAACATCTGTATAGGTTGATAGCCTGAAAGACGATTATCGAACAAACATGCACTCATAGCCCTCAAGCAGTCCATTGAAGACTCCACAAAGACATCTACTAGAGATGGGATGTCAACCTCATGATACATATCATTACCTGAAGATGATGCAACAATGTGACCACCTATAGATGTAGATTGTGACCGTGTCATGTATCTATGCACTCAGTTAGAAGACATCTCATGCACTTGGGCAACATTAGTAGCAATAATGACATACACATCTCTACATGTATCATCTACCACTCTATCTCTAGCTACAGCTAACTCCAAACATTTTGATATTACCAAAAAGTTTGGACCAATCAATGCCTATTTATTAATGGGTGTAGGAGCATTTGGGTGTCTAAATTTATTAGAGAACCTACCTCAACCTAGCCCAGCATGCCTAGGGATATAACTATAATCAACTTCTCGATGAAGATAAAAATTTGGAAATAATTATTTGTAGAAATATAAAGGGAACTCATCATTTTGGGGCCACATGTGATTTGTGGTCAATCAATGAGGATACATGAAAGGTGTCACCTATGGATCATTACACCTTGTAGCATGATACCCTTTGACCTTTTTCAAAGGTCAATAATGTGGGAACATGTTCTTCACACTCTCCACTAAGACCATCTCATCTATCTCCATCCATTGCAAACCACCACCAACATAATAAGATAGAGCACTATAAAAAGTGTCAAAACTAACACTATCATAAGGGTTAAAACCCTCAATGGTGTGCATCATGCTAATAAGCTCATCTCTAATTGCAATCACCTTATCCCTATGTTATACAATAGGTGAGGCGAATAAACTTTGATCAATAATATCAAGTGTGCACTATTGTTAGAATTCTTTAGAATAACTGAGAGGGGGGGGGTGAATCAATTATTCAAGGTCTAAATGCCCTAATAATAATTTTTCTCTAATTATAGTGAGCCCATAAACTTTTCATCCATCAAAACTTAAATAAATCATTTTAGCAAACTACAGCAAATCAATATGGAGGGATAAAACATGCAAGATCAACACATGACACAGTGATTTATGTGGAAACCCAATTTGGGAAAAACCACTAGTAACATGCTACTTAATTTTCACTCTTCTAAAGTGATGCCCTGTTAAAAGCCTAGCCTATTAAAGACTTACAACACACTATTAAATGTGACCTTGTTAGAGGATTTTACCATACTATTAGGAATGGGCCTGGTCAAAGGACTTTTGAACATTCACTTGGAATGTCACCCTGTTAAAAGATTTATAACATGGCTATTAAACCAACCTAAGTTCATATGATTTAAACTATCTATTACAACTATTAGAGAGTAACAATAATAGCTTTTTGATCTGATACAACTTACAAAATATTTTTTAGATTTCAGATCACATTTTAGTTTAGTTCTTTTTCTTGGCTTTAATCACTTCAGCTTTGACAACTTGTCATCTCAAGCTTCGTCACCTTAAGTCTTCTTACTCATCATACCAATGCAACCATATTTGTGGTCATCTGTTGAAGCAGAGTATCTATGCTCTCTTACTCCTTAGCACCTCCTTCAGCACTTTATGCTTTCATGCTTGGCCTCCTATCTTCTGCTTCATGACCTTGTTACTCCTTAAATAGAAATATGGATTGCCTTTGCTGCTTGATTCTCCCTTTCCAACTTTAGGGTTTCAAATGGATTAGGTAGGATATAGTGTATCTACCCCATATCTTGCTCTTATCTAGAAACTTCATCTAGAGTCCAGTTGTATTCTCCAAAAATGTTCTACATGGTGTTTTGTACCACCAGCTCATCACTCTTATCTTCTATTTAATTCACAGAATTCTATATAACAACCTTGTTAGCTTAGATCTAACAAATCTTTGATCTTAGAAATAATGCAAAAACTTGGCATTATTGGTTTACTGATGCTTGAAACCTCTGTGTTACTCGACACTTGTATCTTGCTCGGCACCTGAAGATCACTCAGCATCTGAAGTTCACTTGGCATCTAAAGTTCACTTGGCACTTACTAAAGTTCACTCGACACTTACTGAAGTTCACTCAGCATCTAAAGATCATTTTCTTGGCTTCAACCAGGAATCTGTTCGACACTTACTAGCTTGCTTGGCTCCCTCTCTAATATACTTAGTTAGGCTTTACAAATGACTTAGCTAAAACCTTACATCTTTGATATGTTTTAGTGTGCCCATTCTCTGTGTCTTAGAGTATGTCATCAATACACTTTTTCATTAATGGCTTAGCTGATCCTTATACTTCATTACAACATCATAACTTCAACCTTTCTCTAGGTATACTAGTTACATCTTATTGATTTCCTCATCCTTGTCAATCAACCAATTGATAGTATTTGGATCACTAAAGCAATTGTCATTCCTTCAAGTAGCAAGTTTGGTATCAATGACAAAACAATGATTGAGAACATTCTTTACCATTTCCATTACTTTTTTATGTATGATCTCTTCAATCATTTCCAACAATATCCCTCATGATCTTTTCAATCATTTCCAACACACTATAAGTGCTAAATAGTATCACTTAATAATGTCTCCCTGTCCTAGGTACTAGTAGTCAATCTATGGGATGAACTACTATGAGGATGACCATGTACACTAACCTCTCTAGAATCAATACCCCTAGATGCCATAATGATGAAAGATATAAACAAACAAAATTAGATAGATGATAATAGAGATCTATACATGCATACACATACATATATGCATAGATTATTATATAAACTAATTGAATAAAAACACACTAAATGAATCTTTTTAAACAAACATATTGTACAACATATAAAGAAATGTTAACTACATTACATTTTTTCAAGAGTTACAGAGCAATTTAGGGTTGGGATAGATTAGTTTATGATAGAGAGAGGGAGAGAGAGATATAAAGTTAAGGTTTACAAAGATGGGATTTAGGAGTTAGTGAGTGGTTTATGGTTTAGAGTGATGGAGTTTAGGAGTTAGAGAGCAGTTTAGGGTTTAGAGAGATGGGGTTTAGGAGTTAGAGAGAGATAGAGGGGAGAGATAAAGTTTTGTTAGGGATTATGGGTTAGGGTTGGCATAGATGAGGTTATTAGAGAGAGAGAGAGAGAGAGAGAGAGAGAGAGAGAGAGAGAGAGATGATATGGGAGAGATGAAGTTATGTTATTGATAAAATGGGGTTAGAGAGCAGGGTATGGTTTACAGAGATGGGATTTAAGAGTTAGATAGTGGTTTAGGGTTTACAAAGATGGGGTTTAGGAGTTAGAGAGAGATAGAGGGGAGAGATGAAGTTATGTTAGGAATTATGGGTTAGGGTTGGGATAGATGAGGTTGAGAGAGAGAGAGAGAGAGAGATAGAGAGAGAGAGAGAGAGAGAGATGAAGTTATATTACAAATAAAATGGGGTTAGAGAGTAGTGTAGGGTTTAGAGAGATTGGGTTTACAAGTTAGATAGTGGTTTAAGGTTTACAAAGATGGGGTTTAGGAGTTAGAGGGAGATAAAGGGGAGAGATGAAGTTATGTTAGAGATTATGGGTTAGAGTTGGGATAAATGAGGTTATGATAGAGAGAGAGATATGAAGTTAGGGTTTACAAAGATGGGCTTTAGGAGTTAGTGAGTGGTTTAGGGTTTAGAGTGATGGAGTTTAAGAGTTAGAGAGCGGTTTAGGGTTTAGAGCGATGGGATTTAGGAGTTAGAGAGAGATAGAGGGGAGTGATGAAGTTATGTTAGGGATTATGGGTGAGGATTGGGATAGATGAGGTTATGATAGAGATATGGGAGAGATGAAGTTACATTATGGATAAGGGGTTAGAGAGCAGTGTAGGGTATAGAGAGATGGGGTTTACTGA
Source organism: Cupressus sempervirens (assembly GCA_028749045.1). NCBI lineage: Eukaryota > Viridiplantae > Streptophyta > Pinopsida > Cupressales > Cupressaceae > Cupressus > Cupressus sempervirens. The sequence continues at coordinate 957,494,768 of CM053787.1, read as the reverse complement.
TTAGTGGTTTAGGGTTTACAAAGATGGGGATTAGGAGCTAGAGAGAGATAGAGGGTAGAGATGAAGTTATTTTAGGGATTATGGGTTTAGGTTGGGATAGATAAAGTTATGAGATATATATATATATATATACATATATATATATACATATATATATATATGTATATTTATATATATGTATATACATGTATATATATATATATACATATATATATATATACATATATATCTATATACATATATATATATATATACATATATATATATATATGTATATAGATATATATGTATATATATATATATACATGTATATACATATATATATATATATATGTATATATATATATGTATATATATGTGTGTGTGTGTGTGTGTGTGTGTGTGTGTGTGTGTGTGTGTGTGTGTGTGTGTGTATGAAGTTATGTAAGAGAGAGATAGATGAGGTGGTAGCAATGAAGTTAGGTTAAGGATTAAATGGGATTAGAGAGCAGTTTAGGGTTTAGAGAGATGGGGTTTAGGAGATAGACAGTGGTTTAAGGTTTACAAAGATGAGGTTTAGGAGTTACATAGTAATTTAGTATTTAGAGAGATGGGTTTTAAGAGTTAGAGAGTGGTTTAGGGTTTAAAGAGCAATTTATGGTTTAGAGAGTAGTTTATGTCAACATATTTGGATTTAAAGTTCAATATAGGAGTTAGAGTCTCTTTTGATTCAATGTGAGAGTTTTAGTTTGAATTTGATTAGGTTTAATGTTTTGATTTAATTACATTTAATGTTAAGTTATGCTCCTACTTAAGGTTTAATGTTAAGGTTTCAATTAGAATTTATTTGTGTTCATGGTAAGAGGTAAAGTCAAATTTAGTTCAATCTAATGGTTTTAGTTACTAGTTTACAGTTGTTTCTAAATTTTTACCTTTATAAAAATTTCTAATTATTTGTAATAAAAAAATATATATATATATATTTAAATTCTCTAATTTACATCTAACTAATTTTCAATATATTTAATAATTTATTTCTATCATTTTCTTAAGTTTCAAAACTTTCTAATTGTTGTAGTATTTTCTAAATTTTCTAATATTTTCAAAACGTTCTAATATTTTCTAAATTTTCTAATATTTTGTAAAGTTTCAAATTTTTCCAACTATTATAAACTGATTGAATCTAAATTTTCTATATAATTCTCTACTATTTTCTATAAATAATATTTTACAATTTCTCTAATAATTTTTAAGTTTCACTAAATTTCAATACATTTTCTAAACTTCATCTAATATTAGAGTACTTATATAAATAAACATATAATAATATTAAAAAAATTGAATTCTTTAAAATAATCTACATTAAAAATACATGTTAAAAACCATATTTCTACATAAGAAAACATAAAATAAAACATAAAACATATTATACACATTAAAAACCATATTTCTACCTAAGAAAACATAAAATAAAACATAAAACATTTTTAAAAATTAGGGGGAATTACTGACATGCCTAATCTAGTCGAATGTCTCATGTAGCTCTTTCCACTCTGTGGTTCTTGGAAGCTCATATGATGAAAATGATAGGTGGATTTATCTTTTCACAGGCTATATAATTCATGGGTTTCCAATTGGATCTCTTCTGGCTGGACTAGGTCTGAGTGGATCCCTTTCAGCCAGACCCTTGCCAAGTTGTATACACCACTTGGTGCATAGCTAGTGCCACATGGTTTCAACTAGATTCAGTCCCCCCAAAACCCATTTAGCCAGATCCAGTCCGACTAGAATTCTAAAGTTAGCTCCAAAGGTGACACAAATCTATACTTTCACACACTAATTAGAGAAGAAATGCACTTCTATGTTATATAATAATTAAGGACACAACAATATTTTGTAGAATGGATAGAAGGAGCTTCAATAGCAATCCCAATCATATAAGGAACAATTATAGGAATGATACAATGAATGATAATAATTAGAATGAAGTAGTAAAAGAGCATGTTGATGAATTTAAAGAAGTATTTGTGAAAACTAAGGATCTAGAAAGTTCTTGTATAGTGGAGGAACAATATTTTGATGCACTTGATGATAAATTAAAGTCAAATTTTTTTATGACTCATCCTATTTGAATTAAGCATTTGTAGTAAAGATAGAGCATTAGTCAATCAAAACTAATGAAAGATTATGAACGAGAAGTTGCATAGTTAGTAGAAGGTAAAGGACATAAAGTGGAATCTATGGTCAACTACACAAGAATTTGTGTAATCATAATAAGGCATACAGAATAAAACAAGTTCACTAGTAATCAGTGAAAACATTTTGGAGAAGAAGCATGTTTATATAATGTAGAGTAAGATTTGAAGCAATTTAAGGATTGCAAGAAAGATTGTGAGTAGCATTTGGTCATGTAAAACTTTGGAGAGATTTATCAACTATTTGACCATGAATTCAAGTGTGAAGAAAGGTGTTTGAAGTGTGAATTGTGGAAGCCCCAAAACAAAACATTAGAGGTATTTTATGAAGATTATGTTGGAATTTCCACAATATTCTATAAGAAGCGTGGAAGGCTTGTTTGTATGTGATGTAAGTGATAGACCCATATATAAGTTTAAGAAATACCCATTGGTTTCTCTCATAGATGGTCCATTAGGAGTGATTTCTCAAATCCCATCAAATGTACTTCACATAGCTCAGATGTTAGAAACTACATTCACTATAAATTTGAGAGCATTAGTGATGAGGACATCCATAAGGATTTAGGAGTTAAGTGTAATGGTGACTTAACCCTAAACTCTAAATACACATTCTTGAATAAGCTAAATTTTATTAAATACATTTCTACATAGAATTTGATAATAATAAATGGACTAAGGTTATTTTGAGTAGATTTCATGAACATATGATTTGGGTAGGTGATGCACCAATCATAGTCAATAATGATCTAATTCATAAGTTCAGAGGTTTGAGTAATGAAGGTTGTAATCTAGTGAATGACAAAAATGTAAGACAAATAGTTGAGACAAACCTGTATAGTAAGTTTGATGGAAGGAACATAAAGGTTGACATGATTCAAGAAAAAGGAGTCGAATTATTGAGTAAAATTTTAGGATAAGTTGAATCATAGTTCTAGAGTGAACTTTATGCCAATAGGATTCATGCATGCAACATATGTTATGGTAGTTGAGAAAAGGAAGCTAAACTTGTGTGAGATAACTTGAGAACACAATTGTTAGATAACATTGCAAAGTTGAGAAGACTAAGAATGCATTCTTTAGATTTGAATATTTGTTAACACATTTATTCTTCTATGCAACCAAGTAATTCCCTGGCATGACAAGTTGTGAAAGTGATGAATATTCTATGAGGTTAGTAATAGAATGTTACAAGGTGAGATTGGAGAATGTCAAAGATAGTGACACTAATAGACTGATGAAGAACTTTCAATCAGAGATGAAGATGAGATATATAATCCCTCTATCTATGGTGGAAAAGTATAAAAATTAGATATGTTTCATGATTGAAACTTATACTGCTTGTATGTTTTTGGTTAACAGTTTGTTCCTCTTTCTAACTTGGCTTTACCTTGACTTTAGATGCCCAAAATATGAGGAAACAAAAGGATGTTTACCAAAAAATTGGTTAGTGAATGTATTATAACACTACCCTCTAAATTATAAATGTATAGCTCTATTAAATACAATATATGCAATGAATTGTGTTTTTGATAGAGTATTAGGATAAAATGTATGCTATTAACCTAAGAGCAGAAGAGGATAAACTAGGATGTTCATAACTATAAACAACCTAGCAAGAAAAAGATTTGGGCAACCTATAACACCCAATGGAATAGATATTACAAGCTACATTGAAGTTCTTCTAACATCTTCTCCTACTTCTAAGTACAGATTAATCATACTAAAATGCAATCTAGAGATAGAGAAGAGATGCACATGAAAGATGAAATGGAATCCACTTTGACTAGTAACTCTCCACTAAAATAGAATCTAGTAAGATATCACCAACTTCAAATACATCTATCCTACAATCTCATAGAAACTATTCTAAAAATGTTGGGTTAGCTCATTTGAAAGAAAGAATGAAAGAAAAAAAGGTATACTTGTCCTAAATGGAATCAAAACATCACATTAATTAGCTACAAACATCATACATATCCTGTATTCTATTAAACTCTTTGATTCTCACTCAACATATGGAAATGTGGGGGGAAATGTTGGACAAAATTTACAATCCCTTCCATTAACTTGGAAAATTACATATACAAGACCTTTCTTAAGGTTCTTAGCAAGTTACATATTCATCAGTTACATTGACAAAGCACTTGAGTCACTAAGAAACCCAAAAATCATTTAATAGTAAAAAAACATGAATAAAATATGAAAAATATCTAATCTTGAACATGGTATAGATGTGTGACATCATTCCTAGTGATGATCCTCCTCCTATGGCACCTCTGAGAACACCTAGTGACCTTTCATCTTCATGCAACTTTTGAAAACACTGTTAAACTTTGTGCTTCCTCTATATTCTACTATTTGGTACCAAACCCATGTAATTCATATTCTAACAGTCACTACAGTTTTGAATTTTGACCATCAACCTTAATTTCATAATTAAATAGTTTTAAACATTTATTATCACCGTTGTATTTCCTTTTGTCGGTCCACCATTCCACATGTTTCATTGTCGCTTCCATACATTGTGTAAATGTTGTGCAACTTTAAAAATTAGGAAAATGACATATCTTCTTTGATTTGAAAGTGGTAATAAAAAAATATTAAGTTCTCTTTGTTTCGCGGTGCAGATCTTTCTTTCTTGCTAGGTACACTATGGTAGACAAATGCTAGAATTTTGTTGCTTGTAGGATCTGACATTAGACTTGTCTTCTTTGTTGGCACCTCGTGACTAGATTTTAACACTTCATGGAATGTGTTGTTGCTGTAGTAGTAGATCGACAAATGTAATAGGAAGCTAGTGATATGTTTTATGTTGTTTTAATTTTAATAACATCCTACATGTGGTGGCATACCTGGAGTAGCAATTCAATGAGCTCTCCAGATATAGCCACCTAGGACAAGGTGTGTCGATTTCTTCAATTAGAGTAGTTGCCTTTAAATCATTGTTTTGAGTGTTTAGTGATTTTTAGAATCCAATCATAGGTAGTAGGCAGTTTTTTGGAATATGCATGATTTAGAAAATGGCTATGGAATAAAAAGAAACCGTTTCATATTCCTTCTGTCAAGAGGAAAGTCAGTTTTTTCTTTAAAAGGGTATTTTTTTTTAATGTGGGGAGGAATCAGTTTTTAAGAAGAGAATGAGCTCTTATGTAAGAGGGACGGAATATCAGTGAATATAGAGAAGATTTCCATTTCTTGGGAGTTAGTGTTCTGAATTTTTTTTCTGATTTTGAATCAAATTTTGAGAGGAGAATAGAACTTTTTTTTCTTATTCTCTTGGTGCATGGTTCAGTTTTTTCAATGTGAAATGAATTTACTTTTTTTCTTTTTCAGCTGAAGGTTGGTTTTGGAAGGGAATCAGATTTATGAGAATGAGAGAAAGTTTTTCTTTGTTGATTGATTTAATCTAGATTTTCAGTTTGTTTCATTTTCTCTCTATGATTTGGAACTCGATACCTTTGGAATGTTCTAAATCTTACAAAGGACAAAAGTAAATAAGTTTTTTTGCTGTGTGGAGGTTGATAGACATGGAGGAAGAATGGGGTCATCCACTTTGATAGAGACCTGATAACAACAAACTATCATGCATGGTATTTGGTAATTAATGAGAGCGGAAGGAGCCCAATCAGTAGAAGTAATGATAGTCTCCTCGTAGATGCTGGCACAAGGGAGAGAATTGGCTTGTGATGCCTGACATGCAGTTGAAAATGAGAGTTTAGTGTTGGTAAGGTTTTGTAGAGGGAGTCGTTGATTGCTTAGAACTTCTTTAGTTCTCTGGGATGGGTCTCAAGATCATGGCAAAACCACACCATTGTTTGTAGTTGACAAAATACATTATTTATGGAAAAAAGATTTTGGGGGTGATTAAAGATGGAGAATGGAATGTAATTGTTATCTTAGCAAGTCCACTCTGGAGTTTGGTTTTAATTCGATCCTGGATGTTGTACGTGCCCCTTGAAGCAACTTAGTTGAGTGTCTGATTCCTCCTGAGTTTTCCAAGGTGTGGCTCTGCATCATTTTTGGTATCAGAGCTTAAGAGTTGCAGGTTGTGAAGTTATATTTTGAACGCCCCTGATCAAGATTCCTCAATAGGGTCAAACAAGATGGTGACCAATGCAGAGTTAGCAAAGAAGGTTGAGGAGCAAGAAGAACTTTACCAAAAAGAGAATAGTGAACTGAAGGGGATATTGGCAGAATTAGCCAGTAAGTTGGAACACATGAAGACTATCATTGAGAAGAAAGAAATGAAAGAAGAAATGGAAGAAGAGGAAGACATGCCCAATGATGAAGAAGATGATATTTCTGAGAATGAGAAGCCATTTTTTAAATCTTTAAAGGCTTTAGGAGGAAAACTCGTCAAGTTATCGATGTTTATAGGAAAGATGGATGCTGAGTTAGTGTTGGAATGGATTGAAGCTTTAGAGAATCATTTTGAATGTGAGAAAGTTTTAGAGTCGCAACAAGTTAAGTTGGCTAAATCTAGAATGAAGGGAGCAACCCTTACATGGTGGAATTTCGTGCAAGAAGAAAGGGTAAAGGAAGATAAAAGGAAGATTTGTTCATGGAAGAATATGGTGTCAATGATAAGAGAGACGTATCTCCCTAAAGACTATGAGGTACAGTTGCATCAAAAAAGGCAGAATCTCAAACAAAGGGATATGGATGTCTGCACTTATACAAAAGAATTTTAGAAGTTAAGTCTAAGGTAAAAATTTACAGAACCTGAGAGTATCAAGGTAGCAAGATACCTAAATGGTTTGAGGATGAACATACAAGAAGAGTTGTAGTCGCTAAGTCCTAACACCGTAGCTAAGTGCTATCAGCTGGCTTTGAAGGTGGAAGAGAAAATCAAAAGGAGATAAGAAAATAACAATAGAGGCAAAGGAAGGCAACCATTCAGAGGAAGAGATACATTTAGAGGAAGGAGTCCAAATTTTCAACCACAAGCAGAGCTGCATAATGAAGTTAACCAGTTCGATAATTTTAGAGGAAGTTTTAGAGGCAGAAGGCAAAATTTTAGAGGAAGATCACCAGGAAGGACAAATGGACCAATAAGATGCTACAACTGTAATCAGGAATTTCATATGGCACACAAATGTCCAGCAAAAGCAAGCTCTAGTACTCATGGCGAAAAGAGAATACACTTGGCACAAGAAGTAGATTTAAAAGAAGATTCAGAAAGGTATGGTTATCCAGAAAAAGGGGAAGCACTTATGATGAGAAGAACAATGTTGAAGATGCCTATAAAAATAGAACCACCACAAAGGAAGTCCATTTTCAGAACTACCTATAAATCTGGAAGAAAAGTTTGCAAGGTATTGGTAGACTCTGGTTCTACAAAAAAAATTGTATCTCTAGAAATGGTAGAAAAGTTAAAGCTACCAAGAATACCACACCCATATCCTTAAAAAATATCTTGGTTAAATAAAGGACAACAGACTATAGTGGAAGAGCAAGCTTGGGTGGAATTTCAGATTGGAGCATACAAAGATAGATTACTGTTTGATGTTGTTAAGATGGATGCATGCCATTTACTTTTCGGTAGACACTGGCAATATGATCTCAAGGCACATCATGATGGAGTGAAGAATACGTATACCATTACAAAGAATGGAAAGGTCATTGAACTGATACCTTTAGTTGAGCCAAGTCCAAAAGAATCAAAAGCCGTAGAAGCCAAAGTTATGGTGATGGGTAAGAAAGAAATTTTGAAAGAAGTGAAAGGAAAGAAGTGTCCACTCTTTGCACTAGTTCCTATACTCAAAGATAAATTACAGAATGATGCTGAAAATCAGATTGAGGAAGAAAATCCAGAGATGGAGTTTTCAAACTTGAAGGTGGAAGTGATAGAAAAGAAGAAGGAAAAGGTGCCAGAAGAAGTGGAGCCAATTCTAGACAAGTACAAGGAAATTATAGCGGATGGAATACCAAGAAGTCTCCCACCTATGTGAGAAATAAGTCATTGTATTGATCTCATACCAGGATCAAAATTACCCAACAAAGTGGCATATAAGCTAACACCGCAACAAAATGAAGAAATGGTAAGGCAAATTGGAGAGTTTCTCGAGACCGGTTTGATTGGCAAAAGTTTAAACCCATGCGCAGTACCTGCAGTCCTAGCACCAAAGAAAGAAGGAACATGGAGATTATGCATAGATTCGAGAGCACTAAACAAAATCACTATAAGGTACAAATTTCCAATGCCTAGAATAGAAGACTTACTGGATTGTTTAGGGAAAGCAAGATATTTTTCAAAAATTGATTTGAAAAGTAGGTATCATCAAATAAGAATTAGGCCAGGAGATGAATGGAAAATAGCATTTAAGACAAATGAGGGATTATATGAATGGAAGGTAATGCCATTTGGATTGTCTAATGCTCCTAGTATGTTTATGAGGCTTATGAATGAAGTTTTGAAGGATTTTACAGGGAAGTTTGTGATAGTGTATCTAGATGACATTTTGGTTTTCAGCGAAACAAAAGAAGAGCATTTGAAACACATAGATTTGGTGTTGAGAAGGTTACAAGAGGAAAAGTTAATGATCAATATGGAGAAATGTAGTTTTATGCAAGAGGAACTAACATACCTTGGCTTGTGATCTCCAAAGGAATGCTCAAGATGGATCAAGATAGGGTAAGTGTGATTCTTTCATGGCCAACTCCTAGAACTATTGCAGTAGTTAGAAGTTTTCATTGTTTAGCCACTTTGTACAGAAAGTTTATCAGAAATTTCAGTTTGATTTGTGCACCTATTTTGAACACCATAAAAGGAGGGAAAAAGTGTAAATTTGTCTGGATAGCTGAAGCCAATGAAGCCTTTGAACTTCTTAAGAAAAAAGTGGCCCAACAACCAGTCCTTGCATTTCCTGATTTCAATAAAGTCTTTCAGATAGAATGTGATGCAAGCAACATAGCCATAGGAGGTGTTCTTAGTCAAGAGGACAGACCTATAGCCTTTTTAACTGAGAAGCTCAATGAAGCAAAAAAAAGATATTCATCATACGATTTAGAAATGTATGCCCTTGTTCAAACCCTGAAGAAATGGAGACACTATTTGCTACCCAAGGAATTCATTGTATACACAGATAACCAAGTACTTAGTTTCATAAAGAGTCAAGAGAAATTGAATCATAGGAACATGAAATGGGTAGAGACATTGCAAGCATTCACATTTTATATTAAGCACAAGAAGGGAGTAACAAATAAGGTCGCTGATGCATTAAGCAAGAGAACTTTAACTACGTCACAAATTCAGTTGGAAACTACAGGCATTTCAAATCTGAAAGGTATGTATGTTGATGATGCTGATTTCAAGGACATTTATTAGGCATGTATTAATTTGGATGAGAGGTACAATAGTGAATATTCTGATTTTCTGGTTCAAGAAGGATTATTGTTCAAGGGAGGACAACTTTGCATCCCAAAGTGTTCAATGAGAGATAGTATCATACAAGAGAAACATAGTGGGGCATTATCTGGTCATTTTGGATTGGATAAGACTTTAGAGCTAGTTCGTAGAAACTATTTTTGGTCAAAGTTACAAAAGGATGTGAGGAAATTTGTGGAAGAATGCACCATTTGTCAGAAAAGTAAAGGTAAAAGTACCAATGCAGGATTATATCAGCCCCTGCCTATTCCTTCTAGACCATGGGAAAGTATTAGTATGGATTTTGTTATGGGATTACCAAGAACTCAGAAGGGGTTTGATAACATTTTTTTTGTTGTGGATAGGTTCAGTAAAATGTCACATTTATTACCATGCAAATCCACCAAAGATGCATCATACATTGCAGATTTATTTTTCAAGGAGATAGTGTGAATTCATGGACTACCACTAAATATTGTTTTAGACAGAGATGGCAGATTTCTGGGTCATTTTTGGAGGACTCTTTGGAAGAAACTTGGCACAAATTTATCATTTTCATCTGCATATCATCCATAGACCGATGGTCAAATAGAAGTTGTCAAAAGATATTGAGGAAATCTATTAAGATGCCTTACAAAACAACATGGAGAAAAGTGGGATTTCATACTTGCTCAAGCTGAATTCTCATACAATGATACAGTGAATAGAAGTACAAGGAAATCTCCATTTCAGATTGTGTATGGTACACATCCAAGAGGAATTCTCGAGTTGAGGGAACTTCCAAATACTTTTCCAAGTAGTTCACATGCTGAAGAATTTGTTGAAGCTATTAAAGAGGTCCAAGATCAAGTCAAGTTGCAACTATAGAATTCAAATCAGAAGTACAAAGAAGTTGCTGATCAAAAAAGAAGAGAAGTACAATTCGAAGTTGGTGATTTAGTATGGACATATCTGAAGAAAGAGAGGTTACCTCAAACGAAGAATACAAAGCTACTACCTAAGAAGGTTGGTCCTTGTCAAATTCTAGAAAAATATGGACATAATGCATACAAAATTCAATTACCTACAGACATTGGTATTTCACCCATATTCAATGTTTTTGATCTCACATGATACAAAGGTTCTGAAACACAAGCAGCACAAGAAGATTCAGTAACAGAAGATTTGCAACAAGTACCAAAACCAGCACCACCTCAATTGGAGAAAATCCTAGATACAAAAATAAAGAAGACTTGCAGACAACAATACACTCAGTACTTAGTCAAATGGAAGAACAAACCAATGAAAGAGGCTATTTGGATGGATGAGAAACAAATTAGCAAACATGGTTCATCAGTTCAAGATCTCATCTCAAGTGGACTTGAGATTCTTTCTACAGGGGAGTATGCTGCAGTAGCAGATCGACAAATGTAATAGGAAGCTAGTGATATGTTTTATGTTGTTTTAATTTTAATAACGTCCTACATGTGGTGGCATACCTAGAGTAGCAATTAGATGAGCTCTCTAGATATAGCCACCTAGGACAAGGTGTGTCGATTTCTTCAATTAGAGTAGTTGCCTTTAAATCATAGTTTTGAGTGTTTAATGATTTTTAGAATCCAATCATAGGTAGTAGGAAATTTTTTGGAATATGCATGATTTAGAAAATGGCTATGGAATAAAAAGAAATCATTTCATATTCCTTCTGTCAAGAGGAAAGTCAATTTTTTATTTAAAAGGGTAGTTTTTTTTAAATGTGGGGAGGAATCAGTTTTTAAGAAGAGAAGGAGCTTTTATGTAAGAGGGATGGAATATCAGTGAATATAGAGAAGATTTCCATTTCTTGGGAGTTAGTGTTCTGAGTTTTTTTCAGATTTTGAATCAAATTTTGAGAGGAGAATAGAACATTTTTTTTCTTATTCTCTTGGTGCATGGTTCAATTTTTTTAGTGTGAAATGAATTTACTTTATTTCTTTTTCAGTTGAAGGTTGATTTTGGAAGGGAATCAAATTTATGAGAATGAGAGAAAGTTTTTTTTTGTTGATTGATTTGATCTAGATTTTCGGTTTGTTTCATTTTCTCTCTATGATTTGGAACCCGATACCATTGGAATGTTCTAAATCTTACAAAGGATGAAGGTAAATAAGTTTGTTTGTTGTGTGGAGGTTGATAGACATGGAGGAAGAATGGGGTCATCCAATTTGATAGAGACCTGATGACACAAACTATCATGCATGGTATTTGGTAATTAATGAGAGCGGAAGGAGCTCGATCAGTAGAAGTAATGATAGTCTCCTTGTAGATGCTGGCACAAGGGAGAGAATTGACTTGTGATACCCAACATGTAGTTGAAAATGAGAGTTTAGTGTTGGTAAGGTTTTGTAGAGGGAGTTACTGATTTCTTAGAACTTCTTTAGTTCTCTAGGACAGGTCTCAAGATCATGGCAGAACCACACCATTGTTTGTAGTTGACAAAATACATTATTTATGGAAAAAATATTTTGGGGGTGATTGAAGATGGAGAATGGAATGTAATTTTTATCTTAGTGAGTCCACTCTAGAGTTTTGTTTTAATTTGATCTTGGATGTTGTACGTGCCCCTTGAAGCAACTCAGTTGAGTGTCTGATTCCTCCTGAGTTTTCCAAGGTGTGGCTCTGCATCAGTTGGTCCACTAGACATGTATCAAACTGTCACTTTTCCACATTCTCTAAACCTTAAACATCTTCAAAGAAGCAAAGCGATGTCTGTAGATTTTCTATTATCTATGGCTTGTGAAAAAGACTTCTTTATTTAATTTTCAATATGGGTCCACTTTCCAACTAAGCCTACCATGGCATACATGTGGAAGTACTTTATTGACTAAAGAATTTGATGCTATCTTGTATGTATCCCATGGAACTTCATGACTAGACTATACCACATGGAATAGATGTAGGGCCCATTTTCCGTTGCACCAAAAGCCATGACTGTTAGTGAACATGGAACATCACATAATTAACCACCTGTGGGCAGGGGAGCGTGTCGCATCACCCAAAAATCTCCCCCTCGACGCACATACCAGGTGCTTACGCGGGTCGGGAAGGCACCGGGGAGATTTGAACCCATGACCAAGCCAAAACCAAGCTCTGATACCAATTGTGGGGCCCATTTTCCGTTGCACCAAAAGCCATAACTGTTAGTGAACATGGAACACCACATAATTAACCACCTATGGGCAGGGGAGCGCGTCGCATCACCCAACAATAGAATGGGTCCCTTCGTGTAAACATGTCATGTTGTCACTTTCCCACATTATGTAAACTCTATGAAACTTAAAAGTGTGAAAAAGAAATATATGACCATCTTGTAAGATCAATGGTTGAAAGCATTTCTATTTTTATTTATAATTAAATTGGACCGAATCTGACAGGCAAGCATTTGACCTTTCAATTGGTCAATAACATGTCTCTTTTCATTTGTGACATATGCATGCAGATTAAATGTTAATCATCAATTTTAATTCAAAAAGGGTCATACAAACTTTGACTTATTTCCTTCACCTTTTTTGCATTCTTGAGTGTTCATTCTATATTGAATTCAATCAATCTCTCTTTTGACTGGTGTTCATGATTTGTATATCAATCTTTATCCTTGGTCTTTTTCTTAGAATATGCTTTTGGTATCTCCATTCTACCTATATTATTCCTTTAATAGAACATTTGATCATAGAATTAGGATTTCTTATGAATAGAACTGATTCTTTCCCTCTCTCTCATCTACGGTATGCAGAAACTTACCCTCCCAAAACCTAGACACCTAGCTAGACTGAATCCATTACATTGTTTCATGTATTCCCACCTAGGAAACTCAAAGATAAGATGAGAGAGGAAACCCTAATAGGAACCTAGATGAAACAAGACATCACATTAACTCAACCCTAATCCTAAAAGTTTGAAAAATATAGGGAAATTAGAAATTTTCTAACAACTAGCTTTGACTAGGGAACTAGGCATGTTAGTGCCTAGGTAGGAACCTAGAAATATCTAGTTTCACAAAAGCTTGGTAAAAAAATAGCTCAACACGCTACCTACTTCCTTTATTACAAGAAACACCAAGTAGGAAAGATCAGTGCCTAGTCCATTGGGTTGCAGAGTCTTAAATAACACAGGGAGATGTTATACATTAGGGTGGTGGGGAAGCAAGGAAGCCAACACAAATGAAAGAAAGCACATAGAAAGTAGGAAAGAAAGGAAAGAAAACTACACTAAACATACACCTAAACTAACATATTTATAGAGGTGAGATGAATCTCACCTTGAGAAAAACTAGAAAAAGATACTCCAGTGAATCCGCTTTTTGATTTGTTGAAATAAGATCTACTTCTCCTGAATTGATTTTGATCTCTAAGTAGGATCCCTTCTTGTAGTAGCACCAACAACATGGAAAATCCAACTCTCTAAGTAGTATGTAGGATTTGACTAGAAATCCACTTAGATCCAAACATCCATGTCTCATTATATATTACCTCATCTTCTTTAGGTTCTTTGATAGTCTCTTTTGATAATCTTTGGGGAGAGGAAAATGGTCATGCACCTCCTTATTAGGAGAAAAGTGATTGGCACTAGAGACTTCAATTACCCTCTCAGATAACTTGGCTTTATCAATCAATGTAGAGAAAATCTTCTCTTGCATAAACTTTTTTGTTGGATGGGTACCCACTTCATTACATTCAAGAACCAAATCCCCCTCAGCTATGCAATGATATGCATTCTCCCTGTCCTCTATTGCATCTAAACATTATCTTTAGGAATGAAATCAAAAGGAATAAACACAAAAAAAGGAGGATAAAATAGAACCTTTAATGACCCCTCTTCAATTTGATTTGGTTTTGCAATTTCTTCTTTCCTTACATCCTCCAATGCAATGGTTCTCACAATATCTATTTCATAAAGATGGCAAGGGAGGGGAAAAAAATCATCTTCAATACCTAGATTTGTCATACTTGAGTTGTTATGAGAGATATTTTTTGTCCACTTCATTATTTCCTTGGAAGAAATATGAACATTCAACAAGCTCTTGAATAGTACATCCACCCTTAACCCTTTTGGTCTATTTTCCCCATAAAATTGTCCTAATGCATCCTTAGTGAACATTCTAGTTTCTTTACAAAAATTAGGCATTTTTTCTTTTTATTTTGTTGTTGACCCCAGAAGATCCCTAATTTTTGTTTTATTGTTTTTTCAAGTATTAAGTTTTTCCCTAGAAATCCTTTGAATCATTTTCACGTAGTATGCCCTTTTAAAAAAGGTGCATAGGAAAAATCTTTTGAACACCCCTTTTTATTTCTACCTAGGTACCTTTCAAATTTAATTGCATTACCTAACATTACCCTAAGTCTCCATAATAATATTAACCTAAGATTTTATTTAATTTTTGTGCAGGTTATATTTTATGTTTGAAAATTAGTTAAATCAAAGTTACCCTTGTTCTTCCTTCAGATCAAGGGTTGTCACTTTGTTGCCAAAGGAAGTTATGAGGTCTTTACCCATGGTGACATAGTGATAGGGAGACACGTGTTCACATGACCTAGTTAGAAGCATAAGTATTTAGTAGAAAATTTTGTGTCATTGATTAGTTGGTAAATCAATGAGGCTCACTTTGTTACCATAGAAGGTTGATGGTTCTTTATTCATCATGACATAGCAAGAACTCAACATGTGGCCACATGGGCCTTTTTCCCTTTAGGCTAATGGGTATGTTAGAATGATATAATAGATGTCCATGCCCTATTCATAATTTTTTTTAAGGGGATAGTCTTTCAATGTACTTATTTCAACCATTGATCTAAAATTGATCTAGGGCAGTCACTATGTCATTATCTAAAATTGAACAACCCTTACTTAAAGCGACATAACAAGATTTTGACAAGTGGAATATGGCAGGACCAATCAATGCAGAAATTGTCACATGATCTAGAAATCATCCCACAGGTGCCAAATGTTAGTTTTCCACCTACCATGAGGGGTATACTTTGAAAAAAATTATATGTTGGTCTACACAATTGAACTTTTCAAGATCGAAGATGGTCACTTTGTCACCAAAGGAAGTTACAAGGTTTTTATCCTTTGCAATATAGCAACATGAAGACATGTGTCGAGTGGGTTCCAGCTTGTTTATAATGTGATTTTCATTTTTTCTACCATCCAATGGAAAATTAATCAATGATCATCACTTTGTCACCAACAAGAGTTGCTCAACTTTTATCCTTGGTGACACAGTGAGAGATTGACATGTTGCATAGTGGGCCAGCTTTAGAGAAGTTCCGTAGCATCATCCTCAATTTTCCAATGTAGACAAAATCAAGGGTTGTTTTCATGTTGCCAAAGGAAGTTGCTTGACTTTTATCCTTGGTGACATAGGGAGAACTCGAGATGTGTCCAAATGCATAAATAAATAATATGCAAGTTTTTAGTAAGGAGAAAAAGAGTACATGTGATAAAATTTGATTGGATTGACCACCAACTTGGGAGGTTGAAGAAATGATAAGGCCAAGTAAGTGTTTATGTCTACATATAATCCTTGATGCTTAATGTAGAGAGGAATGAAATAACCAAGGCCGATGACACAACTAGTTATCCAATCCACCTTGCAAGAATTAACACAGTGGAAAAAAAAAAGGAACAACACCAAAGAGGGAGAGAACAAAATATTTATAGATTCATGAAAATATCATCATACATGCCTAGCTATAAGGCCTTCTAGGTTATGGTGAGATTCAAAATACATTCAAGTCCAAGATCTAGCTTCAAATTCAAATTTCTAGACATAGATGCTTTCAATTTCCTATCGTCCTTCTATCCTCTATCATAATTATCTACTTAAGAATCTACCCAAGATTCCCTTAAATACATGCCAAAATGGCTTATAGAAGATTCTAGAACATATTAAAGCTATAACTTGGCTCTCAACAAATGTTAAATACCCATTATGAAGATAAACCTAACATTAAATTCTTGAAGAGCCACAAGTCAGCCTCCAACAACAATTAAGTGTCCAAAAATTGATACCCAAGGAAAATTGAGATATCTCATAGCTCTTACTGAATTAGAACTTTTAATTCAAAATAAAGATATTAATTTAGGTTCTCTACAACCCCCCAAGTTTTCAAAGGCTGATTCATGAAGGACAAGTTCACATACATCAAAAAATTTAAGCACAGAAACCCATCGTGCAAACTGCCATTAATTGATACTTTAGGATAATTACCATATCTTAAAACTTGTAAGAAATTAGGAATTGCACCTTTGATAGAAGAAATTAGTCTAAGCCCTCTTCAATACTTGAAATTTTCATTCTCTAACACATTGCAAAAAATTAGATATATGGCTTGTAATAGGTACCCAAAAACTAGAAAATCATAATTCCAACAGCAAGGTAAAAATGGCTCAAACGTTAGCATGATAACTCCAATAACTTTTTGCACATAGGATAAGGTTTCCAATTATGTCTCCAATGCTTAAAAACTACTAAAATATTTCAATGCAAGACATTACAATCGTAAAAACTAAGAAAAATTTAGAACATGCAGGATAACAGTGCAACCCAGGATGCTCCTACATCAGACAACCAGGGTTGGAAGAAATTCCTCTTGTGAATCATTGAAATGTCACAACCTAATTTGAATCTAACTCAAATTAATAAATCCATGAAGCATCTTCCATAGATCTATTTTTCCACTTCATTAGATATTCATAATAACCTTTTCCACTTGCACTCTTACCAAATCTCTGATCCAATGTCTATTCAACTTCTTCAATCTACTTCTTAGGATGATCCTCTGATACAATAACTTCATCATCTAACTCATGAAACTTCTATAAATCAGCAACATTAAATATAGGAGATATATCCATTTCGTAAGGTAACTCAAATTAATAAGAGTTTCCACTGTCAAACTTCTTCAAGATCTTACAAGGTCCAAAATTCTTCATCTCTAGCTTACTGTATGTTCCAACAGGAAATATTCCTTTCTTCATATGAGCCATCACCTCATCACAACCTTGAAAATCTTGATGTCTTATAGACTGATCAAAATTCTCCTTACACTTATGATTACTTTGTTCTAACCTCAACTTCACTTCCTTATGTAAAGATTTCATAAAATCAGCAAATTCATCTCCTACATCACTTCTCTCTTCTTCACAAACAATATCTCTCAAATCAGATATACCTCTAGGTTGCATTCCAGTAACAATCTCAAAAGGTGTCTTCCCTATACTACTATTCATAGAATTATTATATGCAAATTTGGCCTGTGCCAATACCATCTCCCAATTACTTGGCTTATTCCCTACTAAACATTTCAGCAAATTACCCAAGCTTCTATTCACAACCTCTGTCTATCCATTTGTTTGTGGATGGAATGTAGAACTAAATTTCAACTCAATATTCATCTTCTTCTATAAAGTCTTCCAAAAATAACCAAAAAACTTATTGTCTTTGTCAAAAATAATACTTCTTGGTAATCCATGCAATGTCACAATCTCTTTAAAGAAATGTTCAACAACATGTTCAACATTTGATGTCTTCTTACATGGTATGAAATGAGTCATCTTAGAAAATATATCCACAACAACAAATATAGAATCATACCCCTTCACTATCTTAGGTAATCCAAGAACAAAATCCATATTGATGTCAGTCCAAGGTTTCTTAGGAACACTAATAGGTGTATACAAAATAGTATTTCAACTTACTCCTTTTGCAACTGGACAAACTCCACAACTCTTTACAAATTTCTAAACATCCTTATACAATTGTGGCCAATAATACTTTTTTAACAAAGTCAATGTTTTATCATTTCCAAAATGTCCAACCAATCCACCACTATATTTTTCCTTAATCAGATTCAACCTCATAGAACTTCTATGAATACACAACTAAATACCTTTGAACAAAATACAATCTTGAATGAAATAATCATCATACTTACTGATGTGTTCTATTATATTTGGTGATCTACACTCTCTCCATGCCTTAGAAAAAATAGGATCAGCAACATACAACTCTTTCATTTAATCAAAACTAAGAACTTCAACCTTCATTTAATCTAACAAAGAACATCTTCTACTCAATGCATTAGAAACTTTGTTAGTAACTCCGTGCTTATGTTTAATCACAAAAGAAAAACTTTGCAATTATTCAACCCACTTCATATGTCTCTAATTCAATTTATGTTGACTTTCCAAGTATTGCAAAGCTTTATGATCAGTAGACAACACAAAATCCTTAGGAATCAACTAATGTCTCCACTTCTTCAATTCTTGAACAATAGCATAAAATTCTTGATCATAAACAGAATACTTCTTTTTAGCATCATTAAAATTTTCATTAAAAAAAACATGTTTACCTTCTTGACTTAATATATCTTGTATTGCGTTATCACTTGGATCACATTCAACTTGAAATTTTTTTGTGAAATCAGGTAACGCAAATACAACTAGTTTTGTAACCTTTTGTTTCAAAGTCTCAAAACTCTTATCAGCTCCATGTGTCCACTTGAATTCCATTTTATCTTCTCTCATTGTCTTAGTCATAGCATTACAAATAGAACTGAAATTTCTTATGAAATTTCTATAAAAACTAGGAAAACCATGAAGAGATCTTATCTCAGGCACATTCTTAGCCATAAGCCATTCCAAAATTTCTTTAACCTTCTCAGGATCCATCTTCAAATGATTAGGTGAAATCAAAAATCTCAAATGCACACTCTGCTCTTGCATGAAAGAATACACTTTTTCAAATTAATTAGCAACTTCTCCTCTTTCAACCTCTGCAATACTTGTCAATATGCTCAAGATATTATTTCTTGGTCTTACTAAATATTAGAATGTCATCCAAATAAAAAATCACAAACTTACCCAAGAATCTTTTCAGAACTTCATTCTCCAAACTTATGAAAGTAATACCTGTGCATTAATCAAACCAAAAGGCATAACCAACCATTCATACAAACCATCTTTTATCTTGAAATTAGTTTTCCACTCATCACCTTCTCTAATTCTGATCTAATGATAGCCACTCTTAAAAGAAATCTTGGTAAAATACTTTTCTCCACTCAAATAATCTATTATGTCATTCATCCTTGGCATAGGAAACCTATATTTCACTGTGATCTTGTTGATAGCTCTAGAATCACTACACATTCTCCATTCTCTATTCTTTTAAAGTGCTCATATAGAAGGTACAACACGTGGACTCAAAATTTCTATAATTAATCCCTTCTATAGCAACTCATGCACTTGTCTATTAAGTTCTTGATTCTCTGTAGGTGAGGAATCAGATCCATACAATGACTTATACTTCTTACTAGTGGTAAATGATCAAGAATATCCTTAACAAAAATATATTTATAATCATTTAGCAATTTTTCAATTTCTTATAGTACTTGGCTACCACTATCTATTGTCACTTGGTCATTACCAACTTCAACTACTTGGTCATTAGTACCAACACTCGGTCCTCTAGGAACTATAGCAAAAAAAATTTGATTTTTATTTACTTCCTTTTCGAATCTACTTTCCATTAACCATGCAAACTTTGTTTTAGTACAACTAACCTCATCTGAACTTTCAATCAAAGGTAGTAATATGTGTTTCTTCCTGCTTACCCAAAGAGTATATTGATTCAATCTTCTATCATGAACAACATATCTATCATATTACCAAGGTGTACCCAAAAATATATGACAACAATCCGTAGTCATAATATCACACAAAAACTTCATTATTGTAATGTCCCAAGGCATTGCTCACTTACCAATATCTTATGCTCATCTTTGATCCATAAAACATGATAGGGTTTAGGATGCTTCAGTCTTTGCAATTGCAACTTGATAACTAGCCCTTCTAATGGAAAATTTGCATAACTTTCACTATCACTAATCACTTTGTAATATTTTCCAACCATCTTACATCTGGTCTTGAAAAGACTTCTCAAAATAGGTTCCTCATCACTTCCCTTATTACATAAGATTCTTCTCACCATCAAATCTTCTCTAGCCTTAGGACCACTTGGTGAATTCTCAATTTCACCTTGAATCATGACATTTATATTATTCTACACACTTTGAGAAGATCTACATTAAAAATATATATGCCCTTCTTTACTACATCTGAAACAATTACCAAAAAAACTACCTCTAGGATATGAATTACCTCTTCCTTGGTATCAATTAGTACCTCCTCGATAAGAATTACCACATTTCCATTTGGTCTTTTATTTTTCATCATTATTCCATTTATATTTTCCTTTATCATGTAGAAAATTGTCAGATCTTCCACCTTCACCATAAGATCTTCCTCTATCTCTCTATAATCTACCACCTCTATCTCTTTATCTTTGTTCATCCTTCTTTGTCAAGATCTCCTCAACTTTAAAAAAATATTGACATGCTTCTTCCACAATTTCCAACTTCACAAAACTTATTTCATCTTGAATTCCAAATCTTAATCCATTTATGTACCTTGCAATATTCTCAACATCATCATCCACATGTCCAGGTTTGATGTCCAATCTATAGAATTCCTCGGTGTACTCTTTCACAATCATGTCTTTTTGTCTCAAATTTTGCATCCTTCTTAACAAGCTAACTTGGTAATTAGTAGGAAGTAATTTTTTCTTTACCTTGTTCACCATCTTTGGAAAAGTTAGGATCTTCTCCTTTTATTACCTTTGTCTATTAGTTTGCAAATGCTCCCACCATAGTGAAGCATGACCTTTCAACCTAGTAACTGCAATCTTCACCTTTCTATTATCAAAAGTGTTTTCATACTCAAAGAACTTCTCCATATTAGATATCCAATCCAATACAACATTGGTGTCCAATTATCCATCATAAGGAACAACTTCTATAGCAGGCTTTAAATTTTCCCTAGAAAACACTCTCAACAACCTTGTGTTATCTTGGTCTTCTTTTAGTTCTATATTAGGGCTTGGTGCTACTACTTCATCAACACTTACATTATCAAGATGTGCTCCTCTCCTCTGGGCTATCTCCATAGCATCTAATCTAGCTCAAAATTTCCTCAATTGATCCAACATATAATTATCATCATTTTCTTGCCTCGAGCCATCCTTATAAATTAGATTCCTACAAGATTGTAACTGTCTACAAGTTATAGGTAAAATCCATAGATCTAAAACCCTACAATCCAATTCACTTAGGGTTCTACATGATCCAAACACCACAAGGATGAACCTCAAGCTCTCATACCACCTAATGTAGAGGGAAATGAAATAACTTGGGACTATGGCACACCCAGCTATCCAATCCACTGTGCAAGAGTTAGCATAGTGGAAACAAACAACAAGGAAAAACACCAAGGAGGGAGAGAACAAAATGTTTATTGATTCATGAAAAAATCATCATACATGCCTAGTTGTAAAGCCTTTTGAGTTATTTCTAGATATAAAATACATTCAAATCCAAGATCCAACTTCAAGTTCAAATTTCTAGGCACATATGCTTTAAATTTCCTATCTTCCTTCTATCCCCTATCTTAATTATCTACTTAAGCCTCTACCCAAGATACCCTTGAGTACTTGCCAAATTGGCTTATAGAGGATTATAGAACATATTAAAAGCCACAGGTTTGATCTCAACAAATATTAAATAGCCATCATGAAAATAAACCTAACATTAAATACTTGAAGAGGCACAAGTCGACCTCCAACAACAATTATCTGTCCAAAAATTGATACCCAAGAAAAATCAAGATATCTCATAGCTTTGATTGAATTAGAACTTGTGCTTCAAAAAAAAGATATTACTTTAGGTTCTCTACAACCCCTTAATGTTTCAAAAGTCGATTCACCAAGGATAGGTGCACATCCATACCAAAAGTTAAGCATAAAAAACCATGGTGCAAACTACCAAAAATTTATACTTTAGGAGAATTGTAATATCTCCCAACTCACAAGGATTAGGACTTTCAACTTTGATAAAATAAAATTCTCTATGCACTCTTTAATCCCTAAAATTTTCATCCGTTAACTCATTGCAAAGTAAAAATGGCTCAAACCTTAACATGATAACTCCATTCTATTTGCGCACAAAGGACAAGGTTCCCAAGTGTGTCTCCAATGCTCAGAAACTACTAAAAGATCACAATGCAAGGCGTTGCAACTTGGAAAAACTAGGAAAATTTGAGAACATGCAGGATAGATGTGCAACCTAATATGCTCCTACATCAGTCCTTGTCTCTCCTTGTTGTTTTTTTTAGTATGCCTCTAAAAGTGGGTTTCTTTGGGAAAGTTGAATATGTTAGTAGAAATATTCATGATGATTTTCTAGCTCAATTGAGTGAGTCTACTAATGAATCTACCCAAATAAAGAAATTAGTTCTTGTAAACCATAGACTCCAAATTGCGAACAATCTATTTGACAAAGGGAATCAAACTAGGGATGCCATAACTTCTAAAATAGAGTTACAATTATTTAAGAAGTTGTTTTTAGAGAGGAAATTATTTTTCCACCATAGAAATATTTAAAATTTTGACTTAGGTAAGTTGGTCATTCCTAGAGTTGTTATAAATTTAGACCTCCTCACTATTGTAGCCCATAATTATGATCTAGTAATTAGGATGGTGAGGAGAATATAAGGGAAATGTTTGATGAAATCACTATAGAAGAAATACAAGAAGTATTTCAAATGGACTTGACTATAGATTATCATGAGGTCATTAACTTTTAGGGATTAGAGAAGGAGTATTTGTCCCATAAGAATTAAATTAAGCAAGGGGCATTAAGAGGACACTTGGTAGCAATTAGAAATCTAACTTTTGTTACAACATTAACTAAAGATCCTTTTGAGAAATAATTCTTCAATTGTAGGGCCATAGATGTCTATATGACTTTGTGCAGGGTCCTTGGTACAAATTAGAAAGAGTTTGTATCAATAAAGTTAATGTATATAATGGTACAGATCTCTTCCTTTGATGTGGATATTATTTTTGATTTTGTATCCTTTATAGAAGATAAAATTCACATAGGTCTAATTACAATTGTAAAGGGAAAAATTGAGAAAATATTTGTTTTTTATTCTTTGTTGATGCATATGTTTTTGTATGAGGGGGTTACTTTCTTTGAAAAGGAAATGGTGTTGACAAGAGAATATGATGGAGAATCTCTACCAGTTCAATAATGGATTAAAGATATGACTTGGGATGCAAAGGATGCTAGTTTTGTAAGGTTTGATAGATATTTTGGATCTAGATTTAGGAGCCAGTTATTGAGAGATAACCCTAGGATACTTAAGGAATTGCTAGATTTCATAAGGCCTATGGATAACCCTACTTATTTGAAATTTTCCTATAATTGGGCAGACATCATACCATATTGATGGAATTCTCTAGAATAATGTAGAGGGGAGGGGGTGACTCAGTTATCCAATGTCTAGATGTACTATTAAAAAATTTCATAGCTTAGTGAACCCATAAAACATTTATCATCATGCATGCATCCATAAGATTATGCAATCACTTAAAAATTGTAGTTTACTATCACTTCAATTTGTAAAAATGTAAATCAAAAACATAACATATTCAATAATACAATTGAAACAATGACTTATGTGGAAACCCAATTTTGGAATAACCACTAGTAACATGCTACTCCTCACTCTTCTAAAGTGATGCCCTATGAAAACCCAACTGTATTAAAGGTTACAATGCAAACTATTAAATGTGACCTAGTTAAAAGATTTATAAATGACTGTTAGGTCAGCCTTAATCCAAATTATTTGTACCCTAGATGAATACAATTATTAGAGACCAACAATAAGGCTTGATCTAATAACAACTTACAACTCCATTTTCAAATTACAAATCACTATTCTAGTCCTTCATTTTTCTTAGCTTTCACACACTTAAAATTTGATAGCTTGTTCACCCTTCAAGAATCCATACCCTTAAGCCTTCTTTCCTAACTGATCAATGTAGACTCTTCACTTAGGTGATTGAATGAAGCAATACCCTAGACTCCGTGTCTTCCTTAGGTTCTCACACATGTCAACCTTTACTTCTGACTAACCATCCCTATAAATGGAGAATTAAGATATTTTGTCATTCATTTTCCATTATTGATCAGAATTATGAATTTAGGTTGCAATAATTGGTGTAGAAACTGTGGTATTGTGACTATGTTGAAAATAGTTAAAATGCAATAGTAGATATTTTGCAAGCCAAAATTTGATCCATTCATTTTGAAAAATAGAGTTTATACAAGTTTCATGGATCTAAAGGGTCACCATTATCCCTTGGAAAAGAAAATGAAAAGTCCATAGACTAACTAATTACAAAATAAACTCTAACAACTATAAAAAATATTAAAAACTATATTAAATTTTACGTCTACTTGTAGAAGTCGTAACTTTCTACTCGTAGGTCAAAATTAGGAACTGCCAAATTTTTGGAATGATATTCTAGAGCTCCACATTTATTATCCAAATTCTTATGCATAGTACTACAATTTCTTGGTCATGTCGAAGCCCATAAATGCCCCATATACCTCCAAAAATGCAAAATACATAAAATAGAAAATACCAAAAAAATGAATTTTGGTATTCTCCCATTTTTTCTTGTCCCAACATCTTTCATATCTTCCTATACTATGTTTTGATTAGTCATCCAATTTAGAGTTAGGATAGATTAGGTAGGATTCAATGAATCTACCTCTTATTTCATTTCATCTCCTTTTAGAAACTTCTCCTTCAATCCTCTTTGAATTTGTCTCAAAATGGTTTACCATGGATTCTATGTCACTATATCATCAATATTATCTTCCATGTGGTTTACACAATCTAAGAAAATAAAATTGTCAGCTCAGATCTATTGAAAACACAATCTTTTGAATAATGCTAACACTCGGCATTAACTAGCCTCTTATGCTTGGTACATAATGCATTGCTCAACATCCTCCATAAAATCAATTGGTAAAAAGTAAAGTTTATTGGTACTTGACATCAACTAAACTTTACTTGGCATCAATTGGTTTACTTAGCATTCACTAAAATAGTCTTTTACTTAGCTCCAACTTATTTTTTTCTTGGCTTGTACTAAATTTTCTTGGCACCTACTAGCCACTCGGTCAAGATTATTAGACAAACGTTATTTTAACTTTCTCTTCTAAACTTGCTTAGTGAAACAATATTTTTAACCTTAATTATATTATCAATGCACTATGATATCATTGTCTTACCTGATTCTTGTACTCCTTTTCATATCATAACTCAACCTTTTCTTTAGGTCCTATTGTTACATAATTTGATCAAATCCTCTTCATAAATCAAATAAATGATAGTACTTAAATCATATAAGCATTTATCTTATTAGAAAATAGTAGGTTTGACATCAGTGAAAAAATAATGATTGAAACACATTTATCATACTTGTATTAGTTTGTTTTCAATAACTTCCTCTTTGATATTGATGAAAAACCAAACTGATCAACCAAACTGACTAGGTTTAAACAATTAGTCTATTGGTGTAAATAATTATTTACTATTTACACTTACTTAAGTTTACTTAGGTTAGTGCATTATTTAATTATTTATTAGTTAGTCTCCTAGGAGTATGCATAATCTTGTGAGTTGTCATGTTGATAACACAAGAGTTAGCACTCTAATTATGCACATGGTGTCTATAACATAAGAGTAAGCATTTTATTTGAGCACATGGTGTCTACAACATCTCTACATCTAGGACACCTTGTCATACTTATCCGCCCATTTATGCACACATATTCATGCACAATGGAGGACATGTGCTTAGTTGTCATACTTATCTCCTAGTTCTTTCTAGATTGGTTCTAGATGCATCTTAGAGGCCTTTATATATAGGCACTCCTAGTGTTTATGTATATGCTTGAGATAATTCATTCTCATATTGATCATACTCTTTTGGTCTACTATTGTGCTTGTGTTTGAGTTCTTGATCTCATGTGAATTTTTTCCTAAGTCAAATTCTTACATGGTATTAGAGCTTGGGGATATTCTCTTTAAATAGCCATTTGAGACCATTGTTGCTTCAGCACCTTGAACTAGATTCAAAGAATCTATAGATATTGGGAAGGTCTAGAGCCAAAGTGGACCTTGCCATTGTGTCTAGAACATTGATTCGATGAAAATTGGCTATAAATTTGCCTATATTGGGCCCAAGTCAATTTTGAGACAAAGCATTTTTGCAAACCAGCACTTGAAGGCTCGATTTGCAAGTTTAGTATGATTTCTATTCAAATTTGCAATTTTATTTTTAGATTGAATTTATTTTTCTCTACATTTTCGGTTTTCTTTTATGTGGAACTTTTTTGGCCCTTTAGGCCAATAGAGATTTTTTTTATACTAGCACTGAGTAGTGATACCTTGACCCTACATGGAATAGTCCTCATTTATTTGGTGGCATTTTATCAATGAGCATGACATTTCAATGGGCACACTTTACAAATCTAGAATTCAAATTCTACCACTGGTTTGCAATTGCCATCACCATAATATTTCACATAAATTGGTATCATTTCCAGCCAAGCTTGGCTTACAAGACATATTGGCCACTTTGTTGTTTATTAGTTGTAGGTGTTTCATTTTATATATTTGAAAGCCTTGTTTACCCATGCATGTGGTACTAAAAAAACTCCCTACTAGTCGTGAAAAATTTCTAGTACCCGCAATAAATTTCTTACCAAAGAGACTCTCATCAAACTACAACATGACTCCTTGACTATATTTTGGCAACTGTCTTTATGAATACCGATAACCATAGGTCAATCACCAACCATCCTCCCTACAACATGTGGTGCTACCTCCCTCTAATAAGTGACTGACACATACCACCTTAGCCAGACAGAGATGCCAACTCAGCATCTTAATCCATAGTGCCACGTGAGAAATCTAGTCAACATATGACTAACATGTCATCAAGCCACATCTGCTATGTTCGTATAGCCATACAATTTGTATGGTGATGATGTCATGAGAGGGGCCTGACTATGTTGATTTCAACATTATACTATCTTCAAATAAAGGAAAGGGTAAGAATAAGAAGTGAAAGAATAAAAAATAAGAGGATGCAGAAAAAACAACACCACCATCAAATTAGCAAGGAAAGTCTCCTTGAATTCAAATAAGAAGGGGGACACTAATAAGGAGAAGAAAAAGTGTGCCAATTGTAAAAAGTTGGGTCATGAAGAACATGAGTGTTATCATAAAAAGATTGATGAGTTGGCCATCATCATGAAGAAACACAATGTTTTACTGCCTAATGCTTATAAGGAGAAATGATTTTCTTCAAATTCAAAGGGCAAAGGACAAGCACTCATTGATGTAGAAAACACAACCCACTTCTACCACTTGGTTCTTGGACCTCTAGTTGCACCCAAGCCAACTACAAGATGAAACCTTAGTTCACCAACCTTTTCCAAATTATGACCCCTATCTCTCCAAGTGGAATCCAATTTCCTAAGGTCTTTCCCTTCTCCTAGCGCTCTTGGAAAAATTTCACCAAATCCTTGCTTTAGGGACACTTGCCCTCAACTAGGCCAAATAGGTAAATAAAATAAAATGGTTTCAAGACTTCAAACTTGGGATGGTTTTAACATCAATGGACCTAAACCATTAATATACATCCACTTCCAAGGTTCCAACACCTTCAAAGGGACAATTTCCCCGAATTAGGCCTAGAAATGCTAGGAGGTCAAAAACCAATTTTCCTCAACAAACTTCCAAACTTTCCAAAGGATGAGACCAACTCCTCACCTTGTCAAACACCCTTTACCTTGTACTTTAAGATTCCAAAAAACCATTAGCTAACTCTACTCTAGCATATCCAAAACCTCCCCTTTGTCCACATACCTAATAGGCCTAATTAGGTTGGGTTTCCAAATAAATTGTTTGAAAATGGGTTCATGGAATCAACAAAACCCCTTAGAACTATTCCTCTGCTTCCTAAAGCTCCACTTCACCCTTCACCTAGGTTAAAACAAAAAGTTTGGAAGTACAACCATCTGGTAAAAATGGTAAACCAACTCCTCTAGGCCTAAAACTCTATCATCTTAAAGTACACCCATCTAACTTATATTCCCCAAAGAGGCATCAAAATCCCACTATAGAGTTGCAAGTTAGAGGCACATGTTTGCCCAAACCCTTGAATTTAGGCCAAAACTGACAACTTTCACTAAAATTGAAATAACTAGAACAAATGAAAAGATCTAAGCTTCAAATGAAAAGAAAACAAGAATTACTTCATAAGGCTATCCAACCATGATAGTTGATCACCTATGCTAATTTTTACATGATCTTACAACCCAAAATAATAGAGAAATAGATAGAAAATTAGGGTTTTATAGATGCTATTCTTCACTAGTCCATACATCCATGTTGTATCTTCCATGTACAACCTTAAAATACATATATACCTTATTTCCAAAGGTCATAACCCATATTCAAAATGGTTAGACCATAATTCAACTACCTTGCAACTATTTTGCAAAATGTTGACAACAATTTTGCATTTTTGCTTGACAACTTGAGTCCTTTTTACTAATGACCTCCTAAACACCTAAATCCTTTCCCAATGACCTTAAGGGCATCTAAATCCACCTTAGGACCTAAAAAATCCATGTTGTTTACAAAAATACTTAATCTATTTGAATTTTATTGTTTGTTCAATTGGTGTCCTGGCTTACAATAACACCAAGGATCAAATTAACCTTATACATGGTCTTATTACAACATCCTTATTTTAATGACAAGTTTAAAGACCAATTTTCCTTGCTTCCCTACACCATGCTCCTTAGGCTTGGAAAACTCAATTCTCTTGAGTTGGAAAATACTCCACTTTGAGTCCTATTTTGATCAAATTTTCTTCAGTTAGCCAGGTTGCATCTTCCATGAGCTTATTTCTCCATTTGACAAGGCAGTGATAATAAATCTTCCTCCTAGTCTTCTTCAACACTTTGGTGTTCAAGCATCATTCAATCTCTAGTGGTGGTTGCTTGGGAAGCTCTGTAGGTACTTCCACTCCTTGCATTTTTCCCTGCACCACAAGCAATAAATCCCTTATAGGGATACAAATTAGAAACATTAAAAATGTTAGATAAACCAATGTTAGTAGAGAGTTCCACTTTATAAGCATTTGTGCCATATTTTTGCAAGATTTTGAAAGGTTGCATCTTCCAATTCATCAACTTGGTGTATTTTCCTTTAGGTAGCCTTTCTTCCTTTAGGGGAAATATCACCATATCTCCCACCTTAAACTGAAGATCTCTTATTGTTTTGTGTGCCCTCTCCTTGTACTTTTTAGAGGGTTTTTCCAACCTGTGTTTGACTTCTTGGTGCAATTCCTTCATGACTTCTGAAAAGTCTTCTACTTGTACACTTTTCCTCTCTAGTTTTTTGACATCCTTTACTTCCATTACTCCTCTGGGATGGGTCCCTTAAACAATTTGAAAAGGGCTAAGACCAGTACTCCTATTCATTGAATCATTATAGGTAAATTCTGCCTATGCTAGGATTGAATCCCATGTGACTCCATGATCTTTTGTTAAGCACATTAATAAGCTCCCTAAGGACCTATTTATTACCTCTATTTGGCCATCTGATTGTGGGTGGTATGCAGAAGAGTAAGACAAGTTAGTTCACATCCTTTTCTAGAGGGTTCTCCAAAAATGTCCTAAAAATTTTGGATCTCTATCAGACACTATAGACAAAGGTAATCCATGCAACCTTACAACTTATTTGAAGAATATCCCTACAAGGTGTGAAGCCTTATGACTTGTTTTACAAGGAAGAAAATGGGCCATTTTGGAAAACCTATCCACTACAACTCATATGCTATCATGACTTTGCCTAGTTCTTGGAAGTCCAAGCACAATATCCATGCTAATGGAATCACAAGGTTTTCTTGGAATGGGAAATGGGGTGTATAACCTTGCATTTGATGTTGTTTTATTGGCCTTTTGGCACACCATACACTTCTCTATAAACCTTCTCACCTCTATTTGTGTTTTAGGCTAGAAATAAAACCTCTTGACTAGTTCTAGTGTCTTGTCTAGACCAAAGTGTCCTCCTAATACCCCACAATGCTTCTACTTTATTATGTTTTCCCTTATGGAGCCTCTAGGAATACATAATTGACTTCCTTTGAAAAGGAATGACTCCTATAACATAAAATCTACAAATTTAGTGTGGTACCTATCATTCATCTCATTGCATACATGGTATGCTTCAGAAAAGTCTTCATCTCCTTCATATATGTCCTTTATTGCATTGATTCCCATGCTTTCGAATTTGGTTTCTTGAATGGTCATATTTCTTCTACTAAGGGCATTTTCTAATTTGTTAGCAACCTATTTTTTATGCTTAATGGTGAAATTGTATCCCTAGATGTACCCCATCCACTTGACATGCCTATGGTTCAACTTGTCCTACCTATTCAAAAAACTCAAATCATGATTATCAGTATAAATCAAAAATTCCTTAGGCAACAAATAATGCCTCCACTTTCTCAAGGATTAACTATTGCATACATTTCCAAATCATATGTTGAATATTTTTGCTTTGCCACATTTAAATTCTCACTAAAGAAGGCTATTGGTTTAGCTTCTTGGCTTAGGACTCCTCCTAGGGCCCTATTACTTTCATCATGCTCAATGGTGAACACCTTCTTAAAATCAAGCAAAACAAGGATGGGTGCCTCTACAACCTTCTTCTTTACGTATTCAAAGGATTGATCTACCTCCTTAGTCCATGCAAATTGACATTTCCTTCCACCCTTAATGGTGTCAATTATAGGAGCACACAAATTACTGAAACCCTTAATGAATTTTCTATAGAAGCTTGTTAGACCATGAAATCTTTTTACCTCACTTGTATTCCTTGGTGTAGGCCAGTTAATGATGGCTTCCACCTTTTATCGATCCATCTTGAGGTTTCCCTTTGAGATGAAAAAGCCTAGGAATACTGATACTTCCTTCATGAAATCACATTTGTCCAAGTTGATCCTTATTGCCTTCTCCTTGAGTTTCTTCAAAACCAATTCCAAATGTGTTAGATGTTCATCCCTAGTTTTATTCAAAATTAGTGTATCATCAAGATAAACAAAAATAAAATGATTAATGAAAGGCTTTAATACCTCATTCATGAGTCTCATGAATGTACTTGGGGCATTTGAGAGGCCAAAAGGCATCACCATCCACTCATAAAGTTCTTCATTTTTTGTGAAGGTAGTTTTCCACTCATCTCCTTCCCTTATTCTAATTTGATGGTATCCACTTTTCAAATCAATTTTTGAATAGTATTTTACTCCACCTAGATGATCCATTAAGTCCTTCATCCTAGGCATGGGAAAATTATATCTAATAGTTATCTTGTTAATGGCTCTAGAGTCAGTACATAGCCTCAATGTACCTTTCTTTTTAGGAGCCAATAATGTATGGACTGCACAAGGGATAATGATCTTTCTTATGAACCCCTTTATAAACAACTCTTCCACTTGTCTAGCCACTTCCTTATTTTTCTTTGGTTTCAACCTATATGTAGGCTTGTTTGGTAATGTGGAACCAGGTATGAAGTCAATACAATTTCTTATCTCCCTGAAAGGTGGTAAGGTGTCTATGGTATAGTCTGAAATCACATCCTTATACTTTTCCAATAATTATCTCACTTCCTTGGGTTCCATAATCTTCTCATCTAATCTACTTTCCTTCCCCTTTCCTCCTAGCTTTGGCTTCACCACTATGGGAAAGCAAGGGGTATTCTTCACTTTGAGAGTCTTCAAAAAATCCTCTCCAACCACCATCACACTAGATGCATGTTGGGGTTCCTTCCCATCTTCTGGTAAGGATCTGATGGTATATGCTTTCTATTCTTTGAGATGATATAGACATTGCTCTTTCTATCATACTTGGAATTCACATCATACTGATAGTTCCTGCCTAGCAATAAGTGTCAAGCATCCATCTCTACAACATTACACACAATCTTGTATTTATATTCCCCTATCTAAAATTCAACATGAACTTGTTCATTTATTATGACTTGTTGCTCCTTATTTAGCCATGAGACCTTGTAAAGGTTAGGGTGGGGCAATTTCTTCAATCCAAGTTTATTAAATATTTCTACTGATGCTATGTTATTAGTTTAACTATAATCTATAATGACTTTGAAAACTTTACCTTTCACCTTTTAAAGAGTCTTGAATAATGTCTTCCTTTGGGGAGGTTCTTGCTCTACAGTAGTCTTCAATAGGGTCTTGTTGAACATCAAAGACTCTCCTCTCTTTGGATCAACATTTCCTCTTACCTCTTGGTCACTTTGTGCATGTTCTTCTTGAGCCAAATGGATTCTTCTATCCCCTTCTTGGGTGTTGGATCCCAATTTTTTAGGACATTTAGAAGACCTATGCCCTTTTGGTTACAAGTAAAACATCTTCCAGTAAAGACTCCTAGAGTCCTCCCTCCAAATCTACCTCTCCCATTAGGCCTCCTTCCTCTAGATCCTCCTCTAGGATTTGTGTGTCCTTTTGACTTATCTTGATTACTTGTATCTCCTTGAGACTTTTTAGATGAACTTCTACCCCCAAATCTTTATCCACCTCTAGCATTTCCTCCTCTCCCTCTACCTTGGGATTCATTTTTCATCTTTTTTTTATCCTCAATCTTGAGGGCCATCTAATAACATTGATGTATAGTTTTGGGGTTAAACAAAATCAATTCTTCCTTGATGGAATACTTGAGCCCATTCAAGTATCTTTCCAATTTTTTCTTCTCATTTTTAGGGACCTTATCCATTAGAGTGAGTTTATGAAACTCCTCTATATATGTCCCCACATCCAAATCCTTTTTCCTTAGACTTTGTAATTTTTGATGCATGAGGACCTCATAGTCCTTTGGTATAGATTACTTCTTAATCTTTGATTTCATCCTTTTCCATGTTGACAAAGGTTCCTTCTCTTCCTATATCCTCTCATTCTGAAGGAAATTCCACTGACTAAGGGTAGATCCTTTTATCTTGGATTTGGAAACTTTTATTCTTTTACTTTCAAGAACATTATGGCATTCAAAGTGGTTATCATGGGCTTCAATCTAGTCTACGAACTCCTCTAGATTTAGTTTCCCACTAGACATATGCAATTCATACCTTTGGTCTTTTCTCCCTACCCTCTCTAGGGCCTCTAACATGGCTCTCTAATCTGTAGGCATTTTTTTCTATCCTACTAGGGTTTCCTATCTTTAGCCCCTTCTTCTTCTCCTTCTAAGTCTTCTAAGACTCCTCTAGCCATCTTGCACTTCAATTTTTCCAGTTCTCTCTTCATCCTCCTATTCTCCTCTATTACTGCCCTACTTTCTACCACTTTTTCTTTGACCAATTTGGCCAACTCAACATTTTTGATCCTGAGAGGTTTCTCCCTCTCCTGCTCTTCACTTTTTGACATCTTGTTGCCTCCAATAGGTTCTTAGTGGCTTTGCTACCACTCAATGTAGAAAACACAACCCACTTCTACCACTTGGTTCATGGAACTCTAGTGGCACCCAAACCCACTACAAGATGAAACCTTACTTCACCAACCTTTTCCAAAGGATGAACCCTATCTCTCCAAGTGGACTCCACTTTTATAAGGTCTTTCCCTTCTCCTAGAGCTCTTGGAAAACTTGGACTAGGTTGTTGCTTTAGGGACACTTGCCCTCAACTAGGCCAAATAGGTAAATCAAACAAAATGGTTTCAATACTTCAAACTTGGAATAGTTTTAACATGAATGGACCTAAACCATTAGTATTCATCCACTTCCAAGGTTCCAACACCTTCAAAGGGACAATTTCCCCAACTTAGGCCTAGAAATCCTAGTAGGTCAAAAATTGACTTTGCTCGGCAAACTTCCAATCTATCCAAAGAATGAGACCAACTCCCCACCTTTTTAGACACCTTTTACCTATTCCTTGAAGATTCCAAAAGATCATTGGTTGATTCTACTCCAACATATCCAAACTTCCCCTTTGTCCATAGACCTAATAGGCCTAATTAGGTTGGGTTTCCAAAGCTAGTATTTGAATATGGGTTCATGAAATCAACACAACCCTTAAAACTCTTCCTATATTTCCTACAACTCCACTTTGCCCTTCACCTAGGTTAAAACAACCAATTTGAACGTCAAATTGCCACTTATCCTTCAAATCTAGGCTAAACATATAAGAATGTTTAGCCTAGGGCCAGTTGGTAAAAATGGTAAACTTACTCCTCCAGGCTTAAAACTCTATCATCTTAAAGTACACCCCTCTAACTTCTATTCCCCAAAGAGGCATCAAAATCCCAGCATACTGTTGCAAGTTAGAGGCACTTGTTTGCCCAAGCCCTTGAATTTAGGCCAAAAGTGACAACTTTCACCAAAATTGTAATAACTAGAACAAATGAAATGATCTAACTTTCAAACCAAAATAAAACAAGACATAGTTCATCATTCTATCAAACCATTATAGTTGATCATTCCTACCAATCTGAATAGGACCATACAACCCAAAAAAAAATGAAATTGACAGAAAATTAGTGTTTTATTGATGCTATTCTTCACTAGTCCATACATCCACATTGTATCATCCATGTAAAACCTTCAAATTAATATATCCCTTATCTCCAATGGTCATAACCCATATTCAAAATGGTTATACTATCATTCAACTACGTTGTGAGCAATTTTGTATTTTTGCTTGGCAACTTTTTACTAATGACCACCTAGACACCTAAATCCTTGCCCAATGACCTAAAAGGCATATAAATCTACCTAAGGACCTATAAAATCCTTGTTGTATACAAAACTACTTAATTTCTTTGAATTTGACCCTTGGTTCAATTGGTATCCTTGCTGATAATGACACCAAGGATCCAATTAACCTTACACATGGTCTTATTACAACATCCTTATTTGAATGAAAATTTTAAGAACCTATTTTCCTTGGTGACCTATGCCATTTATGGAAAATTCAATTTCTTCAATGGAATGAATTCTTGACTCAGGTGCCTCACATCATATGGGTTCCTCAAACGAAAATTTTTCTTCATTGAAGTAGTCTAAGGTACTAAACATTTTTGTAAGAAATGATACAAAAATGGAAGTTAAAGAGAAAGGAAATGTGGAGATTTAAAATGGAGATTTCAAAGATGTTCTCTATGTTCCTAACCTAAGGTCTAATCTCCTCTCAAGTTACCAAATCACTCACCTTAGAGATGGCCATATTATTGAGTTCCTTCTAGACTCAGTAAAGGTGCGCAATCTAAAAGATGATTCATTGGTTACAGTGGGGAAAGTTAATTATGACAAAATGTTATATTTTTTCTCCCACTTTGTACCTAAGTCTCATCCAAAATCCTTGTTGACTCAATCAAATTCAAAAACCAACTTATGGAATGAATGGTATGTTCATCTTGTCTTATGCTATCTTCAAAAACTTTGCTCAAATAATATGGCCAAAGGTCTACCTACAATAAACTTTTCCCAAGGTGAATGTTCAACATCTTCAGTGGATACGCATCTACATGAGAAGTTTACTAAAGGGAAGTCTTCAAGAGCACCAATTGTTCTTCATTTGGTTCACATAGTACTATAAAGACCTAT
The DNA here is from genome assembly GCA_028749045.1 of Cupressus sempervirens. Classification (NCBI taxonomy): domain Eukaryota; kingdom Viridiplantae; phylum Streptophyta; class Pinopsida; order Cupressales; family Cupressaceae; genus Cupressus; species Cupressus sempervirens. The sequence goes on along the minus strand of CM053787.1, from coordinate 957,458,607 downwards.
TCTAGTGACATTAGTTAGCTAGGAACACTACATACTCACTTTCATTGATGACTTTTCATGCTACACTTGGGTCTACTTTATTCATCATAAGAATGAAGTGTTGGATAAGTTTCTAGCCTTCAAGTCTCACATTGAAAAGCATTCATGGAAATTCATCAAAGTTCTTAGGATGGACAATGAAAGGAGATATGTGAACAAAAGACTTAAAGACTTTTTCAAACTTGAGGGTATTGATCTTTAAAATCCACCATCATTCAGTTCACACAAGATAGATGTTGCAACACTAAGGATATGAACTCTTAAGTCAATGGAAAGTTACATGATACAAGCCAAGTCTTTTGATCCATCACTTGAAGTCAAAGTAATCAGTAGTGCCAATCACATACTTAATAGGTCTCCTCAAATATCCTTAGATGGAAAGACACCTTTTGAGGCATGGTGTAGTAGAAAACCAATTGTGAGTCACTTTAGAGTCTTCGGTTGTCCAGCATGGACAAACATATCTTCTAGAGGATGCAAGGTACTACCACCACCTAGGCCTTGTAATTTCATCAGCTATGAAGATGGTTTTAATGCATACAAACTTATGGATCCTAAGAAACATGAGCTCTTTTTGGAGAAGAACATACACTTTGAGGAAAGTTCACCAAGCTTGTCCTCTAATCCTCTCCACACTTCATACATTGTGGAAATTGATAGTGACACTAGTGATAGTTCTTCAATAGATTCAGATACATGGGGTTCTATCAATAATTGCAATCAAAGGTCATGACATCATCATACTCCACATGCATATATTGCCACAGTGATAGGTCTAGCACAGTAGGGTACACCTTGTCTTCCTACTCTAGCATGAGTGGATCACTTCTTGATAGACATTTTAGGTTTTCTTATGGAGTCACACATAGTATATTAGGGAGACAAAATTGGTCATATACATCTTCTCTTTGATGAAGCAGATACTTCTTTAGTTATCATTAGGGCTCATTCTTGTAGGATTTGAGAAAAAGTGCATAACAAATCCATGAAGCCCAAGAAAAACTACATGCAAAAAACCTATCATGGAGAAGAAAAGATAAGAAGAGGCAAGGGTTTGATCTAAAAAACTTCATATGAAGAACAAAAATAGTATTCAATGGATTTAATAAATTTACAAAGAGATCAATCCTTAAAGGAGATCAAAACCCAAAAAGGGTAACCTAAAGCCTAAAAAAGCTAGGGTTGCACATCATAATTAATAAATTATTAATTATATGCACCTAAAAGATACCTTAAGCAAACTAGAGTAATAGGAAACTTAATTAATTAAATTAGAGTGATTTAATTAATAAGTGAAAACAACTAATTACTCTAACACCCCCACTTAAGCAAAGCTCAGGAGGTAAGCTGACCTAGCACAGCTATGAAAGCAGAAAAGTGGGTCCTAGCAACAAGGCTTGATTAGGTACCCAATACAAGGAAATCTCTATGAAATAGAGAAATAGAGAAAACCACATGGGAAAAACCCTACTCGAAAAAGAGATAACAAAGAATGTTCTAGAAGAAGGAACAAAGAGAGATCATAAAGAGAACCACTAAAGCATCAAACACTACAAAAATTTGTCAAAAGGTGTTGATCTATAAAACCTCCAAGGAAATAGAAGGCACAAACCAAATGTATCTATATGGTAGATGATCCATCTCACCGAAATGCATAGGTAGCCAGCCACTACAATTGCCTAGTATGTAGGATCAGGTACTAAATACATAGCTCACACTAGTGAACCATCGAAGCAAGGAAGCAATAGAACAATAGAATAAGCCCCCCTTAAAGTAGATGGGGTGAGGTGACAAGAAACTGAAAGGATGGACCAAAAATCTCCTACAACATAGGAACCAAACACATCAAGTGTGAGGTACAGAAACCTATAAAGGAATGTGTCATCGACACATGATGGGGCTAATGTCATGGAAGGGACACTCACTTGACAAAGGAAGAGGCCCAAATGACAATAAAATTTCCCCCCCATGGCACTTTGTAAAATAGTGTGAGTACAACAAATCACAATGATGAAAAGGATCCCGAAACACAAGAAGTGGCACTTTATCTTAGTACATTTCCATAAGGATGCTTACAATGAATATCAAAAATATCCACCAACATGCAAAAATGTAGAAGGTTGAATAAAATGTGCCTAGAGTAGAATCTGGAACAACAACCAGATCATTGAAAAGAGCACAGAAAGAGCTTTCTAGTGATATAACGAAGTCCAAAATCGGAGATCAAATGCACAAGATATGCCTCCCAGAGTGCAAAATAGAACATCTAGTTTTCACTACCAAACTAGGCAACCAAACTACATCAAAACTCAAAAAAACCTATACAAATATCTCTATCTCAGAACTAGCTTTCCAACACATTTTTCAAATCAAAAAAAATGTCTGTATGCTCAAGTTATAGAAGAAAAACCGACAGGCTCTCTGAAAATGCATGAAAAAATATATTTTTAAATTAAAAAAAAAAATTAAAAATAAAAAACTTCAAAAAAATACCACCACTCATGGGTAGAGCAAAGGTGGGCAAAGGAGCCACTGCCGAGTGGGGCTATGACGGAGCCGCTGTGGGCCACTGCGGGCCTCTGGGCAGCGACCACAGTAGTGACCGTAGCGGTAACCACCTATAGTGTAGCTTTGGTTACTAAATTGCCACAATGTTTTAACCACTTTTTAAAAAAAAATTCTGATTCTTTTGTAAAATTCAGCCTCAGAGTGCATGTAAAGGCCCTATAGCCCTGCGCGGCAAAAAAATTTGCCTCCCAGATCAATGTTGTCCAAATCAAACAAATTTTATATCAAAATGGGGGTTTTGAAGCCTTTTGAATCCACCCGTGAGGTCTGTTTGGCCTCAAAACACTCCAAATATTAGTGACCCCCTAGTTTCTCTAAAAAAGCCAAAAAAAACACCGGATCTAATCTAGCAAACCCTTTTTCTCCTTTTTTCTTGAAACACCAAACAAGGTATAAAAAATTTCGCTCTAATACCATGTAGTATTTGAGAAAAAGCGCATAAAAAATCCATGAAGCCCAAGAAAACTTGCATCCAGAAAACCTATCATAGAGAAGAAAATGACAAGAAGAGGCAAGAGTTTGATCTGAAAAACTTTAGACGAAGAAGACAAATATTATTCAATGGATTCAATAAATTTACAAAGAGATCAATCCTTATAAAGGAGATTGAAACCCGAAAAGGGTAACTTAATGCCTAAAAAAGCTAGGGTTGCACATTATAATTAATAAAATATTAATTATATGCACCTACAAGATAGCTTAAGAAAACTAGAGTAATAGGAAACTTAATTAATTAAATCAAAGTGATTTAATTAATAAGTGAAAACAACTAATTACTCTAACAATTCTAACCCTCCTGTCCATTCTCTACATGATTGATCTTCACTCATTGATATGATTGTGGATTCTTATGAACAATAGTTTCCAAGAAATTTCTTTATCATTTGGGGACATTGATGATTCTTTGGGATAGGAGCTACATTCATCTTTGATAGATCTACACTCATTCTTTTCAGCAGTGTTGGAAGGTACAACTATTATCATAGACACAAGGACAGTTGAGCAAGTTTTAGAGACAATATTTATCTACAAGATTCTTTCTACACATAGGGGAAGCATCTCACATGTACCTCTACCATTTTTTCTTCCAGAGGGGAGGAACATTATTCTACATTCCTAGATCATCTTCTACATTAGAGCAACTATCACTGATTGACACTCTTCTTTGGGGGGGAGGGGAGATTATATTCTCTCTCTTCTTCTTCTTCTCATATTTTTCTTTTGTTTATACTTGATGTATGTCTTAATGGGGGGTCTTGATTAATCAATCTATCCATGCATCTTGTCTTTTTCATCTCTCTTTTTAGGGGAGGGTTTTTCACATAAGGTTTTCCCTCTTTCTCTGCTTTATGAGAGATTGCATTTCATTATGTACATGGGTAGCTAACATGGTCTAGTAGCCAAGACCCATTATGCATTTCATCCTAGGCAATTTCAACTTAAGTGCATTCCCCTAAGTTGCACTTAAGGGAGGTATTGGTGTAAATAAGTATTTACTATTTACACTTACTTAAGTTTACTTATGTTAATGCATTATTTAATTGTTTTTTAGTTAGTTACCTAGTAGTATGCGTACTCTTGTGAGTTGTCATGTTGATAACACAAGTGTTAGCACTCTAATTATGCACATGGTGTCTACAACATAGGAGTAAGCACTTTATTTGAGCACATGGTGTCTACAACATCTCTTCATGTGGGACACCTTTTCACACTTATCCTCTCACTGATGCACGTATATTCATGCAAAATGGAGGACATGTGCTTAGTTGTCATGTTTATCTCTTAGTTCTTTCTAGAACCATTCTAGATGCATGTTAGAGCCCTTTATATATAGACACTCCTAGTGTGTATGTACATGCTTGAGATAATTCATTCTCATATTTTTCATACTATTTTGGCCTACTATTGTGCTTTTTTTTGAGTTCTTTGATCTTGGGTGATTTTTTCTCTAAGGAAAATTCTTACCAAGACCAACAAAATACCAAAAAGAAAATAATTCCTTGTATTGAAATCTCACCCTCTATCAGTGACTTTCATCTTCTGAATAGGTTATGATATTTTTTTTTTTTCTAATCAATAGAAAGAAAACTCATCCTTATGATTCCCTCGAAATTACTTCTTATATCTCCTTCTACACTATCTTCGTCTTACTAGGTAGATGCAATCAATAGATACACTTTCTTTTTCAGTAGTCAAAATTTCTCCCCCATACTATGTCTTAGGATTTCTTCCTCTTTTTTTAGTTCCTTTATGTTTTATTAAAAATGTCTATCTTCAATATCTCTTCTTGTTAGTTACTATCTCCCTCTTCTTGTATATCTCTCTCTTTGACAACAATGCCGAAGACTTGTCATCTTAATATGTAGATATGAACTTTTTTAGTTTTTCCCTATGTCACAATCCTTATGACTAATTTGTAGTTTTAGCTATTTGATTACTTTAGCCAACTCCTAAATTAAGATACCATGCATCAATTTATAACATATGCCAATCAAATTGTTTGATGTAGGGTGCTCATCTTGTTTCTTGAATAGCCTTTGATAGGGATATCACCCCTAGTTTACCTCTTAGATACTCGTGAGCATCCTGTGGTAATAATTTTGTGAAGATATCAAAAATTTTCTCTTTTGTGTTAAAATATTCCATCTTCACCTCTTTATCTTCAACTAATTCTCTCAAGTAATGATACTTAATTGCAATTCAATTAGTCTTTGTGTGCATAACACGATTCTTTGATATATTTATAGCACTTGTATTATCAAAATAAAGTATCACTAGTTCAATAATCTCATCCTTCATACCTTTAAGTAGTTCTTTGATCCGTACAATGTTTGTACAATTTACATTAGCAACAACATATTTAGCTTCAACAATAGTTTGTGAAATACAATTTTATTTCTCTCTACTCCATGTAACCAACCTCTTTCCTAATAAAAATGCTCCTCCACTGGTACTCTTTTTGTCATTAATAATTCTAGCCCAATTAACATCACTATAGGATCTTAATTTAAATTTGTCATTTTTCTTATAGTATAGATCATATTTCTCTGTTCCTTTCAAATATCTCATTATTCTCTACAACCGTCAAATGATTCAACCTGGGATTAGTAGAGAATCTTATAACTATCTCTATAGTTAAAGAAATATCAAGTCTACTATGTACTACATATTACAATTCACCAATCATAGACCTATATAATGTTTGATTCACCTTAGCTAAACCATCATTCTTTGACAATTAAAGTCTTGTTACCATAGGTGTACTTACTAGTTTGAAATCATCCAATCCAAAAGTTTTTAGTACCTCTTTCACATACTTTGACTGAGTGATGTATATACTATATTTCATCTGTTGTACTTGCAAACCCACAAAGAACTTGATCTCTCCAAACATAGACATCTCAAATTCTTGCTTCATTTCTTTTGCAAAAGCCTTAAATAAGGTATCTTGACCTCTAAAGATGATATCATCAATAAAAAATTTAGAAAACAAAATGGATAAAAGTACAAACACGTGTCACCTTTCAGGCTAACTAATTAGAACGATAGATTTTGAGTATTTCTATCTAAAGAGAAATTTTATTCAAACATATGATCTAGATAAATTCATTCTAGTTAAATTATATATGGTTTCATTCTTTTCCAAGTGGAAATGTCCATTAAATGCATGTTTTATTCTAGTTTTTTATGATATTTTTCCAATTACTAAAAAAAGAAAATTATTTCAGAAAAGTGGCATTTCAATAACTCTTATTATTTTTTATGATATTTTTTTAATGACATATAAATACTATTTTATAGAACTCATAGTCAAGAGCATTCTCATATAGATTTTATAGTGTTTTAATTAGATCTAGTAAATTGTAACTAAAAAAATCTACAAGCATGCAATTTAACACTCAAGAATATGTCAATTTTGAGAAATAAAATAATAATAAATTATATAAAAAAAATTAAAATTATATGGCATTCTAGAGGAGAGAGTCATCTTCTAGAATATGCAATTTTTTTCCTAGTTAGAATAGATTTCTTTTGAAAAATGTGGTGGGAGATGAAAATTGTTGATTTCAAATGAGTTGAAATTTGAATCATTATAAAAGAGAAAATATAGGTCTAAAGAAATTTTTTATTTTTTATTGCTCTAGCTATGTATATTATCTATAACATAGTCTAGCATCAAAGTTAAATAACATTATTTCCATATAATTTTGTGGTGGGAACTAGACACCTAATTTTTTAGCCTTTTTTAGCAGCTAAAATATTCTGTATTAAAATTAGGAAAATGTATCAATTCTTATTCCAAATAATTATTAAAATTATAATCCTAAAATTCATCCATTTCTACACATTTCATTAGTTTATTTCATTTACAATTTCAAAATAATAATACCAATTTTATGACATTGAAGGTGAATAATTATAATTTTGTTAACCTTTTCCTTTACAAAAGGGTGACACAGGTTTGTGCCTTTACCCAAATACCTTTTCCTTTCTCTGTCTTCAAGTATAGAGCATTTTATTATCAGTTCTTTCAAATCTAATCTTTAAAAGATAATTATGAAGTCTTTCATACCATGTTCTTGGTGCTTGCTTCAAACCGTATAAAGATTTGTGTAATATATATACCATATTTTTATTGTTAACATCAAAAAATCCTTCTGACTATTCTATATAAAATTCTTTCTCTAATATACCATTTTAAAATGAAAATTTAACATTTATTTGATAAACTTTGAAAACTTTGTATGCAAAATAAGCAAGTAGAGTTCTTACTCCTTTCAATCTAGCAATAGGGCCAAATGTTTCTCCATAGTCAATTCCTTCTTCTTTTGCATATCCTTTATAGACTAATATTACCTTTCTCCTTGTGACTTCACCATTTTCATCTAACTTTTTTATGTATACCCACTTGGTGCCAAACACATTTTTGTCTTCTGGTCTAGGAACAAGAATCGATGTTTTATTTTTCTCAATTTGTTCAATCTATTCTTCCATGGTTTTACTCTAGTCCACATCTTCTAAGGAACATTTAATTATTTTGGGCTCTTTCATGCTCATAGAAATGTATCATTTCTCAACCTATTCTTTGGCATTGGTCTAGCATCTTTATCTCCAATGATTTGTACAACAAGATGATATCGCTTGACATATTTAGACAATCTTGGCTTAACTTTGGTTTTTCATTTGGTATTTCAACTTTTGAGCCACTATGTACATCTCTATCAGGTATTTTTAACATTTCTTTCATGTACACTAATCTCATCATCAAAATATGCCTCAACTTCATTCTGTAACTTGGCACTTGGAATGTAGCTCGATTCCTAAATGTAACTTGACACTCATAGTATGTGACTCAGTAGTCATTGAGCCTTGATGTTGGTTTGTAACTTGATTTGCAACATCTTCTTTATCAAGCATACCTTCATAAAAGTATACAAATGATTTATATTCTTATGGTTCCTTCATAGGTTCAGCCTCATATATTTTTTATATTCATAAAATTTCATATTTGCACTTTCCACAACTTTTTTAGTGTTACTATTTAAACACTTATAATATTTACTTCTTGTGGAATAACCTAGGATTATACCTTATTTACTTTTTGCATCTATTTTACCATTCCTAAAATCTTTGATAATATAGAATTTTCCTCCAAATACCTTAAAACATTTTATGTTGGGTGAGTCTCCATACCATAGTTCAAAAGGTGTTGAATGAACAATTGTACTTACCACTTCTCTCTAGTATTTCAAAGCAACATTTTTTCTCCATCATGAGTGTCCTACCACAGTCCATTGCAGGCCTACTCCTCCTTTTAGGAATTCCATTTTGTGGAGAGGTTCTAGGTGTAGATTTTTGTCTTTTGATTCCTTTTTCATTACAAAACATCTCAAACACATTTGATGTAAATTCTCCTCCTCTGTCAAATCTCAAGCATTTTAGAATTTTACTTGTTTCCTTTTCAACTCTTGCTAAGTACCACTTAAACATTTGGAAAGCATTAGATTTCTATTTCAGGAACATAATTGTCATTATTTTAGAATAATCATCAACAATAAGCATAATCTATGTATCTCCTTTGTAGGTTTGCACTTCAATTGGTCCAGACAAGTCATTATGAACAATCTCTAGTATTCCTTTAGAGGTATGAGTTTTATTCTTAAAATTTGACTTTTTCATCTAACCTAACTAACATTGTTTGCACATTATATTATCAGGCTTCTTCAACTTAGGAAAACCTCTAACTCTTCTCACATTATCGATACTAACCAAGTTATCTAAATTAACATGAGACAACCACTTGTTCCATAGCCACATATCATCAAATTCTACAACTAAACAAGTAGCATCCTCTATATCAAGGTAGAATAAATTACTCCTAGTTTGATCACCTTTTCCAATCAATTTTTCATCAATATCATATATCTTAGTAATCTTTTTTTCAAAATCAACCTTACATCCTGAATTATTTAGTTATGACACACTCAATGGATTATAGTTAAGTTCTTCAACATTGTAAGAATTGTCACATAAAATATTTTTTGTGAGTCTCATAGAACATTTTCGTTTTATCAAACATGGTGCATCATTACCAAATATTACACTATTTCCATCATAACAATTCAAGGTAATGAACTCAATTTTATCTCCAGTCATGTGATGTAAACATCCACTATCAATTATCTATATGTCATTCTTGTTAACACAAGATACAAGTGTAAGTTACCTCATCTTCATTAGATTCATCCTTCATTGCAACATACACATCTTCATCATCATGTTCATAAGATCATCTCTTGTTTCCTCTTCATCAATGTAGCAAGACTTCTTGTCTTTTTCTTCGTAATCTTTGTTTTCCTCATCTCTTATACTTTTGTACTTGTCACCACCTCTGTAGTTCTTCTTCTCTAGACATCTAGCAACAATTTGACCAACCTCATTACAATTTAAAAATTGATAGGTAATTTACCTTTAAAATTTCCTTTACCTCTATGAAATATTCTTGCTAGTAGTGCTTTAAGTTGGTCTACATCCTCCTCATTATTATCATTGTCATTGGACACATGTTTTGTCTTTTTCTTCTTTTTATTCTCACCAAGTTCTTTCAATTATATCATAGCTTTGAAAGTAGATTCAATATTTTAAGGTTTGTAATTATCAAAATTAGATAGCTCAAAAGTAGTGAGCCTACCTATCTGACCTTCAAGAGTTAGACCATTCCCCAATACACATATTAGTTCATGTATTATAGAAACTCTAATAGCATAGATGGGTAGAAGTGTTTAGAAAACATTTCATTGTATAGTATCATTATCTATTTTAATAGTAGCTCCTCTTATTGCATTAACAACATATTTTATCCTAGAGCAATATTGTGCAATTTACTCACCTTCTTGCATTCTCATATCATCAAACTTACTTCTGAGACTTTCATCTTTGGCTCTCTAAACATTCTTCTCTCTTCCATAGATGGTGTATAGAATTTCACATTTTCATTTGACTATCAAGGTTTTGATATCATAAAACTTAGCATAGATTAAGGTAGAGGCAATCTCCAACATTGCATCATTGAGTTCTTTCTTTTTTTTTATATCTTTACCAGTTAGGGCTCCATTAGGATCATCATTATCAATAGTAATGGTAGATTGTGCATGATCTTCAATTCCTCCAATGTGTAGCTTCATTAGACTTTTCTATGCAAGAAAGTTATCTCTATTTAGCTTGGGTACTTCTTTTTTTGACATCTTGATCTTTGTGCTTCTAGTACATTCAAACTAGTTCTCTTAAGTAGATGGCTCTAATACAAATTGTTAGAATTCTTTAGAATAACTATTAGGGAGGGTTAATCATTATCCAAGATCTAGATGTGCTATTAAAACTTTTCATATCTTAGTGAACCCATTAAACATTTATCATCATGTATGTATCTATAAGATAATGCAGTCACTTAAAACTTGCAGATTACTATCAAATCAATTTGCAAAAATGTAAACATGAAACATAATAGATTCAATAATGCACTTGAAACAATGATTTACATAGAAACCCAATTTGGAAAAAATCACTAGTAAAATGCTACTCTTTCTCACTCTTCTGAAGTGATGCCTAGTAAAAGGTTACAATGCACACTATTAAATGTGATCTAGTTTAAGGATTTTAATCACCCTATTAGGAGTGAACCTTTTTAGAGGACTTTAGACCATACATTTAGAATGTCACCCAATTAAAGGATTTACAAATGACTGTTAGGTCAACCTTAATCCAAAGGACTGATAGAATTATTAGAGAGTAACAATAAGGATTGATCTGATAAAAACTTACAACTCCTTTTGTATATTACAAATCATAGTTTTATTCCTCCATTCTACTTTGCTTTTACACACTTTAGCTATGATATCTTGGTCACCCTTCAAGTATCCATACCCTTAAGCCTTCTTTCTTAACTTGCCAATGTAGACTCTTTACATAGGTTACTGAATGAAGCAATACCCTAGACTCTTTGTCTTCTTTAGGTTTACACACATAACAACCTTTTATTTTGACCAACCATCCCTATAAATAGAAAATTAAAATATTTTACCTTTCATTCTCCATCTTCCAGTTTAGGGTTAGGATAGATTAGGTAAGATTTGATGAATCTATCCCTTATTCTATTTCATCCCTTTCTAGAAAATTCTCTTTCAATACTCCTTGAATTTGCCTCAAAATGGTTTACCATGGATTTTGTGCTACCAAATCATCAATATTATCTTCCACATGGTTCACCCAATCCAAGAAAACAAACTTGTTAGCTCAGATCTATCAAATTCACAATCTTTCAAATAATGTTGAAACTTGGCATTAACTAGCTTTTGATGCTTGGTACATACTACATTGCTTGGCATCCTTCATAAAAAATTTGGCATGAACTAAAGTTTACTAGTGCTCCACATCAACTAAACTTTACTTAGCATCAACTATTTTACTTGGCATATACTAAAATAGACTTTTACTCCATTCCAACTTATTTTATGCTCTTCTTGCACTAACTTTTCTCTACACCTACTATCCAATTGGTCAAGATTGGGAAACAAACTTTGTTTTAACTTGCTCTTCTAAACTTACTTAGTGTAACCAATCTTTACAACTTTAATTATATTATTAATACACTATGATTTTATTTTCTTAACTAATTCTTGTACTCATTTTCATATCATAACTCAATCTTTCCTCTAGGTGCTATTGTTTTATCATTTGATCAAATCCTCTTCATCAAACAAATAAATGATAGTACTTAAACCATATAGGAAGTTTTCTTACCAGCAAATGGCAGGTTTGACATTGGTGACAAAACAATGATTGAAACACATTTATCATACTTGTATCAGTCAGTTTTCAACACATATCCAGTGTCAATAGTTTTCAAAGTCTATGGAATCCAAGGAACTCTACATGTTCTTCACTACCAAGTACCTCTTAAGATAGGAATAGCTAAGATGTTATGGAAATTAGGTGGTTAGGTCTATTTTATCATCTTGTATAGTTTCTCATTAGTTTATAATCACAACGAGTGGTTGGTTTTTTCTGTATAAATTTATAAACCCATACAAAATGGCTATCTCCCATGCTCATTTCAATGATAGTGAAGTATTTTTTGAAATATTCAAATAAAGGGCTAGGACTAGTGCTTGAATGAATCAACACTATTTCCTTGAAGATATAATAAGAAATAAATTTTCTCTCCAAGAATAAGAGATTAAAAAATAAAATGTAGAGTTTGTTCTAGGGTTTTAGAATTCATTAATTGTTTCAAGGAAGATTATAGACCTTTGAAAAATGAAAAGACAGAAGCTGATAAGATGAACAAGTTGATGATCACTTTTTCCAGAGGTTATGGAGACCATGAATGAAAAGAAGACCCTTTTTATCAATTCTCATCCTAGAAATCAAGGGAAGTAATGAAAAGGCTGTCTTTTACACCTACATAAGGGAAGAACAGAGGACAAGTTAAGGGTTGAATGTTTTCAAGTGTATGAAATAATATAAGATGCTTAGAGGAAGTGAATTAAAAGGATAAGAAATATATATTGAGGAACTGAAAAGATACATTCTATCAGAAGGGATCAAGTATTCAAGCTAGAATTGAGATCTAAAATCATCAATATATTTGCATCAGAAACTAGGTCATCTCATTTTTACTCTCTAACCATTGTAGTAGTGATCTAAATATCTTAATGGAGTTGGCTTAACAACTATTCGTAAATCTTCGAGCACAAGGTCACATTTCTAGATTGAAATGTCTAAAGAACTCTAACAAGGCCACTCCTAATAGGGTGATTAAATCCTCTAATATGTTCACACCCAATAGTGTGTTTTGTAACCTTTAATAGGGTTGGCTCCTAATAGGGATCACTTTAGAAGAGTAAAAAATAGTAACTAATTGCAATTGGTGGCTTTTTCCAAATTGGGTTTCTATATTAAGACTTGGTACCTCTACTATTCATCCTATTTATTTCATGTGTAGGAAACTAAGATAAACAAGGTTAATCATAGATAATATTTAAAGTTATGCATGTTTTATTTTCCAAGTCACAGTTGTTATTTCAATGGTTATCAAGCTACAACATATTATCAATATTAACTGAGTGCCTATGTGTTTATAAAGCTATAGTATTTTCAGTAAAGTTTATGTTGTGTGCTGACACCTAAGGGATTTAGGATTTATTTTAGTGGTAATTGATTCACCCATCCCCTCTTAGTTATTCCTCTTATGTTTCCAATAATTGTTATCAGAGATTTTTTTGCTTGCAAAAAGGTTTTAAGGATCTAAGCTAAAGATTAGGATGTCTTACAGAAGAGAGATTCCTCAGTTGAATAGAGATAAATTCAAGGCATGGTAGAAAATTATGAATTTGCACTTGGAAACCATTAGTAATTCTAGTTTAAAATATTTGAACAATACTTACAAGGCCCCTACTAGAGAATTGACTATTGAAGAGATTTCTGAAATGAAAAATCATAACATTATGATGATTGACATTGCATCAACTATTAACTATGTTGAATTTGATAAGGTGAAAGAATGTGCCATCACACATGATATGTGGAGAGAACTAAAGGATATCTATGGAGGTGATGATAATGTGAAAAGAGACAAGTCAAAAAGCTTAAGTGGCTAGTTTGATCAGATGAAGATGAGAGAGGATGAAAACAATGCAAAATATATTGAAAGAATCAAAGCTAGTGTCTATGCAATAAAAGCCTCTAGAGGGAAAATCAATGATTTGAGAGTGGTAAGAAAGGTACTCAGAACTCTTTTTCCTATCTATGAAATTATAGTTTTATCTATTCAAGAGATTAGATGTGATCCAAATAACAAGATAACTTTGGATGCTCTAGTTAGAAGATTGACTACATTTGAGCTAGATAACTATGATAATTATACTCCCAGTTCACTACTACATTTGACCCCATTTTTCAACCAAAAATTTTGACCATCAATTAAAAAGGTTTAGGTTGGTTAGATTGTAGAAGGAAATTTTTCTCTTTTTTAAAAATCTAACCTTTGTTGGTTGAAATTTCGGCCAACATGAGCTTTAACTTTAAATCATTTCACTGAGCATAGGAAGGAGTCCGAGTTTAAGTTTTAATTTGCAAAATTTGTTGTGAAACTAAGATTGAGATTGAAGGAGCTAGTTTGGTGAATAGGCAAAAATGGTTGCACAATTCAATGTTTTTGATTTCCTATTGCTAGTCTCTATTCTAGAGGCACGAGAGTTGAGCAGAGGAGGTAGATTAGGGTTTTCTGAAGCAAGAGATGACATTCAAAAGGAAAAATGGAGTGCGTAAAAGCACGGTTGTATTTTTAGGTTTTCTCGTTCTTTCTTATTTTCCTATAATTATTTTCATTCTTGCTCTTTTTTGATAACTGGTCTTGTATGCTTGTGTTGTGTTCCCATGTCTACTACAAATTTTCATTTGTTCTAAAAAATTTCTCCATCAACCAAATACATGCATCTTCTAAAACTTGTGCCCCAATTTATTCTTTGTAAGGTTTGTGAACTATCCTCAACCAGATACATGCAACTTCTAAAAAATTACCACCCCCCAATTTATTCTTTGTAGGGATTGTGAATTGTTATGTCCAATGTATTTAGATTATATTTCTACTCATGTTGAGTATGGTGTGCAATCTTTTGCATATTTTATGTTTATTATTTATAATTATATTTACAATGCTGTGAAATTTCCATAATGCTAAGAAATGGTTGCTTCTCTTAAGAATAGAATCATCTTAGGGAACAAAATTTTTTTGTTAGTTTAGGATTCTAGTGTAGGCTTTTCACTTATGTTATTATTAGAATTTACTTTTGCTAGTAGATACAATATAAGGTATACTTTGGACACTATAGCATTAACCATGGAATAAAAGTTAAAGCATGGATATAACCTCTTTCGACTCATTCACATTTTTTTGTTGTTGATATCTTTCTATTTTGATTTGGTTTATACGAAGATATACTTGGAACTCTAATAATTAAGCTACAATAGATGGTGAGCAATGAGAATCAGTGACAACATACATAAAATTATTTTTCTTGTTTATATAGACCTATTCTAGTGTTCCTATTATAGAAAAAATATTGTTAGTTACAACAAGTAGGTATTAACTAACATATTCATCAAATACATATCTACATATAATTTGTGGTTGATTACAGGTATCAGTGACATTTCTTTATAGTTCCTCCATTGTTCCATATTACTATCTCACCTTGTAGAATGTGTTCTGTGAAGTCTGTGTGTAAAGCACTTTTGTACTTAAAAGTGTAGATTATTAATTTGTGATCTCTTTTGGGAGTATCAATTATTCATATCAAGCCATGGTAAAAGTTTCTAGAGATGTAGATCTAACAAGAGTGATTGTTTTAACTTTCCAGATATTTGCACATACATAATAGTCAGCAACCTACATAACCAATTGGGGTTCCTTTGATTAATAAACAACTATGATGTTGATGGAGTTGCATATAGAATAGAAACTAAAAGGAATAAAAAACCTTGATATAAGATAGGATTAATAGTTTGAGAATGAGATCACTTACATAACAGATTGTTATAAATATGTAAACCTATGAAAAGAAGCTATAGCCTTCAATTTAGCATTAGTTTGTAGATTTTATATAATTTTTTTGTAACATGAGTTCTTGTTGTAGTTGGAAGCTAATCATATTTTACTTTTGTGGACTGTGTTTGATTTTTAAGCCGTTCTATATCCTTCATTTGTGCTTTAAAATTCATAATGTCCTAGTGGAAGGTTGTGAATATCATTTCGTTTTGAAGGTTGCTACAAAAGAAATTTCAAACATTATATAGGCCTCAATCAAATATGTTTGCAAAGTGGAACATGTTCTGGATTTCAAGAGATAAGTCATAGGTAGTATTGAAATGTTTCTTCTACCTCTTGTAGTGTAGGCATCCTGTATTTTCTTTGTCAGGTTAGGAGAAAGATTTGTGTTAGGAGACTTTGTGAGAAACTTTTACATTTTCTTGTCCCTACATACTATTGATTCACTTATTAGACTGTGTAATATGTTGTTGCCACCTTTAATAAATCTCTCACTATAATGTCTCAGTCACAGACTCACAAGTGGAGAGAGTTTAATAGGCATAGTTTTTGATTGAAGTATGAGAGCTAGTTGACCAAAACAATAGATTAGTGAAGGAGAAGGAGAGTAAAAATGTAGTAATATTAAAGCTTTAATGATTTTGTCTTGTGCACTCTCTTCAAATACCCACACCGTACTGAGGAATTGTGGAATATTTGCACTAAAATCAATTTATATTAATCCTTAGTTCTATTAGTGACCTGCCTAATATGTATGATGATAACAAGTAGATTAAAATAGTAGAACAAAGAAGGAAAACTTTAAACATGAACAAGATCATAAATCATATGATGATGACATATTGGAAATGATAAACTTATGCTTGAACAATGATAAAGTTTATTGTTAATAAATATTCTATCAAAGTTTCAAAATGATTAGGTATTGAATTAAGCTTGATAAAAAATGAGTTGATACACAAACAAAAAATTAGAAAAAAAATCAAAAATCTCAATCAAGGTCCTTAGCTATCATGCTCTCTATTGATTACCCGGTACTTGGGATATGTGTACCTGGTACTTGGGTACATGGGTACAAGTTCCAAGTGTGTGGGTACAAGTAACCATGCAACATTGATAGTTTATTAGAACACCAATTTTTTTTCTTGAAAGTGAACTTTGGTGTACAAAAAGCAATTAAAATAATTCTAATAATCCTAAGGTACAAAACCCTTTTACTTTTCTTGGTCTTTCTTATATGCAAGTTCCCTTATTAGAATCTATTATTGTTTGTCTTTAGAGAGAGAAAATATAAATTGGTAATGGTTGGAGTAGAATGTGGCTTTAATTTGGTCAAGGAAAATAGCCCTTAGGCATTTGGTAATAGAACATGGGCCTACTTGATTGATAGGCCATGTAATTGTACAAGATTATAAATGATTGAATATCAACCTTCTATAGAAAAAAAAATGGTAAAACACTACTTTAGTGAGCACTCCATCATGAGGTGGAGGCCTACATCCAATTTTTAAATTTTTAAAAAATTAAAAAATACTTGCCTCCTTTTTACCATAGTCTTATAGTTTCTTTCTATATTTGTAGCTCTGGAAAGTGCCAGATAGTTCACTAGAGAAAAGGTCACACGAAAGAATGTCAACCACCAAATAGCAGCACTAAATCTGATTTTCCAATTCTATTCAAGATGGATGAAGTTAAATCTTTTGATGTGAATATACAAGAGGCAAGAAAATTTAGTTCTAGATCTCAAATGTTGGGTTATTCTATTACTATTGAAGTTTCTAAAACCTCTGCTTTAGGACTGATTGATTTGCAGAAGACTAACTCTGAAGCAACAAAAGAAATCTCAAAGATTTTTGTTTCTAATGCAACTAAACCTAGAGAACCAACTATTTTTGTTGTTAGACCTAAAGTAAACAACTTAGATATCCATCTATCAAGTAGCATCTCAACATATGTCTGTGCAAAGACCTCTCCCATGGATGGCAAGTGTGGTTGTCAATGTACACTCTTGAATTGTTGCATTATAGGTACGGAGGCTTTACAAGATTATGTCAACTTAGATATTGGCAGCTCCTGTGAAGGAATCAGTCTTTCCTCTAAAAATAATGTGAATCAAGTCATCTTCCTGGAAGATGAAGTGAATCTTATCCCTTGTTTCAGTGAGAGAACAATCAAAATGTGTGATGATCCAGTCTCTTCCAGTTTTGTCAAAAATGTGATAGGGTTTCTAGTTTTTGAATAGAAAATTAATAGGTCTTTGAGCTACACTCATGAGCTTTTGAATTCTGGTGGGTTCATTACTGAAATAACTCTAGATAGTACACATGAAGGATCTAAAACAAAGAATAACATTTGTGACCATCCTCTTGATGACTCTTCAAGTACTGATCATCATATTGTAGATACTGTTATTTCTAAAAATCATATTTTAGATACTATTAGTGAGTTATGTCGTGTGGATGTTCCATTTTCTAGAAACTTTGATATTAGTATCTTTAGTTCTACCATTTTGAGCATCAATGTCCCTTTTCTTCCGATTTCTATTAGCTTAGGTTTAGAAGGAGCTTTGCTGATTGGTGATCCTAGTTCTAGCTCATTATTGAATTTCATTAAGTTCCAAAATCAGGAGCCAAATGAATCCAATACAAAAAATTTAGAAGATAAACTCCAAAGTTCAAGCACTTCTATATTGTTTTGTGATACTTATGAAATGCTAAACACACCTTAAATATAACCTACACACATATTTGCAATGCCACTCATAATTACAAGAATCCTTTTTCCATTTACAGCTTTCAACTTGGAGAGGATGGAGAAGAGGAAGGAGACTTGTATAGTTTGACACATCACCATAAAGTATTCATTTTACTCACACAAATGAAAATCATGGCTTTATATCTTGAAATTCAAAATACACCTTCCTTGATGTGAAATATGAAAATTTTATAAAAAATCTGCAAGTGGTCCCAAGGGTACCCCAGGGAAGTTGGATACTTTGGTTTTCCCACAAGCTTCTTCCCCTTATAAAATCCTAAACTAAACCTTATATATGATCCATTCACCAATTTTCATGACAACTCAACTACCACAATCATTTTTACAATTACGATTGTTACCTGAAGAGGAAGGAGAAAGGAGGATAGAAGCATGCATTGTCTATCACTAGTCGCCCATGAATGGTCACATTTATTGCACAAATCAAACTCATGGTGTGAAATAATAAAATGAAAAATACACTTTTTGATGCCAAATATGACACCCTTCTACACAATCTACATATGTTCCTGCAGGCACCTTAGGAAAGTTGGATACAATAGATAGGTACAAGTGTTCTATTGGGACCATATGCTTGAGTGATTTTCCTCTAATAGTGTTTCAAGCTTGGAAACAAGGTTTTTTGGGTGCTATTCTTTGGTTGTTTAGCTCTGTAGCCTAAAAGATTCATTTCCATTGCTTCTATTTCTTCTACCAAATTGGGGGTGGCTATAGTTACAAACTACACATTCTTTTCTCTCCTAAACATATAGTAGCTAGATAGACATTTGCCCCTCCTTGGACACACATATCCTATTTGTATGGATACGATATGGATACATATCAGATAACATACCCACACAAGCCCAACAAACCTTAATTTTTAGACTATGTAGGATACTGTGTGAAAATTTGACATAAACCTTCCTAAACTTATTTAACAAACCTGAAACCAAATGAGGATGACAAATGAAATGCGTTTTCTATTTTGGTGACCCATTTTTTGGGTTATCTTCTGATGCAACACTACAATTTTTTTTGCATAGTGAATTTTTTAATGTAAACTTATAAATATGTATGGAGCAATTATTTGTCTATATTGCTTTAGAAGTAATGCAAATAGGGTGAAATTATATTTGGGTCTACTTTTGGTGATGTCATTAACTGAAGTTCAAGAGACTCATTTTGTATCATTGAGTTCATCATGTAGGAATGACAATGATGTTGAATGAAAATTTTCTAACTTTTAAGAGTTTTTAGAGCCTATGGAAGCATTAATTATGTAGAGCATCTTGAATTGGATGTTTCCTAGGGTGTATTTAGATAGTCATCATTAGCTTTAGAAGAGAAGCATTCTCATACACACGTGCACTTTTCTTCACCACTTAAACCCATTCCTCTTTTTGGGATAACAAGATACAGTCTTCCACCATCTCCACCTATGTCTTTTAGTGATAAGGAGGATATTTTTAGCTCTTCAGAGTGCAAGACTTCAATAAATGATGTGGGACCTCTGTCACCTTCTCATTTACCACAACATATTAAGCATTTTATGTGTGGTGGAAAGAAAACATATCAATTGACAGATTTAGTAAGGGCTAGAAAGCTTGATGATGAATCCAAAATCTCCACAGGACATGCAGAGGACTGCACATAGTCATCTGGAAGGATAGCTTTGCATATCAATGAGGAAGTGAAGAAGCCACATGTATTAAGTGGCCATTCAGAAGTGAGTGAGAATCCACTTGACTATACTGACCATCCAAGTCCTAAAAAATATGGTGCAAGTGTAAGTGAACAAGTGGGCTACATGTAAATTTACATGATGGAAGAGAGCTTCTTGAGTTTTGATAGCCATTGCAAGCATCGCGGGTCACTTCATGAAAATGTTAGAAAACTATACATATCATTACATGTACCAATTCCTCAACCCCTTTTTTCATTATTGGACCTTGCAAATATCACCAAGCGACCTAAAATCCAAAACTCTTAAAGTTAATCAGATGAAAAGAAATCATTGTGGCTTCTCATTCAAACTCCTTTCCTATTCATTTTCTAGATAAAAATTGGAGTCTAGATTAAGATAGTATCATTTCATTCTATTAGTCATTATTATAGTGATTTTGTAAATTACCTCATTCTATGTACTATGATAATTATATTTTCTTATCAAGAATGTCATGACACTCAATTACTTCAGCTTAGTGGGACTGGCTGTATACTAGTTGAAACATTTAGTTGAACTCCAATGTAGTCCAGTATGAAATTTAGTCAAATATTCATTGTTCAAAAGCTATTATTATTCTGTGTAATATCATATTTATTTGAATTCAAGTGCATTTAATATCAACTCAGTCTTCATGCTTATTAGCAGGAAATAATATTAGAAAGAAATTGTGTAAAATCTGGCAACATGGAGTTCCTAACATTTGCTACAATGAATGTTTAAAAGAGAGCAATTCTTATGCAGTAGCTAAATGGTTATATCTTCCAAATCAACAAGACCTTAACATTAATAATGCATTTAAGCACCATACTTGAAAAGGGTTGTTTATTTGTCTTATCAAAAGAATTTTCTTTGAATCTAAGAAAAGGATTTGACAAATGTTTCTTTTGCATATGGTATAGACACCTAAAAACCTTTAGAAAATAAAGTATTTTTATTTTTTGAAAAATTCCTGATGACATCATCATTTATTAATTAATTAATTTTTATACCATTAAATCCATTTATCTTAATTAACAATATTTAATTAAGGAATCCCTCCCAAAAATGTTTAAATCTTATTTAAACATTATTTTCTTATTTATTAATTATTTAATTAATAAATTGACCAAAAAAACCCAAAATAAATAAAAAATTTATTTTTTGCCCAAAACTTGGCCAATTTCCTTAAGACCACTAACCTCTTCCAAAATCTTCTAATCCTTCTTCAATTTTGATTAAAGGCTAATCCCATCATTTCCTACCCTTAATCTCAACTCAAAATATTTAATTAAGATTAAATATTAATCCTCATGTTTATTAAAAAAGTTTTAATAAATATCTCCTCAACCCACACCCTTGAAATAAATAAAACTTTATTTATTTCCTGAAAATCTAATTTATCCTCATCCTAAGAAGTTCTAGACTCTTCTAGAAAGTCTTCATCCTCATCCTAGGAAATTCTAGACTATTCTAGAAAGTCCTTATCCTCATCAAAAGTCTAGACTCTTCTAGAAGATGTCTTTAAACCTAATCCTAATCCCCTCCTAACCTTGTCACATTCTCTAAAAATGGGTTAAGACTTACTAACCCAAGCCAAAGTTAACAAATATCTCCTCCTTCACCCACCCTCATTAAATGCCATCCACTTGCCTATCCCTAAGCTAATCCTAAACCATCCTAATCCATCCTCTAATCATTTGCACAATCCGAAGAAAGCTTAAAACCCTCCTAATCAAGCCCAAGTCAAAATTGCTCTCATCTCTCTCAAAATATCTCAACCATAAAACTTTATGAAGCCCACTAGGCCATAAATGACTCTTCCAAGCCCTTCTATTGCTCTTACAAGCCATTATGAGGGTCTTTATGAATATTTTATCCCTTGAGCCTCCTTTGTTGACTCATCCTTCCCCTTTCCTCCATCCTCTCACTGTGTGACATGTGTCACTCCCTGATTGGTTGTAAGGAAGCACAATCCATGTGCTCTCTTCTCATGCAATCTAAGCCCTCCATGAGCTTTTTCCCATCCTTGCATCTTAGCCCTCAATCCCTCAAGCCTCTTGCCTATAAATTGGATCCTTCCCCTTTGCAAAACAACACAATCCATGAAGTAAAGTCATAATGCCATTTTAACAAGCCATTTTACATCAAAAGCATACACTCACACCCAAATTTCAACTCCATTTGAAGCCCTTTTTGAAGCATAAGTTTGAGCATACATCCTATCTATTTAGACAAAGCCACTCAACAAGAGAGCTTCTCATTGAGAGAGTCCATTAATGGCTCATATTCTCAATTGAGAGTTCATCTTAGTCTATCTTGAAGTTTATGAATTTTGTTTAGTTTGTAGAAGCTTTATTTAAATTTGGTTTCTATTAGTATACTAACATTGCTCATATACATTTTCGCACGCCCGGTGGGACCCCACATGGGTCATCTTCATTAGCTTTTTTAGTCAAGTTTTGTATGTCATTTGCTAATTTTGGCTAATTTTTCTTATTTTTGTGATTGGTAGGATTGTATAAATTAGTTTTGTAGGTCCACATGAGCATGAAAAAGACAAAGGAACTCATAATCTATCTCATAGTGTTTGCAGATTTTTCAAGCTTATAGGTGGACAAAGAACTTGGAATTCTTCTTCCTCTTCTTGTCTATATTCTTCTTATTCCATCTACTTCTTCTTCTTCTTCTTGTGGGAGATCTTGGCCATTTATTTTTTTTAAGGAAGAAAAATCATATACACTTCTTTTTAGTGCTTAAAATGAACCCCCAAATCATACTTAAATCCATTTAAAAACTAAAAATTTGCAAAAAAAAAAAAAAAAAAAGCCTTTTAACAAGTGAAACTAAACCAATTCAATCATTTGCATCCTTGCAACATCAAGGTTTTAGATCCATTCATGCAAAGTTAGGAATACTTCATTTTTGGAAATTTAAAAAGAACTTCAAGTTTCCATTTCAAAAGGTTCAAAATCAACACTAAGTGCACACTAGAATCTAAATCAAACTCAAAGCATCAATCAAGGATGAAATGAATCTCATTGGAAAATATTTTAAAGTTTTTTTTAAAATCTCATGAAAACTAAGAGTCCTAAATTGTTGCCAAAAATTGTCCTAAAAGCTTTGTTATTTGTTCCAAACAAATGTCTTGTTGCAAAATCTTGAATGTTTCTTAGGTTTTTCATGCATCAAAACAATCTAGGAATATCATTTTTGGGCTTAAAATATGCAAACTAGAACACAAAATCTTGAATGAAAACCAAAGTCCAAAGAGTCATTTTCACTTTTGAGTCCAAAACAATCTTGAATTATCTAAGGTTAAAACAAAGCACTTCAAAGTTCTTAAAACAACACACAAAATCTCAATCTTGAATGCTCAAAGGAAAAAACTTTAATGTTTAATCACTTGTCTTTGAATGCATGTTGCTAAAATCACTCTTGAGTGCCATGGATTAAAATCAAGTTTGTTTTATTTATGAATGAATGATTAAAACAACAAAATCCAATATTGAATTCCATAGATCAAATAATCATCTTTTGGGGCATAAAAAGAATCCACATTTTTGAAATCTTCTAAGTTATAAAAACTAATAAAGATGCTTTGAGTAAGTTTGTAGTTAGACTCACCCTCTTTAATCACCCATCAATTTAACCATTGGTTGCAATATCAGCACCATCTGTGGGGATGGGTCTACCTAAGAGGGTGTTAAGTGCTCCACAAAGATCAAACTCCACTCACTTGGGTCTTTAGTGGTTTTTCTAAGTTCAAAAATTCCTTGAATGCGCATTAATCTTGCTCACACTTCATTTGGGCACAAAAATTGGACAAATCTTGACATGGAGGGCCTTCGGGTGTGCGCTTGGCAATCGAGTTTCACACATCTTTGTTTTGGGCTTAAAAAAAACTCACACTCAATCTTGAATGCCTAACAATCAATGCACATTGCATGGTTTGGACTCATTTTCAATGATGCTTGCATTTCTTATGTTGACGATCTCTCAACTTTCATTATGCTGACGATGCTATCAAATTGGAATGAACATTGTATGCCATAATCACAAGTGTCTTCAATCATAGCTTACAAAATCTAAATCATCAATTGGAATAAATGCGTCTCTTTTAAAGCCCAAGATCATGTATGTGGTCTTTTTTTACACTTTTTAGGAGGCTTGCTTGGGGATTTCATCACCCCTTGGGACGACCTCAACTCCAGCGTTCCGGCAAAGTATAAAAATTGGGAGGTTAATCCAAAGACACCTCTCTTGGAATCAAGATTTTGTCACTCGGGCTAAGCCTCAAGGAACTTTATACCCTTGAGAAGTGAAAGAGGAGAAGTGGGTTACCACTCCTCTCGGTTGTGTGACATCTTTTTGGTTTCATCTACAGATTTGGGCCTCACGTACCTTGCATATATCAAGGACTGCCTAGTTATAACAAATTTCATCCTTGTAGAAAGCTTCCTAGGATGTTGGTGTGTTTGACGTGCTTGCTCCAAACTTTTTTCTACTTGTTTGTTCATAGCTTTTGAATGAATGTTTGCCCACTTTGGTCAAAATCCCAAAAAAACAGAAATCTCCCAGCTCAAGGCATACTTAGCATAGTCACTACCTTATCAAAAAATCATCAAAGCTCCCCTACTGCAACCGAATCTATCTAGTTCCTTGCTTTAGAACAATACCAAATCCAAAGTCTCTCCAAATCATCCCCCCCAGCCAGCTAGCAACCCAATCCAAAATCACACCCAAGCCTTTAGAGAGTTGTCATTTTGCTAGAATTTTTTATCTAATCAGTCCGACCAATCCACCAGCCTCACCAAGGTTATCCCTTTGACAGAGCTTTTTCTAGGGTAATCTAGCTTTGTCACTTGTTATCCCTCATCACCTTGAGCTAAAGGTTGGGATCCACAAGTGGTCAATCTCGTATCATGCCCATAGGATCATTAGTCTATCCTCAAGTTGACACAACCACCACAAAATCCAGTGCATAGGAAAGAAAAAATCTCACTTTTTGATAGCATACCCTTGAAGTCTTCCATCCACAGGAAAGCCAAAAATCTCCAGCCAATCCTCCTTAGGTCTGTCATACAGCTTTGACTCTCCCTAGGAAATCCTTCATCAGCCAATCCAAAATCTACGCTTAATCCAAATCCAACCATGAGCTTCCATGTTCATCCATATGCAAGACCCCATCCCCTTCCAACTCATCATCAAAACATGAAATCCCAAACCTATCATGATGTCTTTGGTTGTATTGTCTTTTCTCCAACTACATCCTATTCCAATGATGATGAAAATCTTGTTGACTATGACGGGTATCTTGAGAGCCTTAGAGGCCTTCCACCAACAATCCCCCAAAATCCAAGAGTTATTCCAAACTATCTAGTCATGCCATCTGATATCCCAGCTTCTCCTCCATCACCCAATCAACCAAGCTTCCAATCTTCCACCCTCATCACACCAGCTATTCCTATCAATCCACCACCTCCACCTCTGACACACGAGTCTCGAAAAAATCTCCTAGAGGAAATACAAGAAAAGTCACCTCCAATAGTCGACAAGCCATGTCATCTAATCCAACCATGTCAAGTAGTCAGTGATGAAGCATCCCCATCTATAATATCGCCCCCATCTCACATAGCTATCATATCCATACCATCCATCAAGTTGCTTAAAATCCTTCCACTTCCTGCAAGCATCAAATTCCCACCACCCATCAAATCGCTCCAAATCCCATCCACATCTCCTCCTCCAAGCATTATCCAAATCCCATATAATGAATCTCATGCATCCACTCCCATCCATTCCTGTCAAGATCTTGTGCAAAAGCATGTTGAAATATCCTTTGACAGAACAACAGATCCCACCATCCCACTTATTCCCCTACAGGATCCACTTTTCCCATCCCCTCCATATCTAAATCCTACCATCTTACTTACTCCATCTCACGATCCCTTTCCCTCAGCCTACCCAACTCAAGATCCTATCCTCCCATCTCCTCTATTTCATGATCATACATCTCCCATAATCCATGATGATAGATCCATCGAAAAAGAACTAATTATCACATCTGAAGCTCCAACTCCTTCAACTAGTAATGGACTCACATCTTGTGTTCCAATTAATGAACATCATATTGAAAAAGGAAATGAAAATGTATTTCTAGATGTTGGTATCCTCGCTATTCTTGCATGGTCCCAAGTCCTTCCATCTCCACCCCAAAGTTCCCATCCATCTTATTCCACATCTATTTTGGGCCCTCATCCTACTCCTTATCTCCAACCCTCCATTTTGGGTCCATATATCCCTTATCTAAATCCCACACCCTTTCCATCCATTTTGGGTCCTTACATACCTAATATGAATCCTTTATCCCCTCCATCTATTTTGGGACCTACACCTTCCCTGTTTCCATCTATTTTGGGCCCATATCCTTCCTTCCCTCCATCCATTTTGGGCAATTATATCCATCCATATCCTATGTTCCAATCTATCCTTCCATCCCCTCAAATCCACCAGCTAGATCATCAATGGCACTCACCCTTGAATCTTGTCCAACCTTTAAACCCTATCACTCCGTCAATTATCCCTCCATCTCCTCCATGCTCTTTTTCCCATCCCATGGCTAATAGAAGCATATTGGATGCCAAAATACAAAAGCATAAATCCAAAAATCCACAAAAATCCAAGTCTCGACATGTCCCTTCTAAAATACATGTTCAAAACAAGAAACATTTAATCCCAATCAAAGAAAAAGTCAAGAGGCCACAAAAGCCCAAGCTAAAAAAGTCAAAAATCATGTGGTTACCCAAGATGCTCATAAAAGAAATGCATCTCAAAGAAAAATCTCAATTGGAATCCATTCATGCTACTCAAAAAGCCTCATCCATCCATCCTTCATCCAAATCTCCAAATAAGCATCCTTCATCCCCCAATCCACATTTAGTCCATATGCTTCTTATCCTAAATTTCCCATCCTCCATCTTCCAACTCTACTTTTAGTCCTTATCTTTCTCTTCCTCCATTTTCTCCTCAACCTCACTCAATACCATCTTTCCCACTACTTTATCACCTCTCAAGGTGTGTGCCAATGATGATCTTTCCATTTTCCTCATCCATTTACCTAGAAGCCTTATGTCTTTGCATCCATTATCTGTCAAACTCCCACCCACCATTCCACTTGTTCAATCCAATCCTTTTTCATCCATCCTACCAACATTTATGAGCCAAAAATAGCTGAAGAAAGCCAGAATCATTCCAACTAAGTCCAAAGTCAAAAAGTCAAAAAAATAATAAAGAAAGATAAAGCGTCCACTGGTGAAAACTTGGCAAACAAGCGTCATGCATAATCCTGCCATCCCCAGCTTAGCCTATCACCCTCATGCTTTTGGTCATCTCTTGACATCCAACTCCATATTCCAATCTATCCACCTATCCTCCACCCTCCATCTTCCATCTCACACCATCCACTTATCTCCTGCAGCTTTAGTCAACCATCCCAGCTATCATCCATCTCCCTAGCCCCTTCAGCTTTTTCCATCCTAGCTTCAATCCTATCACATCCATCATAAGACCTCCTTCTGCATGTTATCTTCTGATGTGGGGCACTATATTCCTTGGAGATCTTGTCTTGTCCATCCTCCCTTGTCATTGGTATCTAGCTCTAGGCTATCCTCATGCAAACCCAATGTCATCTCTTTATATCCATCATAATCCTAGCTATCTACCATCCTATCTAGCCATCTCATCCTGCTCCTCTAGCTATCCTTGGTCACAAAATCTCTCATCATCATTGGATGCATCTTGCCAAATCCATATCTTTCACTATCACCCCACCCATAGCTTTCGTATCTTGCACAACATCGAACCATCCTGCTATCATATCATCTTGAGCTTTTGCCTACTTGTAACTATCTTGGTAAGCTACAGCTTGTAAATATCTTGGTCTATCAACTTGTATATTCTCTTTAGCTTAGTACCATTGTATCTATCCATCTTTTGTGTCAGTTTCTCCTTGATCAACATCTTGCACACATCACACATCTTGGTTAGCTATCCCAATGCATCCTTTAGCTAGATCTCCTGTCACCAAAGTGTTATCCTTCTTAGTTCAGCTTGCCAGATGTATCACTCATCCAGATCCACCAGCTTAGGTGCTCTCTGATAGATCCTTGTAGGATATAGCTTTCCTCATGTCTGATCTTGTTCCGTTAGTACCTCGTCCTACCCATATCGTTGGCAAATGTTTCTCTTTTAGATTTTCACTTTCTTTTTATTTGGACTCTTCCTTGTTGGGTCTTGAAATATCTTTTCCAAGCAATCTCCTTGTTCCCTCCTCAAGTTTTTCATGATCTTCCATATCATGGTATACTGCGAATGGGGCAATCAAAGTGTAAGGTCTTGATCATGTCTTTTTCTTGTTTTCTTTTCTGCTTGTGGGTTACTTAGTGTCGTTTCCACACTACTTCCTCTGGGAATCATGTGTGATGCTGGGGCAATTTTTGAGTCAGTTCGTCAGTCCTCTGGACAGTTGGTGAAAAGGCCTTGATGTTCTTGGTAACCTTGGCAATTAACCAACAGTCCTATAGAAAATCTAGTGCTCAACTACATGGTGGTACTTCTCTTTGAAGTATCCCCCCACTCAAAAAGCTTCAATGGTTTTCCTTCATCTCCATTATCCCCCATCCATATCCAAAATTGTTCTCTCCTACCCTAGCTTATGCATCAGTATCTCTTTGAATCACTCCTCACCTTTAGCTTTAGGGATCCACAATCCTAGTCTTAGGGATCCACCAATCCAAATCAATCCACCAAGCCTCATCTTTCGAGAGCCACAATCCTAGTCCTAGGGATCTTCAAAACCCATCTTCCACCAATCTGACTCTTTGAAATATTGTTGCATCAAGTTTTTAATCCCCTCATCCATCTCCCCATCCTAGATTCCTTTTATAGCACTTCGCTCCTTCATCCTCTGCAATCCTTGAGGTCTTAAGCCAATCTCTTTCTCTTTGCCAATCTAAGTCTTCTTTCTCATCTTAGATTCTTGTACTTTTCAAGAAGTCAGCGAGCCTCACTTTCTCTCCCCACCGCCTTCTTGAGGGGGCATCTTGTAGTCCATTCTCTCCTCCTCTGCTCTAGCCTTGGGCATCTTATTTTCTTATCTTTGATGCCATGCCACTTGCGACATCACATCAAAGAGGGGCAAAATGTAGACACCTAAAAACCTTTAGAAAATAAAGTATTTTTATTTTCTGAAAAATTTCTGATGACATCATCATTAATTATTTAATTTTTATGCCATTAAATCCCTTTATCTTAATTAAAAATATTTAATTAAGGAATCCGTCCCAAAAATGTTTAAATCTTATTGAAACATTATTTCCTTATTTATTAATTATTTAATTAATAAATTGACCAAAAAACCCAAAATAAATAAAAAAATTATTTTTTGCCCAAAACTTGGCCAATTTCTTTAAGACCACTAACCTCTTCCAAAATCTTCTAATCCTTCTTCAATTTTGATTAAAGGCTAATCCCATCATTTCCTACCCCTAATCCCAACTCAAAATATTTAATTAAGATTAAATATTAATCCTTATGTTTATTAAAAAAGTTTTAATAAATATCTCCTCAACCCAAACCCTTGAAATAAATAAAACTTTATTTATTTCCTGAAAATCTAATTTATCCTCATCCTAAGAAGTTCTAGACTCTTCTAGAAAGTCTTCATCCTCATCCTAGGAAATTCTAGACTATTCTAGAAAGTCCTTATCCTCATCCAAAGTCTAGACTCTTCTAGAAGATGTCTTTAAACCTAATCCTAATCCCCTCCTAACCTTGTCACATTCTCTAAAAATGGGTTAAGACTTACTAACCCAAGCCAAAGTTAACAAATATCTCCTCCTTCACCCACCCTCATTAAATGCCATCCACTTGCCTATCCCTAAGCTAATCCTAAACCATCCTAATCCATCCTCTAATCATTTGCACAATCCTAAGCAAGCTTAAAACCCTCCTAATCAAGCCCAAGTCAAAATTGCTCTCATCTCTCTCAAAATATCTCAACCATAAAACTTTATGAAGCCCACTAGGCCATAAATGACTCTTCCAAGCCCTTTTATTGCTCTTACAAGCCATTATGAGGGTCTTTATGAAGATTTTATCCCTTGAGCCTCCTTTGTTGACTCATCCTTCCCCTTTCCTCCATCCTCTCACCCTGTGACATGTGTCACTCCCTGATTGGTTGTAAGGAAGCACAGTGCATGTGCTCTCTTCTCATGCAATTTGAGCCCTCCATGAGCTTTTTCCCATCCTTGCATCTTAGCCCTCAATCCCTCAAGCCTCTTGCCTATAAATTGGATCCTTCCCCTTTGCAAAACAACACAATCCATGAAGTAAAGTCATAATGCCATTTTAAGAAGCCATTTTACATCAAAAGCATACACTCACACCCAAATTCCAACTCCATTTGAAGCCCTTTTTGTAGCATAAGTTTGAGCATACATCCTATCTATTTAGACAAAGCCACTCAACAAGAGAGCTTCTCATTGAGAGAGTCCATTAATGGCTCATATTCTCAATTGAGAGTTCATCTTAGTCTATCTTGAAGTTTACAAATTTTGTTTAGTTTTTAGAAGCTTTATTTAAATTTGGTTTCTATTAGCATACTAACATTGATCATATACATATGGTACCCATGTGGTGGTACATAACATAATTAATTGTACTTGGGACAATTACAAATGTCAGTTTCAATACCATTTCTATGAACAATATAGTTGTGCTCGCAATCAATGTCCCTTATTAATTTTTTTCATCCTAATTGTATAAACTAAGTCTTTTCTTGTGACCCATATTGAATTAAAGGATGCTTTTCCTTGAACAAGGTTGTTATGATTTTAGTAGACATATAAACTAGCAGTGTTGGAGTTCTATTTCTCATGACTGATTTTGATTTTTTGATCACTTCATGTATAAATCTTTTAGGCTCTGAAGAAATTTCTAGATGGAGATGCCATATTAATGTTAGATCCAAAAATAAACAAAAACCCTGCTACAAACTTGGTGATAGAGAAAGTGCTATTAAGGAGTGGTTAAAAGGCTTGGCAATGATTTGCTTTTGATCAATTAGGTATGCTTCATGTGTCTAGACTTTGTCTACTCATAATTTAGCTCTTGTTTATGGACTATTATTATTATGAGCTTTATAAGTTTATATAGTTTATTTCTTTGTTAAAAATTTCTATTAGATTTTGGTTTTCTTTGTGTTGTACATAATCCAAATTAAACCCATTTATTTCTTATTACAGTGCCGCATCAACCTTATGCTTGAAA
Organism: Cupressus sempervirens; assembly: GCA_028749045.1. Classification (NCBI taxonomy): domain Eukaryota; kingdom Viridiplantae; phylum Streptophyta; class Pinopsida; order Cupressales; family Cupressaceae; genus Cupressus; species Cupressus sempervirens. The sequence continues at coordinate 957,427,102 of CM053787.1, read as the reverse complement.
AAAGAAGAGGAAGCCTCATGTTATAAGAATAGAACCACAAGATCCATAGGAGAATGTCGAAGATAGTCACAATGTGCCTATTAGCATCATGACTATATTTGGCATTCTCGTATGGCTTGTAAGGGAGATCAACTAGTGAAGATGCTCTATTAGCTTTTAATACACTTCATAGATGAGATTACATTATATGAGATTCATTACTACACTCGAGAATGGGCTCATCTTCAATCTTCAGAAGATTGAAGATGAGACCATTCTGAGTGTAGTAATGAATCTCAAAGCTCCTTCAACCTGAGCATATGATATCTTTTAGATGATCTTTCTGAAGCTGCATCAACATTGTATCCTTCAGGTGTTTGATTCTTCATCTTTCTTCTTTATTATCCTACAAAACAATTCTTATGGTTTAAGTTTTTTAGCATCAATTTTTAATTTCAGTTAGAAATCTCTATATATCTTATCTTGCTAGACAAGGTTGCTTAGTTTTTATGTAAATGTCTTTGCTTTTGCAGCTTGGACTTGAATTCACCACCAATGTTCTTTATACTCAGCCAATAATATATTTTTACCAAGTATAATGCATTGTAATGGTATTGTTCATACAATGTTGATGTTTACTCAAGAAGACTATTTTTATTTAGTTTTATTCGCCAAGTTTCCTTTTTAGTCTGAATTGACCTAGGGGATGGGCTTGGTAAGAAAACTTAAAGAGTCAGCTTGGTGAGTACACTTGAATTGTTGGCTTGGTGAGTGGACTTGGGTACTTGGTGGGACATGTGGGCAAGTTGACTTAGTGAGGCGAGATGGTGAGTCAACTTGGTGAGGTGACTTGGTGAGCAAATTTAAGGACTAACCTTGATGAGGCACTTTGGTGGGAAAACTTGATGAATAAAGTTTGAGTCAACTTGGCAAGCACACTTGAATAGTCAACTTGGCAAGTGTACTTTAATTGTTAGCTTGGTGAGCTGACTTGGGGAGTTGGCCTGACGATCTAACATGGTGAGTGGGCTTAAAGTGGCAACTTGGTGGGGCAAGTTGGTGAGCCAACTTAGCGAGGCCACTTAGAGATGTTACATAGAAAGCTGACTTGGTGAGCAAGCTTGATGAGAAGACCTAATGATTGACCTTGATGAGGCACTTTGGTGGGGTTACTTTATGATTGAACTCAAAGAGTCAACTTGGCGAGCATACTTGAACTAGTACATTTGGGTTCATTTTTTGACCTTTATTGGTCAAAATTTTTACCCTATTTTTGACCAAATTCAACCAACCCATTGGTCAAAATTTTTTTGGCCAAAATTTTGACCAACTCACTAGTACATGATTTGTCTCAATCATATAAATAATTATATATTCTTCATATTAGTTACTGTCGGTGTTTTTTAGGCATTCTATAAAATAGTTCACATGCCTTTCATATGATATAATATTTTGCATGCATCCTGCACTCTCTGATCTAACTAATGATGGATTACGTAGAGTGATATGAAACCATGATGCTAAAAAACATACAATCAAATCCAAATTGAACTTGCACTACAAATAGATTGTGGAAATCTGATATTGGTAAAATTGCATGCATGTCTACCAGGACAATCACAACTTAAACATATATTTGTCCTGGTAGACATGCATGCAAAATTAACAATATCAGATTTCCACAATCCATTTGTACTGTAAGTTCATTTTGGATTTGATTGTGTTATTTTTTTAGAATCATGGTTTCAAATCACTCTGCGTAATCCATCATCAGCTAGATGAGAGAGTGTATGATGCATGTAAAATGTCATATCATAGGCAAGACATGTGAACTATTTTATAGAATGCCTAAAAAAAATTTACACCTAGCTATTGGTGGAAATTTCCACCTTCATTGGTCAAAATTTCCACCAATGCCTAGGCTTTTTCTACCTTTGTTGGTCAAAATTTTGACCAAATCCTATTTGAACCTACACAATGGCTTTGACCAGTTTTTGACCAATAAATTGGTCAAAATTTTGACCAAAAAGTGAGTTGGTCAAAATTTTGACTGAAAAAATATCGACCAACAGGTTGGTTGAGGTTGGTCAAAATTTGATCAAAAATTGGGTCAAAAATTCGACCAATAAAGGTCAAAAAATGAACCCAAATGTACTAGTGGTTCTAGCAATCTTGAGTCTACATTTGAAGACAAGTTATGACTCAAGAAGAAAGAAACAAATTCTAAAGGAAAAAAATTTGAGACTAAAGAGGAAGACAGTTCTAACAGTGATCTTGAAGCTATTAAAGCATTTATTGGAAGAAAGTCTACCAAAGGCAAATGAAAGCACAAAGGTGAAATTCCTTTAATCTATTTTTCTTGTGAACTAGTTGGTCACATTACTATAAGGTGTCAAAACAAAGAAGGAAAGGATGAAAAGAAGAATGATAAGTACAAAGGTAATAATAATTTCAAGAACTTCAAGTACTATAAAGAAAAAGGTATGAAGTATTGTTTCATGGCTAAAGATTTAGATAGTAGTGATGATGAAAAAATGGTCTATATGGTTGTAAAGCATGACTCTAATCATGAAGAAGATAAAATAGAACTTATCCCTCATGTTAGAAAAAATGATACATGGATCACTGATAATGGTTTCTCACATCATATGACTAGTGATAAAACAAAATTTGAACATTTACAACACTATGATGGTGTAAGTGTAAGATCTGGAAACAATAGACCATGCATAAAGGGAAAATGTTGTGTCTCACTAACCAATGAACTTAGATGTGATAATTCTTATTGGGTTGAAGGACTAAAGCATAATCTACTAAGTGTGGCATAGTTGAGTAACATGGGATTCAAGGTAGAATTCATGAATGGAAAGGCCAAGCTACTAGTTGGAAAAGGAAATCTAGTTGGGTCTTGTAACCAAATAAAAGGTAACTTACTCTACCTAGATCTTAGTGAAATTTCATGTTTAATTTCTCAAGTATAAGAATGCTCATTATAAACTAAAAGGTCATTTCATGTGAACTCTGATAATCCAATCAAGATAAGAAAAAAAGAAAGAGTGAGAGGTATTCCTAGTTTTAGGAAACTTGATATGGGCCTATGAAGAAATTGTCAAATTGGTAAGATGGGAAAGACAAGTTTCAAAAGAAAGAATTATCATTCTAAATAAGTCTTGGAGGTAGTTCATACAAGCCTATGTAGAACTATTGGAATTGAGTGATACAATTAAGATAAGTACTTTATTATTTTTGCTGATGGTTACTCTAGAATGATGACGGTAATGTATCTAAAAGATAAGTCTAAAGCTTTTCAAAACTTTAGATAGTATCTAGAAAAAGTAGAGAAAGAAAAATTAAAGAAGCTAAAATGTTTGAGATTAGAAAGAGGTGGTGAATTCATTTTTAGTGAATTTAATAAATTTTTCACTAAAAGAGGAATCAAAAGACAAGTATCAGCCCCTAGTACACCACAACAGAATGGTATAGTTAAACCCATCATAGATTTTGCAAGAAATTTGATTTTAGAAAAGAATGTTGCAATCAAATAATGGAAGGAAGAAATCAGTACTATAGTGCATACCTTGAATAGAGTACAGCCGAAGAAAGACTCATATCAAACTACTAATGAACTATGGTATTACTACATACCTAATGTAAGTTACTTGAAAGTATTTGGTAGAGAATTTTATATTATGAAAGAAACTAGGAAAGGTCAATTTTATATCAAAGGTGATGAAGGCATATTCTTAGGATACTCTAGTAGAAGTAAAGCATAATTTTTTTTGGATTTGTCCACTCATATGATCATAGAAAGTGTACATGTAAGAATTGATGAGTTTGTAGAAAAGAGTTAAGAAAAAAGTAGCAAAGAACCTGAGGATTAAAGAAAGTTTATTTACTTTGAACCTGATATATTGCCAAGTCTAATTGGAAGTTAGTAGACTTCATCTGTCAAGTCCCCAAAATCTCCAGAAGAAATTTATTTACATCCAATGCAACTTGAGTCATAGTATAAAGGACCCAAATCACAACTAGAGAAAATCAATTCTAAAGGACCCAAGTCATCGATAATGGGACCCAAGCATGATATAGAAGATTATGATGAGGCAAGTGGAACTAATTATAAATCCAAAGTACCTATGTTAGCAAGATATATTAGAAGGCACCATGTACTTGATCAGATCATGGGAGACAAGTTAGATGGTACAATGAACAGGAACAAATTGAAAGGTGTTGGTGTAATTAAATATTCACTAATTACACACACTTAATCTTACTTAGGATAATGCATTGCATAGTAGTTTGTGATTAAAATACTTGGGAGTTTGCACCAAAATTGAACACATAGTGTAGGAGAATTCCACTCTAGATAGTCATAGTTGATATCTCATTGCACGTTTAGTGCACATATCACATTACCATCCTTATCATCACACATAAATCATTTCATAATGGAGGATGATCCACCTTTCATGGACATGTGATTCTACCTTATGTGGGTGATAGTTTATCTTCTCCTTATCATTGTCTCTTATCATCTCTCCTATATAAGGAGGCCTATTATGTACATTTCAAATCAATCCATTGGATATCAATCAAGGCCATTATCAATAATATCATTCTCTTATGAAATTATCTTGTCAGTCTCTTGTGGAAGTTATCTTGGTCTTTCATTTGATCTTGGGGGTGTTGTAGAGTCACCTAAAACTCTAACATGGTATCAGAGCTCTTGTGGTGTGAAGACTTCTTGTCAAGAAGTGTAATCTTGGCTTGACTCATTCTTGATGTAACATTTGGCAATTTGGACATCACAATTTGGAGGAGATTTTGGGAGTCCTATTTTGTGACCTTCTATTGCAAGTCAAAAATAGAGTTTGTTGGCACAAATTAAAGGCTGGCATCATATAGAGGAGGTCCAAATACCCCTAAATCAAATTTTGTTTCATCCAAATCAGACATTTGAGGCAAAATATAGAGCTACTTGATTTTTGAACGTGTGATGGTGGCAATTTAGAAAAAAATATTTGAGAGGTCATTTTCAAAAAATGATATCTCCCTCATATAGAATCCATTTTTTGATCAATTTTATTTTTTGTGTAGAATTTCACAATCTACATAGTGGTGTAGGTGGTTTTGGATCTCTGTCTCTAAATTTTTCTAAAGATCACAAATCCCATTTTTTTTGTGACTTTCAAAGCTTTGTTTGCTCAGATCCGATAAAATTTTCAAGTGCAATTTTTTTTGAAAGTGCATGATTTTTCCTCTACTTTCCAAATTTGTAATCAGATTTTAGTGATTTGGAGTGGACATATCACTTTTAGAAATAGGTCTTTTTTGGCTATATTTGCACTTGGTGAATACTTGGATTTCATTTTTCTTAATTGAATCAGTAATTTGAAGGAGTTATCAATTTATTTCAGTGTTCATTTGATTTCATTATGGGTTTATTTGAAAGTTCCATTACCCACTCTATATAACTATCATGAATGGGCAGTTTCTAATCAGTTGATGAGTATTGGATTGCTTGAATGATTCTTGGATAGGGTCTAGAACCAGGTATAGGTGTTGCAGAAAGAAGGAAATGGTTTGATAAATGGGATAAAGCACTTGGCTCTCTTAGATCGATGATCTTTAATGATTTACTATATCATATTGCATCCTACACACATCCTCATGATGCCTGGAAAGCAATGGAAGCAGTCTCTCATAAACGTGATAGAATAAGAAAAGTCAAATTGGAGAATGAGCTTATAGGTCTAAGTATGTGTTATTTTGACAATATTCCAAACTTTTTCTCTAAGTTCAATTATATTAGCTTGGAAATTTCTAATTGTGGCATTACTAAAGATGATGAGAAATTGATATTATCTATTATTTCCAAGCTAGGTCATGAATATTCAATCTTTGTTTTCACATTCTATGCTACTATGGATGTTCTTGGTAGTGCATACAAAATTCCTTCTCTTGATTAATGTATAGGTCAACTCACAAGGAAACAAGAAAAGTTAGTACACCTGGGTCAATTGTAGCCTTCAAAACATCAAGCATTGGTTGTAAATGACTTCTCTCCAAAGGCTCCCAAAGGAAAGGGAAACAAACAACACAAGGATACTAAGAAACATGACAAAGGTGATGACTCTCCTTCACAACATAATATTGAGTCCAAGTCCTCTTCGAGAGAGTAATCATCTAGAAGAAAGAGAGATAAATGTGCTTATTGCAAATAGTTAGGACATGATGAGCATAAATGTTTCCATAAGAAGATTGATGAGCTTACCCACATTCTTCAAAAGAATAATATCCAGTTGCCCTCATCAATGTCTTCTCCTTCTTCTCAATACCAAGAAGCTTCTACATGTACATCATCATCCAAAGGTAAAAGAAAAGCATTCATTGTTTCCACACATCTTGAGTAAGGTAAATAGCTTCTTGATTTAGGAGCATCACATCATATGGCATCTTCTATGGATATATTTTCTTCTATTGAGCTTTGTACTTCTCCACATATATTGATGGGTAATAATACATACATGAAGGTCTATGGGAAAGGTTCTATTCCTATGGGAGAGGGTACATTTAATTATGTTCTTTGTGTACCATCCTTGACCCCTAATATCATTACCATATACCAAATTACTAATGGGTCACAATGTAAAATTGTTGAGTTCACTCCTGATTATGTCTACATTAGGGACATGGACACTAGAGATGTCATAGCTATGGGATTTTTTGATCATACATCACACATGTATTATTTTGTACATTTTGTTGATAATGATGATGATATTCATGATGTTTTTGGCAATATGACCAATCAATAAGATAAGTTGAGTTATGTGGTTGTCATTAATGGAAACATATTTGTTTTGCAGTTTAGTCATGATTATTTGTGAAGGAAAATTGTCTAAGTGTTAGATAGTGGGGTAAAAGCACAAACCTATGTCACCTTTTATGAAGAAACTTGATATCAAAATGTGATAGTTCAACATTAATGACAAAAAAAATGGTATTTGTGTTTAGAATTTGAAAATGATGTAAATTGATGAAATGTGTAGAATTGGATGAAATTTATGCCTATCATTTTTTTAAATTTTTTTGAGTAATAATTTATTAATTTCTTTTATATTGAAGTCCCTTTTTTAACTATAAAAAATATAGGGTGTAGTTCCTATAAAAAAAAATGCAAATCATCATTTTTTGTTTTGATTTGAAAATATCTTATAGATGACATGTATATCTAGTGCACAAAAAAAGAAATAATTATTTTTGATCTATATTTTCTTTGTTTTAAGTACTCAAGCTCGACCTTCTCTAAAGCCAACAATTTTTTCTTCCCGTCAAAACTTCCCAATCAAATCTACACCTTCTTGAGAAAAAATTACATATTCATGAAGAGGACTCTCTCCTCTAGAGATAAATATATATTTTTTGTTTTTTTGGTATGATTTACTATTTTTTCCCCTTTTTTAAGTGAGCATCTTTTGAAATGTTAAAATATCAACTTATAATGTTTTGAAATTCTAACATATTATAACTAATCAAAACACTCAAAAATTTATATAATGATGATATTGAATCTAAAATCTATAAAAGAGTATTTTTAAGTTTTGAATAAAATTGAGTTTTGATAGAGAAATGAAATTTGGCCACAACAGGTTTTGATATCACAAATGGTGACACAGATCTGTGCTTTTACCCAGTGTTATAGCAACATGACAAGATTTTTTAATAGTGAAACAATCCCTTGGAATATTCTTTTGTGCAGTTAATCATAGATGCATGACCTCGTCTTGATGATGCATACCAATGTGCATGTCTGTACGATCAATCGAGTTCAAGTTATGAAGAAATTAGTGATGCAGTGATGTTACAATGAAGAATAGAGCATGTTAGCAAAATGAGTTAAATGACTTGAATAATTTTTTTAATTATTAATTCTTGATGATCTTACTCTAAGGATTATATTTGAGCCAAATAAGGAAGAATTATTGATATACGTGGTATAAATAAAGAACTTCATTTGTGAAGTTTATGTGTAACCAGTAATTGTAAAGTAATGTGAATGTTGTGAAATATAAGTGACAAGTGAATGCAATGTTATGATTTTTGATGTGAAGCAATCCTATGTGAGATATGATGCAGATTGATATGTTTGCAATCACTCTTTGTATAAAGAATTGACAATAAAAAGAATTGAAAAGTACAGTAAGTGATCAAGTTTTGTATGTATATCTATTCTCCTGAAGAAATCAATCGTATAGTTGAATTTTAGGGTAGTGGGCTCTTCTTGCACACATTTTTATATGATCTACCAACTTCTAATAGGGTTGAATCTTCTAACAAGGCTTGGAATCCTAATAGGGACTCGAGACACTATACATTCTTCATAGACTCCTAACAGGGTCAATATCCTTAACTAGGTCCTTTAAATAGTGAATCATCTTGTGGGTTCCATCCCCACCATCGTTTTCCCTTGGCCAAGGTTTCCCTATTTAACAAAATATGGTGTTATAAGTTCTCTTCTTGTATGATTTTTTATATTGTTTATCACTATCGGTTTTATTTCTTATGCATGTGAAAAAGTAATTAATTATATTCAGTTGTGGGTAAAAAGATTGAAAATACTGATTCACCCCCCAAGTACTATATATTTCTAACAATTGGTATCAAATATTACTTATTCATAAGAGGCTTAACAACTTGAATAAGATTCCCATGAATATAGTCTGTTTGAAGAAGAATCTTGAAGAAGCTCTTGAATAGATTGATCTACTTATTGATGAAAGAGATGGCCTAAAAGATAGATACAAAGATGCAAAAGCTTACATTGGTGAACTAAAGGACAAGATAGATGATACGAAGAAAAAAGGACCTAGTGAGAAAGCTAGTGATGATGATATTTAAGATCTAAAGAAAGAAAATGAGATCCTAAAACATGAGTTAATGATAGTTGAATGCAAGCTAAGTCTTAAGAAAAATGGAGGAAAGAGTGACTCTAAAATTAAAGCTGAAAATGTAGATCTAAGATCCTAGTTAAGCAAGGTAACATTTGGATTGGAATCTATCAAGTTAGAACATACAAAATTAGAAAAATACAACACTATTGTGAAACGTGTGTTCATACAAACCAAATAGCAACTTGAAATTATTTTGTATTGAAGAAAAAATATCTATACAAAAGCCCTATTATGAAAAGAATGGACTTGCATTATTTCTTAGACAATTTACCAAGAAATCTATTGAGAGAAAAGAACCTAATACTCCTAAAATCAAGAAGGATCTAAGAAAAATAGATGATACATCTAAAGAGAAAGATAATGTTACTCACTCTAAGAAATCTAAAGAATTTGATCAAGATCAGGATAAAAAAAGAAAGGAATCTCATTCTTGGTGTGATGAACTTGAGCATACTAAAGATGATTGCAAAGGTAAGTCTTTAAGACTAATTTCAATTTTTTATTGTCATAATTATCATGGATATGGACATTATGTAGTAGATTGTAAGAAACCTAAATTTGATAGTAATAATAAAAATAGTAGAATGTTTAGGAACACTAACCATGAAGGAAATAGAAGAAGATCTCACAGCAATGTAAGTGGATAAAGAAGACAAATTATTTGTTACAGATGCAGAAATCTTGGACACATTGGAAGGAATTGAAGAGCACACGATGAGTAGAAGAATGAATAAAAAAGTAATGTACCTATATGCCAATTATGTAATAATATTGGACACATAGTAAAGTTCTACAGAATGGATAGAAGAAGCCTAAATAGGAATCAGAATTATAGAAGGAACAATAGAAGAAATGATGAAAGTATGGAGAAATAAATGAAGGAGTAGATAGAGGAATTAAATGAATCATTTGTAAAGGCAAAGGAATTTGAAAGCTCTCATACGGTTCTAGAAAATGTTCTTGACAAGATAGTAAAGTGACTTATTGTTTGTGACTCCTCCTACTAGAATCAAGCATTCTTAGTGAAACAGAGCATCAGTTATTGATAACTAATGTAATATAGAATATCATAGGTTGTGCAGTTAACAATATGTACTAGACATTGAGAAAAGTATACAGTAAAGTTTGCATTCCATAATATGATCAAGATAAGGATCTATAAGAAGAATAACCTCTCTGTTATATAGAGACGATATATAGAACTAGTGGTAGATATGAATTTAATGTAAAGTATAGGTTGCAAAGGATTTAAAGAATGCAAATTGATTTGAAAACATCATTTTTTTGTACAAAATCTTGAATGCAAGATCGAAGAAAGATTTGAAGTGTTAAATAGGTCTATGGACACATGAATTGGCTAGAAACCCTAATATGCAAAGTTAAGGTATTTCTTGAATTTGTTGAGCATATTTTTAAGAAATGGCAAGATAAGAAGTTTTTAATGTCACCAATAGACCTACATATAATTTCAAGAAACACCCATTTGTCTCTTTCCTTGATGACCTTATTGGAGCATTTTTGCAAGTTCCATAAATTATTCTTCATGTCAAAGATATAAGAGGTTATATTCATTAGAAAATTCAAAGCATAGGAGATACAGAGATTCATAAGGAATAGAAAATGTGCAAAAATGATTTTTCACTAAAACCATAACATGGATACCTAGAACATAATTTTGAGTAGAATACATGATGATCTTCTATGGCTAGGAGATTTTATCATATGTATTGATAATGACCTAATTCAAAAGGTCATAGCTTTAAACAATGAAGGATGCAATCTAGTGAACATAAAGAATGTATGCAAGATAGTTTAAACAAATCCCAACACATGTTTTGATGGCAGAAACATGAAAATTAATAGCATTCTGGATGATGGAGTGAGATAGATTAGCAAAATTTTGGGATACAAGTTCAACCATGGATCTAGGATAGATTCATGCCCTATAGAATATCTTCATCCATCTTACTTGGTAGTAAAGGGTGAAGAGGTTATTCTATGTGAAATTATCTGAATATAGCTATTGGATAATATATCAAGAATCAAGAAGTCTAGGAGTGTAGTCTTTAGGTTTGAATCCCTATTAAGTCATATATTCTTCTACACAACTAAGAAGTTTCCTAGTATCATAAATTGGGATGGAAGTTAGTGCACAATGCAAACAATCACTCGTGCATACAGAGCCAGACTTGAAAAAGTTAGAGAGTGATATTGAGAGAATAATGAAATCTTTTCATGTTGAAATGAAGAAAAGGTATAGGATACCTCCTGTGCTAGTGGAGAAATATAAGGGTGAACTATGTTTCATGGTCAAAACAAATTTCACATGTATGGAGGTAGTAGTTCCTTGAGTTAAGTTCATTGAACCTATGGGTTATGAAATGAGTGAGGAATTAATTGAAGGATATGAACAAATAATCATTCACTTAGAAGTTGATTTAGAATGTACTAGATGGGGACATATATTGAGAAGATGAGATAAGTTAAGACAAGTCAGATTATCAAGGACTCCAAGAAGAAGGTGGAAAAGGTGATTGATTCTATTTTGAAGGAATTGGGAATGTCTCAAAAGGGATAGCCATGGAAATGAAGGCTAGTGGTTAATCTAAACTATTGATCCCTACACTTATTGTAGTGACCAAACCTACTGAAGAGGTCACAATTTCTGAGACAAGTGTGCAAGCACCTATTGTGCCATATGCAGTAGTTGCACAATAGAAACCTCTAAAGAATCTAGTGAAGACTGAGGAAGGGCCAACACCTAGGATGTCTACAAGACTTTAAAAGACCAAAACCCTTCCTACGAAGAGAGTTAAGAAGACTACAAGTGGTCCAAGTAAGAAGAGAAAAACCTTGCAGATTAGTTCTTCTAAGTATGAAGAAGAAACTGGTGACAAAATAGTAGAACTAACTGATTGGGAAGCAAAGACTTTAGTAGGAAGGGATGGAAGCCCAAGGTAGAGAATCTTAACACGTAAATTATTAATGGAAATAATTTTGTATAATTAAATAAGTACTATGACTTGTATAATAATATGGATAGGAGACAACTAGATAATGTTGTAGTTATGAATATGATCCTTCAAGATAAAAGGTTTGATAGCATAATAGGTAAGATACCTGAAGATTTCTACAATAGATTGAGAAATAGAAAAAGTAGAGTGATAGAGGAAGACAAGTAAATAAGAATTAATATGGTAAAAAAGTTATGCACTATAAATAATGAGGATGAGTTAATAGAAATTTTAAAAGGAATAGTACCACTATTAAGAAATTAAAAGAGATCCATTCTCCTCATGGGAGGAAATTATGAGGAAGTAAATGTAGAAAATCAAAAGGCTATAGTCATGTTGGTGTTTGAAAATGTTACAGGTTTTCAATTACCCTGATGAGAACAAAACACTAGGGGCAACTAACTCCCGTTTTCAACATGCCCATTCAGACACTAGGCCAACTATAAGGCATGACCCTTCTTCTTCTATAGGCTCTGCAAAACCTAGGTGAGTAGACCTATAGATCCTCTATATGGTACTAGTTGTCAAAGCATACACAAAATCTAATATGAAGTAAATAAAACCCTTATTCTTCTAAAAAATCATGAAATAACATCAATCTATAGTAGCTAGATGTAGGTCTAGGAATCTCAAAAGCTGAAGAAGGGCATTCTATTATAACTCTTCAACATGAAAGGGGAAAAGTGTTTGATTAATGATGTTGATATCAGCAAGACCCAAATACGAGTAATAAAATCTAGTGATCCTATTTCTAATCAGTTCCTTATCTATTGGGAAATTAAATGAATTATAACCATACATCTTTTGGAAATCTAAGACACATTACTAAATCCAGATCCCTGATCTATCCTTCACCTTGTGAACAAACATCTGCTTCAGATTTGAATCTCATACTCAAATTATCCCACCATGAAATCTGCAAACCCTGTGATAAATACCGAGCAATTACATGGCTCTTTGATCCATATGCAAGACATTTTAACCACATACATTCCAAAATGAGATGCAACCTAGTCTATGATCCTTGATCACAAACTAGAAAGATTACAGATCCATAAATAGGAGACAAGACTCAAATTGAAATTGGAAACCTTTGTTGTATTTTAGTCATTCTCCTTGAAAATGAATACATGAAAGACGTACAAAAAATAACTCATAGAGCACCTAATAGAAAAGAACTATATGCATAAAACATACATGTTTCTCAATACAACAGAGAAATGCTGAAGAGTGAAGGTGGAATTACAGTTCTAGATCCAAAGAAATGGTCTCACAGAATGACTGCAACTTTCCAACCAACAATGGTCTCACAGTAACGAAAAAATGGAACCAAAGAAATGGAGAAAAACAAGAAAGATATAGGAGAATTTAATTATAGACCTGAATCTGCAACTGATAAGTGTCCACTTGGAAAACCTTCTCAACAGGTTAAAACAACTCTCTCATCTCTCTCCTCAACTAATGAATCAAATCTTCAATCACTAGGCCTCTACCAGCACAAAAATATCTGATTTGAACAATTAAGTGAGTTGATTCCTGACCTGGAACAGCAAAAAATTGCTAAAAATGAACTCAAGAAAGGGAAAAACATCTCCAAAATTCATTTTAAGCTTCAGCAAACATCAACATACGTCCCCCAACTAATTTTGACACTCCATGCTGACTTATGCTCATTCCACTAAGAATGCCTCTGAAAATTGAAAATCTACTTATACACTAAACCAGTAAATACCTGTTCATAATCTGATCATGAATATGGAAAATTTAGATTCTCCCAATTCCAACGGTATGCTACACTACTTGTTTCTGATAAAAAATGCCCCTATTATGGCCATTTGAAAATTTGGTCCTAGACTGAACTTTGGCATTTAAAATGATTTTTTTTGAAAATTATATAGTTTGGACTATATAAAAATTTGAAATATTTCAATTTTTTTACTTTATACTTGTTCCTCTCTAAAATTTCATTTTATATTCACTTTCTCGACCTGTTGTTGCCATGTGTCTCTTGTTGATTGGCTGAGATACCTTTAATTCATTAATTAACATTAATTAATTAATTAATTACTACCCATAGCCCCATGACCCCTTTACTCCTTCATTTTTGCCTTTACGCTCAAAACTCAACTCCCGCTCATATGCGCAGCTTGGTTTTGCATGCTTAGGGTCAAAATTTATTGGTCGTGAACCCGCGGACCCCTCCACAACGCCATGGCCTTTTTAAAGGCATGTCTTTTAAAACAATTGTATTATTCTTAGAAAAGTATTTAAACATTTGAAAGGTTCACCACATAAATAATGTGGGATATAGCCTTATAGCCTGCACTTTGCTCCTGCGACTTTGAGTACACAGGTTGATCCTACTTCTAACCACCATGAGTTCTTCCTTTTATTTCATGGATGTGGATTCGATCTACAACATTTTTACTCTCTTCTAATGCTGCCCCTGTTCTTTTTTCAATTTGCATTGACTCCATTTCATGCTATGGTCATTCCTTACTACTGTAGGTCGTGGGTACCCTCTGCAATATGTGATCTATTCTATTGATGCTCTTCAATATGGCCACGAGATCTAAAAAGAAGGTCCTCTGCCAAACATTGACTGCCCTTGCATGTGTGGATTCCTCTGTGTAAATTGCTCAAATTTACTGCAACAAGCCCCCCTGCCCCCCCTTTTTCCCTATGGCTTCATTTTGGGTGCCATTCTCCATTCTTGCATGGAGGGTCTAATCTTTCTTTTACGCAAATCACAATATAAAATGTTACAGCCTGCTATGCATTTTCTTGGTGTGGAATTTTTATTTGTTATGAATCTAGTTTCTCCACTAATGCTTGTGTGGAACATGGAGTTGGAAGTTCCTTACTTCCTATAGCTCTATCCATGTGAGTGGAAAGAAAACTTTGCACCTACCCATGAAATGTGGATGTAAGCTCATATCAGACCCCAAATCTCCTCTCAATTTGGTTTCTTTGCTCTGAAAATGGATGTCTTTTGCCTTCAAAATCGTGGGAGCCTATCTACTCTTTTGATGGTGTGCCTTATTCCTTGCAACTCTTCCATAAATGGTCTTGCCTTTTCAAATGTGAGCTACAACCGTTCTTTGTCTTTGATGTGTCTGCTTATGAGGATTTTATCTCTGTTGTGTGTTCCTCTTTCATAAACTTTAAAACTTTCCACTTTGATGTCTACCTTTATTTTCTTCATTGCGTGGGGTTATTTTTTAACATAGTGACTCCCCTTTCTATACATCACATCTATTGTAGTCACCTTAGCGTGGGATACTAATCAGGAAAGTTTCCTTATAAGTCGTAGACTCCTTGATAATTTTTGAATTATCATCATTCATTTTTTAATGGACCTCCAATGGCTTACTCTGCCCACTTCTTTTTTTTAAATGGTGTGTCCCCATCCATGGCATCCTCTGGAAATTACTTCTCTTGCACTCATGAGGCTTCTCCTAGTTACTTTCTTTATCAAAGATGTGGACTATGCTTCCATTGCATTTTGTGGAGCTTTGGATACTTGTCTGCTGTTGAAACCATCCCCCTTATGTAGGCAATATTGACACTTACATGCTGCAGTCTGAAATGGGCTAGTGCCCTACCTTTGGTGTGGATTTCTTTTCATATGCATGCATAAAAACTATGATTCCATTTCTTGTGCATAGGCATGGGTGTAAACCTAATACACTCTTATGAAAACTTCAATGATTCATAAAGATAAGTGGCCATAAATTCAGATCAGAGGATTTATCAGTTCTTGGACTTTGGATGAAAGTGCTTTCTACCTTACTCCCTCATGGGTTGATTGGGAAACTCATTTCAATTTTATTAATTTCACATTTGAAATAACAAAACCAATAGACTTCAAAATTCATAAGCTTATCAGATGGAATCAACCAGGCCCAAAGTGGGTCTGGCTAAAAAAAATTTGTTTCTGGACAATTGAACTTTCAAACTGATCCACTGACCTTCTCAGACTAATTGGAAACAATTTTGATCATAGATTGATCATTAAAAACTCAAATTTTCACTTTTTGCCAACTGTGAATCTAATGCCAAGAGGTCTATTGACTACCTTTAAAAACTGACCTGAATACCTGATCAGGATCTAAAAACTGACACATTGAATCTTTTCTCTACATAATTCTACTCTGTCAGATCTCGTCTCATGATGAATTTCTATCCAAAAAATATTCACTATCAAAGTTGACCTCTCAGAATCACCTGCAAACAAACACGTCAGAAAACCATAAATTGGGTTTGGATTTGGCTCAGAAAACTATGCAAACTAACACCTAGGGAGACGAAAACTGGGACACTCATTCTTTTTCATGAGGACATTATGAATCTATGATTTGGACACATGATGAATAACAAGGCACAAATGGCGAATGCTCAAAATATGCTACTAGGATTTTGCAAATTAAAAGCCTTGATAGAAAATATTTTTTGCGAATGGAAATGACTCGTAAAAGTGTGCAAATGGATTTGTTAAAGCTCAAAAATTGGTACACTTATAGTTTTTTTAGTATACAACACAAGAGTAAAATCCATTTGACTTGAAATATCACAGATTAGGAGATATAATGTCCCAAATAGGGGTCCTGATAGCTCTGCAAATGCTAACACCAGTAAAATTTTAGAAATCTCATTTGGAATCACGTTTGAAAACATATCAAATGGATTCGTCAAAAGATGAAACCTGACACATAACAATTCTCTTCTCTGTAAAATGCAACGCAAAAATAAATTAAAGATTTTGGTCAACTAGGTCAAAGTTATAGCACATCAAACAGGGCCTCCCAGAATTAGGTGCAAAGTGCATCAATCATAAAAACAGTAACTAACCAACTTTGAGAAATTCAAAACCTATTCAAACATTCTCAAAATGACTTGAAATCTGAAACATAGATTCTTAGGTATGGACCTTAGATACTGTTAAAGTAGAAAGTCACAAAACCTTTCTGGGTGTGAGATATTCAAATGCAAACATAGCCTCCCGTCGCTGTTTGACACTAGGGCATAATTGCAAATTTGACAAATGCTTGAAACAGGACTTCGCCAAATAGCTCAAAATGATGATTTATCTTCATGGAACAGGTAGACAGGCTGAATGGAAGGTGTTAGAAACATTAAACACCATTTATGCATTAACTCAACGGCGAGGTACATAGGTTTCATAAAGCATTTATAGGCCTGAATTTTTCAATAGTGCTCAAAATTAACCATGCAATTTTGAGCGCCAACAGTGGCTCTATTTTGGGATGCATGCCCCTTGTGGGTATGGAAAGATTTCAGATCTTTGGAAGAAGCAGACCACACACCTGAACAACAAAAATTTATCGAACAACTTTATTCAAAGCAAGAAAACTACACCTACTATGTACAAACGATGGCCCCAAGCCATCAAAAAGTTTTAGAACTCCTTACCTCTGTCATAAACCTTATTTTCATTTACATTCTCCAAAGGTAAACTGAAATTTTCATTATCATTTGTTTCACCAATCAGATCAGCATACTAAAACAAATAACTTGGCAAAACAAAACAGCTTCCTTCATTTTCATAGTGCATATAAAAATCAAGGACCATTTCCTCTTCATGCTCACTATGAGAAAAAGCATCAGCATGCTCATGATTACACAAACTGAACTAAGAATCAAAATCCAAAAATGATTCATGCATGCTGATCGAAAACACAAAAGCTTCATAATCTACATCATTCACCAAGTTACAAACATAAAAAACTTGCAACTCGCCTTGTGTCTTCGACTGCAAAGAGCATTTGGAATCTAATTATTGCCTACTTGCAGTCATATCATTTACTAAATCAGATTCATCTTTCACTGAGAACTCTTCACATTCTTCAAACAACTGATTAGTCACCAAAATTGAAAACTCATTCTGAAAGTGCTGATCTAAACTATGTTGATCACTATCATTTTCTTCATCTAACTGAAAATCAGAATACACCTTGAACTTATCTTCACAAGACTTATTAGAACATGAAGAAAATCTATAACTTGATTGACAATATTCACTAGTTTCCTCTTCATCATATGAAACATCAAAACAATGTTCAACAAGATCAACATAAAAAGAATCTGAAATAGCATTAACCTTCCCCTCATTAACATTCCTTACATCTAGCAAATCGTCATGTGTAAAAACATTTGAGGTTCTGTTATATGCACCTCCAAAGTCTAACAAAGATTGTTTGGATTCTACCTCCTTTTCCACATCAAACTTTGGGGAATTGATTTCACTAAATGAGAAAGTATTATTAGATAACATATGAAGATCCTTAGAGATATTTTTGTGCTTTTAAAACTCATGAGCCAAAAAAATAGAGATTTCATCAAAACTCAAGAAGACTGCCTCACAAATCTTCTCCTAGCTATGACTATCATTTGGACAACATGAAGAACTTACAACAGGAAGATGATTAGTGTAACAATTTGGAAAATCAGAATTATTACAACATTCTTTCTTATCATGGCAATCATTCCCCTTACTATTGTTACAAATTTCTTCAACTTCATATTCACTATAACAAAGTTTATCTTCTCTTTTATATCCATCCTTTTCATGTTGAGTGCTATTACCTAATTCACTAATATTTGAATCCACCTCTTCACATATGGAAGACAGATTATCTTTCTCTACAAACTCATTGTAATCATTACTACCTTGGCTTTTAGCACACTCATTATCATTAGAAGACATGTCATGAAATCTATAATCACCACTTTCCATCTCCTCAATGAATTTTTTAATTTACAAAATTATTTATAACCTTACAGGTGTTGGCGAATCAACTAAATCGGGTACTAGAACATCAAGGAAAACACTAGGCAGGGAAAATTCCTCAGGTTTACAATGAAAAGGCATCTTACTGATTGCTGACTTAAGCCTTAAAAAACATTGTTTGACACTTAAACCTTGAGTATTTCCTACCTCAACTCTTAAAAGGTTGACAATCTTTTTGTAAACCATTCTATTCAACATAGCATTGTTATTATTCACAATTTTCAAACTCTTAGAATTTGGTACACTAATATCAGATCTGAGATCTAACTCCATTATAGAAAAAAATTTCTACCTCTTCCTTCTAGTGCTGAAAAGTCACTTAATAGAGGCACTGATTCTTTAAACACTTAACATCCATGAAAAGAAACATGAAAATCAAAATACCTCAAGTGTTGATGCTGAACTTCGATCTACTGATTTGGCACATGTGCAAGATTGAAAATCCTTTACACCACTGATCAAAACTTTTTAGAGCCTCCACCTCTTTACAAGAGGAATAAAATAACCACTACTGTGATCTACTTTTACATTTCAATTCTTTATAACAGAAAATTGCAAACATCACTTTAAAACTTATCAAAAATTTAAAACTTTCTTTCCAAGATCTATCAACAATCTTAGATCTGCCCATACAACTGAAAGTCTTTCAAAATTTTGTAATGAAATCAATTAGGAACAACTAGTACAGCGATTTGAGAGTTGCCACTCACACTTTGTGAGAAATAAAACATAATTTGTCACTTGACAAATCTGAACCAAACCTTCAATGTAGGAAAAACTTGCAGATCACGAACACCTTGAAAATACTTTATAAATCAATTCTTGACTCTAGACTTTCTCAACAACACTTGCAAAAACTGAACTAATTGAAGATAGACCTATGATAGTCATAGAACACAATTTTCATCTAGTTTCAACATGCTGCTGATTATGAATAAAGCTTAACTGGGGTGCATGATATTTGAGTAAGAGAATTGGAAAACACATCAGATAACCTACTACTATAAGTTCTTTATGCACTTCTTCTGTTGTATTGAATCTCCTCTTTTAAACTCTCAAGGTTTGTCTTACATTTGATTCAATACAGTCCATAGTAGAGTCACCATTTTGTTGGTGTTTAAAAATGTTACAGGTTTTCAATTACCCTAATCAGAATGAAACACATCTAGGGGCAGCTAACTCCCATTTTTATCATGCCCATTCAGACACCAGGCCAACTATAAGGCATGATCCTTCTTCTTCTCTAGGCTCTGTAAAACCTAGGTGGGTAAACCTATAGATCCTCTATATGGTACTAGTTGTCAAAGCATACACTGAATCTAATATGAAGCAGATAAAACCCTTAATTCTCTTGATAACTCATGAAATAACATCAATCTACAGTAGCTAAATGCAGATCTAGGAATCTCAGAAGCTGAGTGAGGGCATTCTATTATAGCTCTTCAACATGAAAGGGGAAAAGTGTTTGATTAATGATGTTGATATCAGCAAGACCCAAATATGGGCAACAAAATCTAGTGATCCTATTTTTGATTAGTGCCTTATCTATTGGGAAATTAAATGAATTATAACCATATATATTTTGGAAATCTGAGACACATTAGTACATCTGAATCCCTGATCTATCCTTCACCTTGTGAATAGACATCTGCTTCAGATTTGAATCTCATACTCAAATCATCCCACCATGAAATTTGCAAACCCTGTGATAAATACCAAGCAATTACATGGCTCTTTGATCCATATGCAAGAAATTTTAATCACATACATTCCAAAATGAGATGCAACCTAGTATATGGTCCTTGATCACAAATTAGAAAGATTATAGATCCATAAATAGGAGACAAGACTCAAATAGAATTTGGAAACCTTTGCTATATTTTATTCATTCTCCTTGAAAATGAATACATGAAAGACGTACATAAAATAACTCATAGATCACCTAAAAGAAAAGAACTATATGCATAAAACATACATGTTGCTCAATGCAACAAAGTAATGCTGAAGAGTGAAGGTGGAATTATAGTTCTAGATCTAAGGAAATGGTCTCACAGAATGACTACAACTTTCCTACCAACAATTGTCTCACAGTAACAAAAAATTGGAACCAAAGAAATAGAGAAAGACAAGAAAAATATAGGAGAACTTAATTCTTGGATCTGAATTTGCAATTGACAAGTGTCCACTTGGAAAACCTTCTGAACAGGTTAAAACAACTCTCTCATCTCTCCCCTCAACTGATGAATCAAATCTTCAATCATTAGGCCTCTACCAACACAAAAATATCTGAAATATCTGATTTGAACTATTAACTGATTTGATTCCTGATCTGGAACAACAAAAATTTGCTAAAAATGAACTCAAGAAAGGGGAAAACATCACCAGAATTCATTTTAAGCTTCAACAAACATCAACATATGTCCCCCAACTAATTCTAACTCTCCATGTTGAATTCTACTCATTCCACTGAGAATGCTTTTGAAAATTGAAAATTTCCTTATACACTGAACCAGTGAAGACCTGTGCATAATCTTATCCTAAATCTGAAAAATTTAGATTCTCCCTGTTCTAACGGTATGCTGCACTACTTGTTTCTAATAAAAAAATGCCCCTATTATGGCCATTTGAAAATCTAGTCCTAGACTGAACTATGGCATTTAAAATGAATTTTTTTGAAAATTATATAGTTTGGACTATATAAAAATTTGAAATATTTCATTTTTTTTTACTTTATACTTGTTCCTCTCTGAAATTTCATTTTAAATTCACTTTGTCGACTTGTTGTCGCCATGTGTCTCTTGTTGATTGGCTGAGATACCTTTAATTGATTAATTAACATTAATTAATAAATTAATTCTACCCGTAGCCCCAGGACACCTTTAATCCTTCATTTCTGCCTTTACGCTCAATGTTGCTTTTTACATCTTCACGTTTAGGTTTTTTCATAGCCTCATGATCCCTTCAAATTTCATTCATGCTCTTACGTTTCAACTTGGCCTTTATGCCCATATGGGCCGCGCATATCACTGAAGACATTAAAATTTTGGCTTACACCTATACGGGGCTTCAATTTGCTTAGGAATGCAAACCTTTCATTTTTGTTCTACGCCCTTACGGGGTACTTCAATTTTGAAGCACCGTAATGCTTTAAGATTTGCCTCATGCTCATACGTGAGCCTAACACTGGAGGACTTTGAAACTCAACTCCCACTCATACACGTAGCTTGGTTTTGCGTGCTAAGCATCAAAATTTATTGGTCGTGAACGTGCGTACCCCTCCACTAGGCCATGGCCTTTTTAAAGGCATGTCTTTTAAAGACAATTGTATTGTGCTTAGAAAATTATTTAACCATTTGAAAGGTTTGCCACATAAAAAATGTGGGATATAGCCTTATAGCCTGCACTTTCCTCCTGCGACTTTGACAATGCGGATTGATCCTACTTCTAACTGCCATGAGTTCTTCCTTTTATTTCTTGTATGTGGATTTGATCTACAACATTTTTACTCTCTTCTAATGCTGCCCCTATTCTTTTTTCAATTTGTATCGACTACATTTCATGCTGCAGTCGTTCCTTACTACTATAGGTTGTGGGTACCCTCTGCAATGTGTGATCTATTCTATTGATGCTCTTCAATATGGGCATGAGATCTAAAAAGAAGGTCCTCTACCAAACATTGACTGCCCCTGCATGCATGGATTCCTCTGTGTGAACTACTTGAATTTACTGCAATGACCCCCCCCCCCCCCCCCTTTTTCCCTATGGCTTCATTTGGGGTGCCATTCTCCATTCTTGCATGGAAGGTCTGATCTTTTTTTTATGTAAATCACAATATAAAATGTTACAGCCTACTATGCATTTTCTTGGTGTGGAATTTGTATTTTTTATGAATCTAGTTTCTCCACTAATGCTTGCATGGAACATGGAGTTGGAAGTTCCTTGCTTCCTACAACTCTATCCACGTGAGTGGAAAGAAAACTTTGCACCTACCCACAAAATGTGGATGTAAGCTCATATTAGGCCCCGAATCTCCTCTCAGTTTGGTGTCTTTGCTCTGAAAATGGATGTCTTCTACCTTCAAAATCATGGGAGCCTATCTACTATTTTGATGGTGTGCCCTATTCCTTGCAACTCTGCCATAAATGGTCTTGCCTTTTCAAATGTGAGCTACAACCATTCTTTGTCTTTGACATGTCTACCTATGAGGCTTTTATCTCTGTTGTGTTTTCCTCTTTCATAAACTTTAAAACTTTCCACTTTGATGTCTACCTTTACTTTCTTCATTGCGTGGGCTTGTTTTTTAACATAGTGACTCCCCTTTCTAGACATCACATCTGTTGCAGTCACGTTAGCGTGGGATACTAATCAAGAAATTCTCCTTATAAGACGCAGACTCCTTGAGAATTTTTGAATTATCATCATTCATTTTTTAATGGACCATTTTCAGTAACGCAATAGGACCTCCAATGGCTTACTTTGCCCACTTTTTTTTTAAAATGGTGTGTCCTCGTCCATGGCATCCTCTGGAAATTACTTCTTTTGCACTCGTGAGGCTTCTCCTAGTTCCTTTCTTTATCAAAGACGTGGACTATGCTTCCACTACATTTTGTGGAGCTGTGGATACTTGTATGCTGTTCAAACTGTCCCCCTTATGTGGACAATATTGACAGTTACATGCTGTAGTTTGAAATGGGCTAGTGCCCTGCCTCTGGAGTGGATGTCTTTTTATATGCATGCATAAAAACTATGATTCCATTTCTTGTGCATAGGCATGGGCATAAACGTAATACACTCTTATGAAAACTTCAATGATTCATAAAGTTAAGTGGCCATAACCTCAGATCAGAGGATTTATCAATTCCTAGTCTTTGGATGGCAGTGCTTTCTACCTTACTCCCTTATGGGTTGATTGGGAAACTCATTTCAATTTTATTAATTTCACATTTGAAATAACAAGACCAACACACTTCAAAACTCATAAGCTTATCAGATGGAATCAGCCAAGCCCAAAGTGGGTCTGGCTAAAATAAATTTTGTTTTCGAACAACTGAACTTTCAAAGTAATCCACTGACCTTCTCAGACTAATTGGAAACTATTTTGATCACAGATTGATTGTTAAACACTCATTTTTTTACTTTCTACCAACTATGAATCTAATGCCTAGAGGTCTATTGACAACTTTTAAAAATTGATCCGAATACCTGATCAAGATCTGAAAACTAACAAATTGAATCTTTTCTATACATACTTCTACTCTGTTAGATCTCGTCTCATGAAAAATTTCTAGCTGAAAAATATTTGCTATCAAAGTTGACCTCTCAAATCACCTGCAAACAAACATGTCAAAAAACCATAAATTGGGTTTGGATTTGGCTTAGAAAACTATGTAAACTGACACCTAGGTAGATGAAAACTGGGACACTCATTCTCTGTCATAAGGACATTATGAATCTACGATTTGGACTCATGACGAATAACAGGGCACAAATGCCAAATGCTCAAAGTATGCTACTTGGATTTTGCAGATTAAAAGCCCTGACAAAAAACATTTTTTGAGAATGGAAATGACCCGTAAAAGTGTGCAAATGGATTCGTTAAAGCTCAAAAATTTGTACACTTATAGTATTTTCAGTATACAACACAAGGGTAAAATCCATTTGACTTGACCTATCATGGATTAGGAGATATAATGTCCCTAACAGGGGTCCTGACAGCTCTGCAAATGCTGACACTAGTAAAACTTTAGAAATCTTTTTTGGAATCGTGTTTGAAAACATATCAAATGGATTCGTCAAAAGATGAAACCTAACACATAACAAGTCTCTAACGTGTACAATGCAACGCAAAAAGAAATTCAAGATTTTGGTCAATTGGGTCAAAGTTATAGCATGTCAAACAGGGCCTCCTAGAATTAGGTGCAAAGTGCATCAATCATAAAAACAGTAACTGACCAACGTTGACGAATTCAAAACCTAGTCAAACAGACTCAAAATGACTTGAAATCTGAAACATAGATTCTTAGGCATGGACACTAGACAATCTTAAAGCATAAAGTCACAAAACCTTTCTGGGTGCGAGATATTCAAATGGAAACACAACCGCCTATCACTGTTTGACATGGGCAGAATTGCAAATTTGACAAATGCTTGAAACAGGACTTCGCCAAATAGCTCAAAATGATGATTTATCTTCATGGAATAGGTAGACAGGCTGAATGGAAGGTGTTAGAAATATTAAACACCATTTATGCATTAACTCAATGGCGAGGTACATAGGTTTCACAAAGCATTTATAGGCCTAAATTTTTTAATAGTGCTCAAAACTAACCATGCAATTTTGAGCGCCAACAAGTCACATACATGTATACTATGCCAAAGAAGAGCGTGTAGCTAGAAAAGGAAAGCTCTATGTCAGAAAAGAGTGTACAACCAGAGAAGGCAAGCCCTATGCCTAAGGAGTTTTAGGAGTGTGTGCAGACAGAGGAAACAAGTCCTATTGTAGTCAATCAACCTCTTAGTCTTGAGCAACCATTTGAGACACCTATTCCAATTGATTCACCACATATTACCATTGGGATTGAGTCTATGCAAGTGGATAACACCAATGCGATAGTTTATAGAACTAAGGAGCCATTTAAATATTTTTGTGCCAACATTGTTGACAATATTGTGGATTACAGTAGCTCATCTGTTGAATAAGAAGACTAGGAGCCAAAGGAAGAAGATGCACCTTCTAGAAATAAAATTGAATCTAGCATTGAACTAGCTACTTCAAGTGATCCCTTTGCATCAGTAGAAGTAACACCCTCTACACTACCCACTCAAGTAGTAGTGGTCACAACAATAGTAGTTCAGTTAAATAAAGAAGATAAGACACAAAATATCATATCTTCTTTGAGTAAATTTCTTGAAAGGAAGAAATCAGTCAAATCCATTGAAAAGAATTTAAATTCATTTTTGGATAGATTGGAAATGACAATAAGCCCTATTGACACACCTGCATATATTCAACAACAAGCACCAATTTTGTGTAAAACTTTTGATAATAAGTTCACATCACTTACTAATGTGGCTACAATTCAAGCACAAATGTAGTATGATGGTAAAATTCTTAATATCATGTGTACAAATGTAATGAATGATATAGAAACTTTGAATATATGCATTAAGGCATTGAGATAGAGTATAGAAGAAGGGGGAAAAAATTATGCTAAGTGCAATTTGGCATACATCCACCTTCAAAGTTCTGATGAGAAAATCAAAGAAAAGGTAACTGAGCTTCAACCGCTCACTAATAACTTTCTAAAATAGAATCAGAAGTTAGAAACCATTGAGCATACAATGCAAGCACTTCATGATAGCATCAAGGATACTCAAGTAGAAAAAGAGAAAGTTCTAAAAAGATTCACTCATTTGAGAGATCACTTATCCCCATAGATTACATTTCTATAAAATCAATTGGAGGAATGCTTGGCAGCAAAGTCCTCATATGACAAATATGTGGTTGTAGATTTGAATGCAGTAGAGTTAGCCACATATGCTCTATGTGCACTAATCAATGTATTTGATGCACTAAAATATAGTTGGAAGAAACATTTCATGTAGCTAAAGATATACTTCAATGATTGTTTTTCCAAGTTTCAATGCAGCTACCAAATTTTGATAGGTTTTTCTTTTTGTGGCACCTTTATCATTGATGTCAAAAGTGGAGAAATATGGAAAATTATAATTGTAAGGGGGAGAAATAAAGAAAAGTTTAATTGATAGTTATATTTTGAAGTATATTAGTAAGTTTTGCTTCTAGAAAAATTTTTATTTGGAGTTATAAGGGATGTAATCCTTTCAAAAAATCAATACAATGTTTTTATTGTGTTATGGTTATTTACTTTGATTGGAATGACAACATGTTTGGGACTTAGCCAATTTTCCCAAAATGTTGCCATCAATACCAAAAGGTGAGATTGTTGGCAATATAACCAACCAATTAGACAAGGTGATATATGTAGTTTTCATTTATGAAAACATATTTTTTTTGTAGTTTAGTCATGATTATTTGTGAAGGAAAATTGTTTAAGTATTCTATAGTGTTCCAGCAACATGACAAGATTTGTTGATAAAAAAATATTCCCTTAGAATATTCTCTTACATAGTTAACCAGAGATGCATGATGTAATCCTAATGATGTATACTAGTGCACATGTTCATATGGTCAACTAATTTCAAGTTATGAAGGAATTAGTGATGCAGTGATGTTACAATGCACAACAGAGCATGTTAGCAGAATGAGTTAAATGACTTGAATAATTGTTTTAATTATTAATCCTTGATGAGACAACTCTAAGGATGATATGTGAGCCAACTAAGGAATAATTATTGATATGCTTGGTATAAATAATGAACTTCATTTGCGAAGTTAATGTTTAACCAATAATTTTGAAGTAATGTGAATGTTGTGAAATATAAGTGACAAGTAAATGCGATGTTATGATTTCTGATGTGAAGCAATGTTATGTGAGATATTATGAAAAGATTGATATGTGTGTAATCACTATTTTTATGAATAATTGAAAATTAGAAGAATTGTGAAGTACAATAAGTGATCTAGTTCTATATGTATATCTATTCTCTTGAAGAACTCAATTATATAGTTGCATGTTAGGGCAATGGACTCTTCGTGCACACTTATGTATATGATCTAGCAACTCCTAATAGGGTTGAGGCTTCTAACAAGGCCTAGTCTCCTAACAGGGACTTTAAACACTGTAGATTCTTCATAGACCCCTAATAGGTTCAATATCCTTAATTGGATCCTTTATATAGTGAATCATCTTGTGGGTTCCATCCCCACTAGGGTTTTCCCTTGGCCAAGGTTTCCCTAGTTAAAAAACTATGGTGTTATAAGTTCTCTTCTTGTATGGTGCTTGATACTGTTTAGCACTATTGGTTTTCTTTATCATGCATGTGGAAAAATAATTAATAATATTTAGTTGTGGGTAAAAAGATTGAAAATACTGATTCAACACCCCCCCCCCCCCCCCCCCCACCCTCCCCTTGAGTATTATTTCTAACAAATGTACCCAACCCTTTATGAAGGGTGAATAATTCATGTCAGGATAATATTGAACACTTGAATCATTTTTTTCCTGAGACAAGTGTTGAACTTCCTACTCCTCCACCTCCTACTTCTTCAGACATAAGTTCTACTATTCAACATGATGATCTTTATGCTTTAGATCCTTCAATTTGGGATGAATTCCTAGATTCTCTTTCAGACGAGTCTCATTATGAAAATTTGTTAACACATCTAAGGAGGTTTCTCTTTGAGATACTTGTTCACCATGTTTGGAGATTGGATTTCCCAACTCTTCATGTTCTCTTAGTTTTTCACATCTCATATGTTAGGTTGATGGTGTGATAGAATATTTGAGCTTGGAGACATCTATTCAATCTTCATAGATGCATACATGGAGACCTTCTTCTGACTTCCTCACTTTTTACATGGAGTGTCTTCATCATCTTTTGATGTATTTATCTCTTCCTAAGGGGAGACATGTTTCTTGTAGGTAATCTTCATATACATTAGAGCTTCTTCATCCTAGGGGGATATCATGTCTACTTATTTCATTTCTATGGGGGTATCATTCTTTGTATATACATTATGTATGCAATTTTTGGTGGATCAAGAGTAGTCCATCCATCCATGCATCTTATTTTCATCTCTCTTTTTGGGGAAGATTTTTTCCCATGAGGTTTGTTGGAAATGATTGAAATGATCATGAATGAAGAATAATGGAACTGGTAAAGAATGTTTTCAATCCTTGTTTTGTCATTGATGTCAAACTTGCTACTTGCAGGAATGACAATTGCTTAAGTGATCCAAATACTATCAATCGGTTGATTGTCAAGGAGGTGGAAATCAATAAGATGTAACTAGAGTACCTAGAGAAAGGTTGAATTTATGATGTTGTAATGAAGTATAAGGATCAGCTAAGCCATTGATGAAATAGTGTATTGATGACATACTCTAAGAGTTTGGACATACTAAGACACATCAAAGATGTAAGGTTTAACTAAGTCATTTGTAAAGCCTAACTAAGTTCATCGGAGAGAGATGAGCAAGCTAGTTAGAGCCAAATAGATTCTTAGTCGAAGCTAAGAAAGTTCAACTTTAGTGTGTGCTAAGTGATCTTCAGGTGTTGAGTGAAGATCAAGTGTCGAGTGATCTTCAGGTACTGAGCAGCCTTTAGGTGCCTAGTAAAGATCAACTGCCAAGTGACTTCGGGTGCCGAGCATGATACAATAGCTGAGTGATATTCTGATGTTGAGTAACATAGAATTGGTCAAGTGCCAAACATCAATAAACCAATGATGCCGAGTTGCTACATTATTTGTTAAGTCAAAGATTAACCATATCAGTAGAAATAAGTTTGTTACATCAAATTTTGTGAATTAGTTGGATGATAAGGATGATGAGTAGATGTCATAGAATTTTAGGTAAACCATGCAAACCAATTCAAGGTGAATGCTAATGGATTTATCATGAAGTTTCTAGAAGAAACAATTTGGAGGGAAAACAATACCATTTTCTCAAGATCAAATTAAGATTTGAGTGGTAAGTGAAGAATAGAACTTGTATAAAAGGAGTTATAGGTCAAAGATCAAGTTTGCATGTATGAGAGGGAGTTGGTCATAAGTGTGGTCAAGCAAAGAAGCCAAGATGAATAAGAACATAGCATCAAGGATCTGAGTTGATCAAGTGACCATAGAGTGCATTGGCATAATGAGTGGAAGAATTCAAGGAGACAGATCTTGAAGGGTGAACAAGTTGTCAGCATTGCAATGGAGGAAAGCCAAGCAAAGAAAAGAACTGAAGAGTGATCTAAAATCTGCAAGGTTAGAGTTGCAATCTAACCTTGCAAGGTTAGCTTACCATTGTAATACTCTCTTACCATTGTATTAGATATTGAAATCCTACATTGACAGGTTAGCTTAACAGTTGGGTGGATAAGGCTCAGGAAAAGGATAAAGCGATCCCCAGGAGAAGGATAAAGAGATCCTTAGAGAGGGATGAAAGATTCTTTTGAGAAGGTGACTGTAAATCCCATACACTTGGGTGAGCCTAACAGCTCTATGTAAATCCTTTAATAGGGTGAGATTCCAAGTTGAATGTTCTTAAGTCCTCTAATAGGGCACACTCCTAATAGGATGTAGAAATCCTTTAACAGGGTCACATTTAACAATGTGTTGTAACCTTTAATAGGGCAAGCCTTTAACAAGGTAGACCATCAAAAGTGGTTGAAATCAATTGTGTAGTTATTTTTTGGGTACCATCTCCACCCCAATTTTACCTTCTTATTCTTGGAGGGTTTTTGGGTCATCAAAATCCTTGGTGTTATGGTGTGAAGCATGTTAGCTCTCATGGTTGTTTAATGTTTAATTGCATGCATTATAGTTTCAGTTATGTGCCATTAAGGATTAGAAGAAAAATTCTTATCGGACATTATTGGACCTTGAATAACTAATTCACCCCTCCTCTTAGTTATTCTAAAGAATTCTAACAATTGGTATCAGAGCCCACTCTGATTTGTTTCAAGGTACTAGCAGCAGAAAGATCAAGATGTCCAAGAGAGAAGTTGCCAAGCTAAACAAAGACAACTTTGCTGTATGGAAAATTTTGATGAAGGTACACCTCAGATCAATAGGTGACTATGCATAGACCTCAATCAAAGTTGATCATGTAGACCCTATAGGACCTCTCACTATAGATGACATGAGCAAGAAGAAGGAGGACAATCAAGCGATGTTAGATATTGCTTTAGCATTAAGCTATGTCGAGTATGATGACATCAAAGAATGTGGTACTACACATTAGATGTGTGAAACATTATCAAGAATCTATGGGGGAGATGCTAATGTCAAGAGAGCCAAAAGAGAGAGCCTAAGAGGAAAGTTTGATGACATGAAAATGGAAGGAGTGAATGTTGCTCAATATGGTGCAAGGATGAAGGAAGTAGTAAGTGCCATAAGAAGCCTAGATGGATAGTTAGTAGAAGAAATACTATGTAGCAAATACTTGAGAACTTTGCTTCCTATCTATGGTATAAGAGTATCAACCATCCAGGAGCTAAGGTGTGTACTAGGCAACACATTGTCATTTGAAGGAATAATTGGAAAACTCACTACTTTTGAGCTATCCATCTTTGACAACTACAAGCCAAAAAAGTTTGAATCTACATTCAATGCTAGGATGACAATAAAAGACAATGAGGAGGTGCAAACAAAGAAAAAGAGTGGAAAAGGAAAGTATGTATCTAGTGATAGCAGCACTGATGAAGATGATGTGGACCAATTGGAAGCATTACTAGCAAGAAGATTTCACAGAGGAAGAGGAAAATTCAAAGGTAAGCTACCAATCGTTTGTTTTAATTGTAATGAAGTTGGTCACATTGTAGCTAGATGCACACAAAAGAAAAACTACAAGGATGGAGGCAACCTCAAGAACAAGAAAGAGGACAACAAGAGCTACAGAGGAAAAGGAAAAAGATGCTACATTGTTGAAGAAGCCTCTGATGAGAATGATGATGAAGTAGTCTATGTGGCTATGAAAGATGAATCAGATGAAGATGAAGCAACTACCCTGGTAACCTATATGAACAAGAATGATAAATGGATCATAGATAGTGGATGTTCTCATCACATGACTGGAGATAAAATTAAGTTTATTTCCTTTACTCAATATGAAGGAAATAGTGTTAGATTTGGTAACAATGCACCATGTCAAATCAAAGGGAAAGGTAGTATCAAGCTTACTAAAAATATATCATGTGATAATGCATACTATGTTGAAGGCCTAAATTATAACTTGTTAAGTGTCTCACAGTTAGGCAACATAGGATATAAGGTTGAATTTGAAAATAGAGCTACCAAGATCTATGATTCCCAAGGAATTCTATTAGGAAAAGGTGATCAAACTAGGAGTAATTTGTTCTACCTAGACATGAAAGATGCTTCTTGTCTCATTGTTCAAATTGATGATGTATGGTTATGGAACAAGAGGCTATGTCATGTAAATTTTGACAATCTAATAAGCATCAGCAAGATGAAGAAAGTCAGAGGTCTACCAAAATTGAAGAAACCTGATAACAACATGTGCAAACAATGCCAACTAGGGAAGATGACCAAGTCAACTTTCAAAAGCAAGGCTTATACTTCTAATGAAGTATTAGAGCTAGTTCATATTGACTTGTGTGGTCCTATTGAAGTACAAAGCTACAAAGGTGATAGATACATAATGCTATTTGTAGATGACTATTTAAGCATAAAAAGAGTCATGTTCCTGAAACTAAAATCATATGCATTTCAAATGTTCAAATGGTAGTTGGCCAGAGTAGAGAAAGAGACTGGGAAGAGCCTAAAATGTCTCAAATTTGATAGAGGAGGTTAATTCACATCAAGAGAATTTGAAGAATTCTGCAATGAAAGAGGAATCAAAAGGCAGACATCAGCACCTAGGACTCCACCTTAGAATGGTATAGCAGAGAGAAAGAATAGATCAGTTATTGACTATGCTAGGACCTTGATGATGGAGAAAAATGTTACACTCAAGCAATGGAGAGAAGCTATAAGTATTGAAGTCTACACACTCAACAGAGTTCAAGTCAAGAAAGGTACTAATGCAACACCTTTTAAATTATGGTATGGGCATTCTCCTAATGTAAAACATTTCAAAATATTTGGATGCAAATGCTATATATATAAAGAGTCTAGAAATAGAAAGTTTGATGCAAAGAGTGAGGAAGGAACATATCCTAGTTATTCTACTAGAAGCAAAGCTTATAAGTGCTTGAATGTTAATACTAACAAAGTAGTAGAAAGCACAAATGTGAAATTTGATGAGCTTGCAAAAGTTCAAAGTGTTGAGAACACTAAGAAAGTAGAAGAATATAAGATATTTGTATACTTTTATGAAGGTATACCTAATAATGGTGAAGTTGCAACGCAGAATTACAATCAGCAATAAAATCTAGCATCTGCTGAGTCACAGATAGTGAATACCAAATAGTAGACACATTTAGAAGCCGAGCTACAAAATACAGAGAATGTTCATTTAGATTCTAAGAACAGCCAACAAGAAGAAAATGAACATATACCTAATGAAAATATGCATGAGGATTAAAATTCTAAAAGATACAGCATCCAGACAAGGAAAGAACTAGTATTGGCAAAGTATTTAAGAAGAAATCATTGTACATATCAAATTATTGGAAACAAAGAGGCAAGACCAATGACAAGGAATAGATGCAGAAGTGATACATGTCTGCTTAGCAAAATGGAATCAAAAATAGTAAGTGAAGGTATAAAAGATGATGACTAGTAAAATTCTATGAAAGAAGAAATAGAACAAATTGAGAAGAACAAGGCATGGACCTTAGTCTTAAGATCAGTTGATAAGAATGTGATTGGAACTAAGTGGGTGTTCAGAAACAAGTTAGATGAGAATGGTGAAATCACAAGGAACAAGGCAAGACTAGTCCGTCAAGGGTATGCACAAGAAGAAGGGCTAGACTATGGAGAAACTTTTGCTCCAATTGCTAGAATAGAAGGAGTAAGGACCTTACTAGCATATATGCAGCCTTCAAAGGATTTCAAGTCTATCAAATGGATGTAAAGTCTGCATTTATGAATGGTATACTTGAAGAAGAAGTCTACATAGAGAAACCAAATGGATTTGTTGATGAAACTAACAAAAACAAGCTATGCAAATTGCATAAGGCTCTTTATGCATTAAAGAAAGCCCCTATAGCTTGGTATGAGAGACTTCACAAGTATCTAGTGCAAATAGGATTTGAAAGAACTGATGATAATAGCAACAGGTATATCAAATCAAAAGAAGGTAAGGATAACATTGTATGATATAGTTTTTGGTGGAAAGGAAGCACTTTAAAAAAATTTTGTGACAAAATGAAACATGAGTTCAAGATGTCAATGTTTAGAGAAATCAAGTTCTTTGTAGGATTGCAAGTACATCAACTAACATGGCATATTTGTGACACAATCAAAATAAATCAAGGAGATACTCAAGAAGTTTGGATTGGAAGACTCCAAACTAGTCAACACACCAATGCCAATAGGACATAAGCTATCTAAAAATGATGAATCAACTTAAGTCAATCAAACAGTGTACAGATCCATGATTGGAAAACTACAATATGTTGTACATAGTAGACCAGACATAGCATTAATAGTTGGAATAGTGGCTATATTCTTTGCTAATCCTAGATAAAATCATCTCATGGCAGTAAAAAGGATAATGAGGTATCTCAAAGGAACTGATGATTTTGGCCTATATTACAAAAAGAATGAGAAGTTTGAGCTTAATACATACATAGACGTAGATTGGGGAGGCAACATTGATGATAAGAAAAGCACAAGTGGACAAGCATTATTCTTAGGTAAAAGGCTAGTTACTTGGACTAGCAAGAAACAAACATGCACATCTCAGTCCACTACATATGCAGAATATGTGGCAATAGCAGTCAATTGCACAAGCATTGTGTGGCTTAAACATCTATTGAAAGGAATGAAAGAAGAGGTAACCAAACTTGTGATACTATATTATGATAATACAAGTGCTATAAACATATCCAAGAACCTAGTAATGCATGCAAAAACCAAGCATATTGCAATCAAGTATCACTATGTTAGACAATTGGTGGAAGACAAACAACTGAAGATGGATTACATTCACACAAAGGAACAAACTGCATATATCTTTACCAAACCATTGCCCAAGGATGCTTATGAATATCTTAGAGGCAAGTTGGGGGTAATACCCCTAACTCAAGTAGTCTAAAACAACACAGAAGCTGCCCTACATCAACAGGAACAAATCATTGAAATATCTTAAGAGTGATGTAGAGGATATCAATAGGAACAAAAATTCCAGATCAGTCACAAGCATGGTGATAGAGGGAGAAAACATGAGATGCAAAGCTTATATTTAGCATGTTGAAGATGTTACATCTTTGGCATTTATGTCAAAGAGGGAGATATATGCAAAATTTATCAATACAAAGTATGAGGGAGATATATATGAGAGATGCATATGAAAGAGGGAGATTCAGAAGAGAAAAGAATCAGCAAGCAGCTATGAAGGATCAGGAATACAAAGTAAGGATGCAGTAGTCCAGAGGGAGAAGCAAAACAAAGGATTCAATTTGATTCATTTTGTAACGTATGTAATTTTGATGGTAACTAACTTGATCAATTGATCAGTTTGGTTTGCCATCAATGGCAAAGAGGGAGATTGTTGGAAATGATTGAAATGATCATGAATGAAGAATAATGGAACTAGTAAAGAATGCTTTCAATAATTGTTTTATCATTGATGTCAAACTTGCTACTTGCAGAAATGACAATTGCTTAAGTTATCCAAATACTATCAATTGGTTGATTTTCAAGGAGGTGGCAATCAATAAGATGTAACTAGAGTACCTAGAGAAAGGTTGAAGTTATGATGTTGTAATAAAGTATAAGGATCAGCTAAGCCATTGATGACATAGTGTATTTATGACATACTCTAAGAGGTTGGACACACTAAGACACATCAAAGATGTAAGGTTTAACTAAGTCATTTGTAAAGCCTAACTAAGTTCATTGGAGAAAGCTAAGCAAGCTAGTTAGAGCCAAATAGATTCTCGGTTGAAGCCGATCAAGTTCAACTTTAGTGTGTGTTGAGTGATCTTCAGGTGCCAAGCAACCTTTAGGTGTGAAGTGAAGATCAAGTGCCGAGTGATCTTCAAGTGCCGAGCAGCCTTTAGGTGCCAAGTCAAGATCAAGTGCCAAGTGACTTTGGGTGCCAAGCATGATACAAGAGCTGAGTGATATTCTAATGCCAAGTAACATAGAATTGGTCAAGTTTTGAGCATCAGTAAACCAATGATGTCAAGTTGCTACATTATTTGTTAAGTCAAAGATTCACCAGATCAATAGTGATAAGTTTGTTACATCAAATTTTATGAATTAGTTGGATTATAAGGATGATGAGTAGATGTCACAAAAGTTTTGGTAAACCATGCAAACCAATTCAAGGCAAATGCTAATGGATTTATCATGAAGTTTCTAGAAAAAACAATTTGGAGGGAAAACAATACCATTTTATCAAGATCAAATTAAGATTTGAGTGGGAAATGAACACAACTTCTATAAAAGGAGTTATAGGTCAGAGATCAAGTGCAGATGTATGAGAGGGAGGTGGTCATAAGTGTCTTTGATCAAAGAAGCCTAGAGGAGTAAGAATAGAGCATCAAGGCTCTGAGTTGATCAAGTGACCATAGAGTAAATTAGCATGACAAGTGGAAGAACTCAAGGAGAAAAACCTTGAAGGGTGAATAAGCTGTCAGCACTGTAAGGGAGGAAAGCCAAACAAAGAAAAGAACTAAAGAGTGATATGAATTCTACAAGGTTAGAGTTGCAATATAAACCAGGTCAAAACCCTTCTAATACTCTCTTACCATTGTATTAGATATTGAAATCCTACATTGATAGGTTAGCTTAATAGCTAGGTGGATAAGTTATCTTAAGTCCTCTAATAGGGCACACTCCTAACAGGGTGTAGAAATCCTTTAATAGGGTCACATTTAACAATATGTTGTAGCCTTTAACATGGTGGGCCTTTAATAGGGCAGACCATCAAGAGTGGTTAAATTCAATTGCACAGTTGTTTTGTGGGTATCATCCCCACCCCAGTTTTACCTTCTTATTCCTAGAGCCTTTCTAGGTCATCAAAATCCTTAGTTTTATGGTGTGATGCATGTTATCTCTTATGGTTGTTTAATGTTTAATTGCATGCATGATAATTTCAGTTATGTGCCATTAAGGATTAGAAGAAAAAGTTGTATCGGACATTATTGGACCTTGAATAATTGATTCACTCCCCCTCTTAGTTATTCTAAAGAATTCTAACAAGGTTATCTCATTTTCTCCACTTTATGAGAGATTACATTTCATGTATTGCATTTCATATTGTACATGGGTATCTAAAATGGCCTAGTAGTTGGGACCCATCTTACATTGTGAGTTTAAGTGCATTCCCCTAAGTTGGACTTGGGTGGTCGGGGTGAGTGTGGTGGGTGTTGGTGTAATTAAATATTCACTAATTACAATTACTTAAGCTTACCTAGGATAATGTATTTCATAGTAGTTTGTGATTAAGAAACTTGGGAGTTTGCACCACAATTAAACACATGGTGTAGGAGAATTCCACTCTAGGTGGTCATAGTTGTTATCTCATTCCATCTTTAGTGTACATATCACATTACCATCCTTATCATTGCACATACTTCATTAAATAATGGAGGATTATCCACCTTTGGTGGAAATGTGATTCCACCTTGTGTGGGTGATATCTTATCTTCTCCTTATCATTGTCTCTTATCACCTCTCCTATATAAGGAGGCCTATTATGTACATTTCAAATCAATCCATTGGATGCCAATAAAATCCATTATCAATAATAGAACTCTTGCATCTTCATGCAATTGTCTTGCCAATCTCTTGTGGAAGTTATCTTGGTCTTTCATTTGATCCTGGGGGTGTTGTAGAGTCACCTAAAACTCTAAAAAAAGGTACATTCTTTCTTACTAAATTTGACCTTGAACCAGTGAAAGATTCTTTTGATAATGAAAGATGGATTGAAGTAATGAATGAAGAGATAGAACATATAGAAAGGAATAAAACTTGGACTTTTGTTCCTAGACTTAAGGTTAAAATTGTAATTGGAAAAGTGGGTTTTCAGAAATAAGTTGAATGAAGATGGAGAAGTTTCTAGAAACAAAGCAAGTTAAGTATACAAAGGATATTGTCAAGAAGAAGGTATCAATACTACGTTGATTTTTTTCTTCTGTTACAAGATTAGGTGTGAGGACTTTAATTTCTTATACTGCACATAAAGGATTTAAAGTTTATCGCATGGATGTGAAATCTATATTCTTTAATAGAATTCTTGAAGAGGAAGTCTACACAGAACAACCAAAAGTTTTTTAGATCTGAGCAAAAAGGATATGGTTTGTAAACTACACAAAGCATTGTATGGTCTCAAGAAATCTCCTAGAGCTTGGTATGAAATACTTCATAACTACTCAATGAAGATTGATTTTCAAAGGGAAAATTATAACATTAGCCTATACATCAAAGAAGGAATGTACTGGAAATGATGATTTGTGCAAGTTATTTTTAGAAGAAATGAGTAAGGAATTTGAGATGCCCATTTTTGGAGAGATAAAATTCTTTGTTGGATTGAAGATTCAATAGAAGAAAGATGGTATCTACATTACTTAAGCTAAATATATCAAGGAGATATTAAATAATTTTTGAATGGAAGATTCAACACCAGTTAGAACACCTATGCTTAATGGACATAAGATTTCCAAAAATGATGATTCCAAGGAAGTAGATCACACTGCGTATAGATCAATGATGTGAAAACTATAGTTTGTTGTATATACTAGGCTTGATATTGCTCTTGCAGTTTGTATGGTGGGAAGATTCTCAACTAATCCAAAAAAATCATATGATAAAAATAAAAAGAATCATGAGTTACCTAAAGTGTACTAAAGACTATGGATTATGGTACAAGAAAGGAGACAATTTAGATTTGAAATCCCTCACCGATGTTGATTGGGTAGGAAGTGTTGATGATAGGAAGAGCACCAATCATGTAGTGTTGTTTCTTGGTAAATGACTAGTGTCTTGGGAAAGTAAGAAGAAAAACTACATTTCTCGATCTACAACAGAAGAAAAATATGTTGCAGTAGTAGTTGCTCCAATTTTTTTGTTTCAAACAACTACTAGTAGGTATGAAGGTAGAGATCAAGGATCAAGTGGTTATCTTCTATGATAAAACCAATGCAATTAATATGTGATAGAATCTTGCGATGCATACCAAGACCAAGAACATTGCACTCAAATATAAGTTTATGAGTGAATTGGTGCAAGATAAAGAGGTAAGATTGGAATATTGAATACTAAAGAAAAAATTACAGTTATATTCACAAAGTCATTACCTGAGGATGCATTTTTGTATCCAATAGGTAAGTTAGGGGTTGTTCTCCTATCTGAAGTTCACTAAATAAAGTGCAGTGATGCATCAACTAGTACATGTTTAAGATCATTCAAGTTGATGTGAAAATAAAAGGGTATATTGCATATGAATCTATACATGAGGTACATTGATATTCACTGAATATTATCTTTGGTATAAGATGTCAAAGAGGAAGAGTTCTCTCATAACGTTAGAGAAATTTTATGTCTACAAGGGAGAGTTTTCTATCATGTCACAAAAAATTATGCTTTAAAAAATCAAAGAGGGGGAGATCAATCATATATAAGTTAAAGATGTCAAAGAGGAAGAACTTGGTCTGATAATCAAAGGGACAGAGTTTGCTAACAAAGGGAGAAAATAAATTCAGAGGGAGTTCACACTAATAGAGGGAGCTCTCATGCATGAGAATCTTAATGAAACTAAGGATATTACCTGTACTATTATTTTGGTCCAAAATTTCATTTTATTATGACATGTTGTGTTGCCATCAACATGAAAGAGGGATATTGTTGAAAATAATTGGTTAATTGTGTATTTTGTTGGATGTTACACAAAATGTCATATCTTTACTAGTTAGTGTATGTCAAGCTCACTTGGTTAATGAAGGAAACTTGGATGGAACCAATGTTAACCAAGATCACTTTGTTACCAAAGGGAGTTCACAAAGATACAGTGTTAATCGAGTTCACTTCGTTAACAAAGGAAAATCTTTTTAGTGTTAGTATATACCAAGCAAGGTCGACTAACGAAGGATTTTCTTGTTTTGGCATATTTGAGTTTAATGGATTTGTTTGTTTGTTCTAGCTGACTAAGGAGATGAATATTTATTATTATAACTTGTATTCAAGTCAACTTGAAAATGCATAAGGTAAAAATATAAGTTAAATTTGAGGATTGAATGTGTGCAAGTGTATGGAAGAATATAAAGTTCTTAGAGGAAGCAAATTAGAAGGATAAAAGGAATATCTTTTAGGAGCTGCAAAGATACATTCGATCAGAAGGGATCAAGTATTTGAGCTAGAATTGAGATCTAAAATTAGCAATATAGTTGCATCAAAAATTAGGTCATCTCATTGTTACTCTCTAACCATTATAATAATGATATAAATCTCTTAATAGAGTTGGCTTAACAACTATCTGTAAATCCTCTAACTAGGTGGAATTTCTAGATTCAAGTGTTTAAAGACCTCTAACAAGGCCACTCCTAACATGGTGATTAAATCCTCTTATAGGGCCATACCTAATAGTACATTTTGCAACCTTTAACAAGATTGGCTCCTAATAGGGCTCACTTTAGAAGAGTAAAAAAGAGTAACTAGTTACAATTGGTGGTTTTTCCCAAATTGGGGTTCCATGTTAAATCTAGGTGTCTCTTGTGTTAATGCTATTTATTTTATGTGTATGCAACTGAGTCAAATAAGGTTAATTATAGATACTACCTTAACTTCTTTATGTTTAGTATTTTTTGAGTTGCAATTGTTATTTCAATGATTATTGAGCTAAAAAATATTATCAATATTAACAGAGTGCCTATTAGTTTATCAAGCTACAATATTTTTATATAAAGTTAATGTTTTGTACTGACATCTAAGAGATCTAGGATTCATTTTAGTGGAAACTAATTCACCCCTCCCCTCTCAGTTACTCCTCTTATATTTCCAACAAAACCAAGATCTGTAAAGAAATATTATACAAACCAAAGTAGGAACAAATCTTGCATTGCTAACTTATTGTTAGAATGAATAGATTTACCATTGCACCAAAAGATTGACCTACCAATACCTGATACAACCAATAGCATTATAGAATCATAGGAGGTGGTTAAGCCATGTCATGAATCTTGTGAGGGGTGTTGGCCCATTACAAAAAATCTCCCTCCCAACATCACTCATCATGGGTTGCAGGATTCAAAAATTTGATAAAGATTTGATACCAATTGTTAGAAAGGATAGTGTTTTTGTTGCCCCAAAAGATCGACCTATCAATGTTTGATACAACTAATAGTCTAATAGAACCACTAGAGGTAGTTAAGCCATTTTGTGAATCCAATGAGGGATTTTGGCCCACTACCAACACTCGTCACTATTAAAATCCCTCACTAAAATGTGTATCTAAGATATCCATGACATCATGATGAAAAAATTTCCTCTAACTATGAGAATCAAACAATGCATCAAATCATCAAAGAACTCAAAGTGTACATCATAAGCTCCTCAAAATAAACCAAATAATCATGATCCTTAGCGAAGATGATATACCACCATAACAAATTAGGAATCCAAACTAATGAATATCAAGGAGGTACCTCTATATCCAAGCATGTCATGCTAGAAACTATGGAACCATGATCACATCCATGAATTGAGAGTTTAACTCTCAATGTGTCCAACTTGTTAGGATACAATAGTCAACCACAATTTTCCACCATGACTATACCTGGTAACAACATCTCATTCACTTCTACATGAAGAAAAATCAACAAATCCCTTGACTAAGGGCATAGACAACCCAAATCAAGGCCACCAATCTGAATATGCATTACTAATGAAAGATCAATGAGAAAAGAAAACTCATATACAAGCCATAAATGCAACCTGTATGTATAGACCACTTAAAATGCACCACAACTTGTATATTTGACAAATCATCAAACATATCCAAAATAAATGCTGATAACCATATTATCATGAGACCAATCTAAAATATGAATTGAGTATACAATGAGATTGGATCCAAATATCCAAAATATACAATTTCATGGACTCACAATGTTATCATAGTCAATATATATCATAAACCATTTATATCAATATATCACCAAATAAATCATGAAAAACCTACATGAAATATGAACCAATGTGTAGATCTCACCAAGACTAAGATTTTAGTTTGTGGTGACTAATTAGGGAAGTAATATACATACTTCATAAATTCTTTGCAAGTGAGGGTCTTACAACGGGTCTTGCTAAAATCC
Source organism: Cupressus sempervirens (assembly GCA_028749045.1). NCBI lineage: Eukaryota > Viridiplantae > Streptophyta > Pinopsida > Cupressales > Cupressaceae > Cupressus > Cupressus sempervirens. Next base: position 957,385,269 of record CM053787.1, on the reverse strand, counting down.
TTAAGCTATAATGGATTGGATAATGTCCACTAGTATTCCTAAGGTTCATAGTTTCATGGATTTAGTGGGATACTACTTTCAATTTGTTAAGGGTTTCTCACATATGGCTCCCCCTATCACTTATCTTCAATAGAACGGGAAGAAGTACATGTAGACCACTCATTGTGAGTCAACATTTGAGGCTCTTAAGAAGTGATTGACCATTATGCTAGTCGTTGCAGTGCCTAATCCTCTGGGTGATTTCATGGTGTGCATATATGTGTCATTAGAGGGAATGGGGATAGTGTTATTGCAGGATAGTCAAGTAAGTACATTTGAGTCTAGGAAGGTCAAAGATGATAAGATAAACTACTCCACTCATTATTGGGATTTAGCAGTATTTTTGCATCTTCTTGTGTACTAGAGTCATTTCCTTTTGGTACATGGGTTTGAATTGTCTAGTTTTCATTGTAGCTTGCAATATATCTTTACTCAATTGAACTTGAATACAAAATAGCATTGTTGGGTGGATTTTTTGTGTGATTATTATTTTCATGTCCATTACATATAGGGTAAAGAGAGTTTGCATTGATTCCTTGAGTTGAAGGCATGAGACTTTGGTTTTATCCTTGGGAGTGCATCATTGTAGTCATATCTTAGAGGATTTTTCTAGTGACACATGGTGTGAGGAGGTTAGAGTAGAGATTGAGTATGGATGTACCCTTAAGGGGTGGTTTTCTATCTATTCTTTAGAACTTGATGGACTATTTTAGTGGTTAGAGGATATTTATGCACCAATGTCAACATATCCTAGTGTCCAAAAGATGCATTCCCACCTTAGAAACTTGTACTTTTGTGAAGGGAATAGGTCCAAAGTATTTTATTTTTTCTCTTGATGTCTTGAGTTTCATAGGGTGAAGGCAAAGCATTAATATCATACCCATATGTTGCAACCACATTCCACTCTTGAGTCAAAGTGGGATATAGTATCCATTGATTTTTTTATGAGGTTTCCTTTTTTTTTATCTCATCTTCATGATGTTATTATGGGGATAGTGGACAAGTTGTCCAAGGTAACACAATTTTCACCCATGAGAGCATTCTCAACAGTTGTTTTGGTGGCTCATGTTTTCTTATAGGATATTATTTGATGAATTAGGATCTCTCATATGACCACTTTGGTTAGACATCTAAATTTTACCTCAACAATGTGGACATCTCTCAAGCATGCTTTGGGTCCAAAGAATAATTTTAGTTTGACATATCACCAAGAGACAAATGGACACATTGATAGATTGAACTAGGTTATGGAGGACATTCTTTGCATGTATGTGATGGAAAAAAAAGAAAAGTGGGAGAATTATTTGTACATGGTAGCATTTTTTTATAACAATAGGTACCATGATTCTCTTGGTATGTCACCTTTTCAGGCCTTGTATGGTAGACGATTTTGTATCTCATTGAGTTGGAATCAATTAGAGGACTGAGTAGTTTTTCATATAGAGATAATATTAGATATGGAAAATAAGGTTGTTTGTATTAGTAGAATATTTTTTTACCTCCTATGATAGGGAGAAGAAGTATGCGAATTTTCATAGATTGGATTGCCACTTTTCAATTGGCGACCCAATGTTTTTGACACTACATCTTCGAGAGAGCCCCATCTTTAATGGAAGAGGCTCTAAGTTGGTACCACATTTTGTAGGGCCTTTTGAGATCTTAGAGAATATTGGACCTATTCCTTATTTCCTAGCATTTCCATCTATCTTATCACACATAGATGATCTTTTTCATGTTTTTTTTTGAGTTAGTATATTGCTGATGTGACCCATGTACTTGATTGGGATGCCTTATAGGTCAAGGATGGGAAACTTTGTTTGGAGCCCATTTACATCCTTCAACATAGGATGTTGAACCTTAGAGTTTAGTACATAGAGAAGGTAAGGTTCTATTGAGACACAAATGTTTCAAGACTTCAACTACTTGGGAGGATGCCACACAGCTAAGAGAGATGTGCCCCTATCTTTTTTAGGCTTCCAATCATAAACCCATAACTAGTGAGCGAGGATGTAGTGAGGTCTCCCATATTTTTATTAAGTATCTTAGTGTATTTTGATTTGATGACACTTTATGATATTCTTATTTATGTTCATTTGAGATTCTTCAATGATTTTACATTATTTTGATTACCAGTATCGTAGATGTTAGATGCTACATTGTTTAGTTCAAGATCATATCTCCATGATGATTCTGGTGATGCGATATGATGCCTTATGATGAAATTTGGTTATTTTGTATTGAGATATAAATTTTATTTATGGATATATGATGGACCTTACTAGATTACGGCTAATCTATTTGTGCTACAAATATTTATATTGTTCTAGTAGTATAATTTTACTATGATGCAAATGAATGATTTAAATAGGTTATTGTAATGAAATTAATTAAATGAGTATTCACATGATTTTGTGCATTATTGATTCATCTATATTTTAATTGTGTATCTACACTTTATCATGTCATTTATTGTTCAAGATTTACATCCCTAATAGTGACATGTTCAGTAGTGGTTTCACCATTCATACCTAGCCAATGTCATCCCTGTATAGGTGATATCTCCTATTTAATGAAAATAATAAACTCTCAAATTAAGTGGTAAATATGGATTCACTATAAAAAATTTATTGGACCTATAATCATTTTTGTGCACTTAGAAATTTGCAGTGGTTGCGAACATTATTAAAAATTCTAATTTAATTAGTTAAAGATAAATTGATATTTGATTTAAATTTATTCTATATTATCAACAACTTTACCATAGTTAAATTCCATTTAGCTAGGATTACTATATTTATTTGAGTTTAAAATGGGACTTAGTTCATTTATATTATTTATTTTTCCCTTTATATATTTATTTGTTCATAAGTGCATATATGGCTGAAAAGTGAAATAATACTTGACTTCTCACTTTTGGATTAGGAATTTTGAAGAAAAATCCACCAAACCCTTGGTGAGAATTTAAGAGATTTTTTTGTTGTGGGCACTATACTCATGGGATCCATTTGAGAGTAGGATCATTCAATTCAAAGTAGAGAAATTCATCTTTCCCAAGTATTTTAGCACTATTGGTGTCTCAATTATTTTTTGGCACCTATTACCATTTTAGTCCATGTGCCTGTCAAGCATTAGCTTCCTATTTTATTAGTTTGGACTCATCTTCATTTCTATTTTTTGATTTATTTTTAGTTTGTGGATGAGAAATGTTGTTCCCCTCTATTTTCATAAATTAATTTCACCCAATTGAGTGGGAATGAGTAATTAGGTGTTCTTGTATGTTTTAATTTAGAATTTTGTACTGTTAACCTGCTCATTTTGGTCTACAAACTTGGAATTTAGTTTTTAATAATTTTTTGGAGATTTTACCCCTATTTGAGAAAAGATAGTTTTTTTTTCAATTTTCAACAACTTTTTTATTAGCAAGTTTTACATTGTCCCATTTTTCATTTCACCCAACTTTCTTGGGTGGTCACTAACTTTGGTCATGGATTTAGAATGAATACTAGGCTTCCAATATAACTATGATTTTACATTTTTTCATTTGGATTTATGTCAAATCTGTGCTCGTAGCAATATGCTCGACTGAATGTGTTTTTTTTACAACATGAGTTTTCTTGTTTCTTATCCAACCCTTGTTTATCTATGATTATATTGTGGATGTTTGGCCCAAACTTAAGCACATTAGGATGCATATGATATGATCTTATGAGAGGTGAACTCCAAGACATAAACTGACAGAGTGATTTTTAATTCATAAGATGGGTTGGGAATTTGTATTTCCTATGGGCAATCATCATGTGATGAGCATGGGTATGTAGGGTAGATGTGTGGAGTGGATTCTCTCCTATACCCTGGGGTCACTAGAATTCCAACATGGTAACATGAAGAAATTATAATAAGTTATAAGCAAAATTAATAATGGGGTAATAAAGATTAATGATTAGAAAAAAGAACACATGAACGGTGCCTTGGATTTTCTAGCAATAGTCAAAGTCATTCATCAGAAAGGAAACCATATAAATCCTATTTCATCTCCACCTACTTATCATTGGTCTCCCAATAATTCTTAGTGTGCATTAGATAGAGGGTTGTGGCTTCTAATTGCATGATAAAAATTGAGAAATTATCTACTTTATCAAACTTATCCTCTAGGTCCTCATTCCATTTAACTAACTTTGCAATTAATTTTTCCAATTTATCCACCACTTGATTTCCCTTCTCTATGTTCTCATTCTTGGAAGAAGTTTCTTTATGATTTTTGTGGTCTTCCCTTACCAATCCTTAGCCTCTTGTTCTCTCTAGATGATATTCAGCTATGCATTGGTACCCAGATTACGCATTTTAATAGGTGATGTAACCATACCATTATCGACATTCTCTAGTTTTCTAGAATATGAGGTAATAGTTTTAAATGTGTTAAAAACCTTAGAGGGAAAAGGCATAGATTCCTTCATAGTTTCAATTTTATCTTCACTTTCTACTTCTTCTTCTTCCTATTCCACATAGTTCCTTCTAGTGGCCTTATGTTTGGGATGAGGCCCATGCTTTCCCCTAGAACTATCTAGATTGGTTATGGCAGGGTTGGTCAAGGGAGCTTTCTCTCTCATTCTTTTTTTGGCTAGTTTTTACTCATACTCTTGGTTACACTTTTATCAACATCTAGAACTTTAGTTTTTCCCTCCTTAATTTTCCTAGCCATAGTCATGGGCTTCTCTTTGGAGGTGGGTTTAGGAGGGGACGAGGGGCTTTGAGAATTTATTTTTAGAGGGTAAGGGAAAATCCTCTAAATTTGAGGGTGGAGGAATTTATAAAATTTAAACAAATGGAACATCAAGGCTTGATGGTATACAATGTATTTTTTTACCCTCTTTTCATTTTTCCCTTATGTTTCAAACATAATCTTCCATGGAGTGTAATAGGAAACAAGGAAAATAAATCCATTATTTTTTATGGAAATAATTAATTAAAGGAAGATGATAGTAATAGAAAATCTCAACTCTTTTTTGAAGGGTGACCTAGTGCATAATAACATAGAAGACCATATTCCATGGCTCTGGAAACTTCTCACAATAAAACCCAACATGAAAGAGGACATGGGATTCATTCGAGTGGAAGAAAATAATGAGGCTTACTTTATCTTTAAACCTTGGTTGTTTCCTCCATGACTGCCATTCTAGAGAGAGGTCAGTGGCATTGTCTATCAGTTCTTCCATGATCTCAAAGTGACTCCATCAATTATGACCGATTATTTCTTCCAAAAATTAAGAAATTTCTAATGAACCATCTCCTCATGGCCCTTAATGCTTTCAATAAACAAAATAAATCTTCCCTCATTCAAATAGGATTATTCTACTTTGTCATCCCTAACAACTTTCTCAATTATTGGTTGTTCAAGTTTTTAATTTGCCCCTTCCATAACCTCGTCGTCATCCAAATCAACCACCAACTCCTTGTCTCTATCATTAATCTCAGTCATTTTGTTCTCCTCATACATAATGAAAATTTTAGAATAAACTAGAGACAAACCCTTGAAAATCATGCAATATCTTTTACATCTAAAAGAGCTCCAAATCAATAGAGGCTTTTTGGATATTGTAGCGATTAAGAAAAAATCAAGAGGCCAAATCATCAAATCCTCATGACATCACATTAACTCCTTGTCTCATTATTTGTAAGCCCATCTTAGGTGATGTAAAAAATGGGTATGTGTAGGATCATGGTGTGCCAAAAAGTGGTGATCTAAAAAATCTATAGTTCTAAAATATCTCAAACCATTTCAAAATCTATTCCAACATTTTTCCAACCCACCCTGACACTAAATGAAAATAATTAATATCTTTATAATTTCTACTATATTTTTTGATACCAAACCTATATGGTCGACTTAAAAAAATCCTAAAAATCTGCTTTTGGCCTATCTTTATGTGATTTTTACTTTTAACATGTAGCTGCCGAGTTTTTTTTCACCAAAATTTCATGAAATTAAAAGGTTTTCTTAAGAATGTTCTTATCTTTCCATAAATGTAAGGTTTGTCAAAGTATAAGTTTAGTAAGTAATTATTACTTATTTTCTAATGGAGTTATGTATAAAGTGCTAACTGACACACTACTTGAAAAACAACTATAACTTTTAAATGGTACAACATTTTTTAAATCCAAAAGATGCATCACATTCTATGTTTCTTCGACTATAAGGAAAAAATGAAAATTTGAATTTTATAGAGTTTTGAATTAGTTAAGGTGGTCAGATATGAGAGTTTTTTATTCCAAAAATACTAAAGTCAAAAATTATTTAATTAATATTTATTTAGAATAAAAATACCCAAAAATATGTGTCACATCTAGGCATGAGTCTACTACTTATATCTAGAATATTATTAAAAAATATTATCATTTGATTTTGATTAAGGTGGTCAAACATATATCTACTTCTTATTTGTGTTCTATAATTTTTGTAATATTGCATTAAAATTCAAAATTTTGACTGATCAATTTCTATTTTTTTGAGATAATTTCTAGTAGTTTAGAAACTAGATTCAATTCGCTAGAGATTCTTTTCTCTCAACATTTTGATATACAGTTAATAACAAGTAGAAAATTGCACGTCAAGTTGACATAACCCTGATTTTTTTTTTTATTGCCACTTAAGGGCATAGTTTGGTTGACCATGATCTTGCAAATACCCAAATATCCTAAAATTTCATTTGGAGTATCAATTTTCCTTTTTCCATTAAGAATAATGATTACCATTCGTTCACAAGGATTAGCACTAAAATTAAAGGCTTCCTCTAAAATTATCACCATCATATCCCACCTGAATAAAATAATAAGATAATTTCAAAAAAACTATACCCATCATGGATGGATGACCCTTGTCATATTCCAACCTACACAAGATAGTTTAAATGACTCTTTATGGATGAATGATTTGATCACCACTAGGAGATCTTGCTTATCCCACCATAATTTATCATTAACCATACCATCTTCATATCTCACTAGGATCTTTACCACTCGGTTCCCTTCTCTATAGATATATTGTATTATTATATCATTAAGAAAATTCATTATGCATTGGGCCTCTCTGATAATAAATGTGGCATTCTAGCTCATCTTATTCTCTCCCTTATCAGCTTTAATGACTATCATAGAGTCTCCCTCCACAATCAAATTTTAAATTCCCATGCTCATAGTTAATTGAACCCCACACAGAAGCCCAATCATCTCACGTTAATTGTTCAAGACATTAACACATTTCCTAAAGTATCCCCTAATTCCAATATCTAGGAAATTTTGGATTATTTTTCTTGTAGTGGCTCCTTCTACTTGCTTAGATACATCAAATTTCAACTTCAATACATTTTTTGGGGGGAAAGGATGGCTGCCATTTAGTTTGCATTCTTTCGCTTATCTTAGACTTATCCATTCTCTCACATGGCTTTCTCAAAGCAATTTGGGGTTACGGAGGGGGTTTCACAAGTAACTGGTTGTTTTATCAAATTTATGTTTTCTCATTTTGACTTCCTAAATTAGAGAAATGTCCATGTTATGATATTTTTGTTTGAAAAATAAATTCTAATGATATTCCTATGGGGGAGTATTGAAGATGATTATATGTTACATTCATGACTGTGTGTATCATTAATGTCAACATAGTAATTTTATGTGATATTTGGTAGAAGAACAAAGGTAAAGATTAAGTTGGTAAAGATAGATCATTGATTATTTTTACTAAGAAAGGTCATGGGAGATACTAATGAGTATCTAGTATATGCAAATAACGTTGGGTGAAGAAATACTAAGTTTGGAAGAAGTTATGCAAGTTTTGGTGAAGACTATTCTAAGATAGAGTTTACATAGGCATGTTCTAGTAAACTTTTTATATCTCTTAGTAGATTTGTTATTTTGAGAATCAAGGTTGAAGATATATAGAAGAAATTTTTTAGACGATGTGGTTAAGCTCAATCACCATGATGTTACATGTGCAGAAAGTTATTCAAGTTGCAAAGTGACAGATTGATGTTATCAATAAGTAAAATGTATTCTTAATGAGGTCCTATAATAATTAATTGAGAAGGTGCATTATCTGACTCAAGTAATTTTTTTGTGGACTTGGTATAAAAGAAGAACATTTTCCTTTGATATTTATGGATGATAAAAGTAGAGAAAAAGATCGAAAAGAGGAGGAATTAGATTGACATGTGAAGATAAGAAGAGCAGAGTGAATTTGGAGAAAACTTCATTTCCAAGGTTTTATTTTGTCATTTGAGGTTTGGTACTTGGATCCAAGGTTCACAACCAAGTCTACAAGGTTTGAAAAGTGATTGGTCTAGTTGATAGGATAGAGGAAAGAGGATAAAGAAATACAAATAATTACTCTACAAGGAATAGTTGAGAGGTCAGTTGGAGAAGTGAAGTTCAGTGATCTTTCCTCAGAAGTTGTTTGGACAATGGGACCTTCTACCTTCTACAACTCCTAAAAGTGTTGACACAACTCCTAATATGGTTAAAATATCCTAACAAGGATTCAAAGTCTCCTAATATGGTTAAAATATCATAACAAGGATTCAAAGTCTCCTAATAGGGACTCTTATGAATGTTTTTATAGACTCCTCACAGGGTCCATCCTCAAACAAGGAATATATATATATATATATCTTTGTGGGCATCATTTCTACTAGGTTTTTCCCTCTAATGAAGAGTTTCCCTAGTTTAAAAAATATGGTGTAACTATGTACATGTATCTTGTTATGGTTGTTGTTTATTTTGGCTACATGGTTAAGATTAATTAAGATAGAAAAATGTTTTAATTAGATAACTAATTCACCCCACCTCGCCCCCCTCTCAATTATCTTAGTGGATTATTATTTCTAACAATCAGCATCAAAGCGTCAGGTCCTTCAAGATAAAGTTTAATAACTTTGGGAGATCCATGGCTAGCATATTTAGAAAGGATAGTCTAATGTTTGATTGAACAAACTAGTAAAATTGGAAGGGCAAGATGAAGACACATCTACTGTGTATGGGTCCATGATATTGGCTTTTGACAAAATCTCAAAAGACAATTGTTGATATAAATAAGCTGGAATCTTGGACTGAGGAACATAGAGAAATTTTCATGTGCAACATGAGATCTAGAGAAGTACTATTGTCTACACTTCCTAAAGAAGAGTACAACTAGGTAAAAGAACTTGATACTTCTCATAAGATTTGTAAAGCTTTGGAAACTTGATTTGAATAGGATGAACATGGATTTGTGCATTTCAAGATGCTAAAATGATGGAAGATGAATCTATAAGAAAATATGTTGGCATAATATCATAAATTACTACATGCATCATATCTCAAGAAGGACCTAAGGAAGATATTGAAGTGGTTTGGAAGATATTGAAGAGTTTAACACCACCATTTAGGCTGGTGGTTCAAATGATATAGTTGCTAATCCCCTCTAATGAATATTTCACCAAGAAAACATTACTTGGGATACATGAACCAGCTTAGAATGAGCTTAGATAGTCTATAGAATTGTCTAGAATAGAGATAACTTTTAGTGCCTTAAACATTTGAAGTTATATGTCAAGGAGCACAAGTGCTAGAGGAGACTTTTCTAGTAGTAGTAGATCTGACAAGGACAAAAAGATAGAAGAAGGAGTGAGGCTTCTTGTAAGGAGAGAGAAAGATGGTAAGAAAATCTATAAATGTTGGACATGTAATGAGTTTGGTCATTATGCATCTATGTGTCCTAAAAGACATAAAATGTATAGAAGAAAAGTGCAAACCTAGAAGAGATAGAGATTGTTTGCATATCAATAAAGAAGATGAATTAGATGAACAAGAAATAAGTTCTAATGATGATGAAATAAGATTTATGGATATTAAAGAAGGAAGTCTAGAAAAAGTAGCTTTGGTATCAGAAGTTGAAAACAAATCTAATTGGATAATTGACAATGGTTATTCACATCATATAACTGGTAATATGAACAATTTTTTTTAAGTCAAAAGTCATGATGAACGCATTGTTAGATTTGGGAAAAATGCAACTTGCCATGTTAAAGGTATTGGATCTATAACTCTTAATGGTAAGACTAACACTCAAGATGTATACTTTGTTGATGGATTAAAACACAATCTTTTGAGTGTTGGACAACTAGTGGATAAAGGTTATCTATTGTAGTTCATAGAGAAGACATGCATGATCAGAGACAAAGATCAAAAGGTAATCAGAATAGAAACTAGGTCTAGAGGTAATGTATTTCAATTGAATCTCACTAAAATGACATGTTTGGTTGCAAAAGTAGATGATAGTTGGTTATGACATAAGAGATTTTTTCATATCAACTTTGACAAAATTGTGAGAACTAGTAAGTTGTTTGCAATTAAAGATTTGTGTAAGATTATAAAGCCTACTAAGATAGTTTGTAAGGAGTGTGTATTGGAAAATTATAATAGAGCTTCTTTTTTCTAGCAAGAAGTTTACTACTACAAAAAAGTTGTACACACAAATATTAGTGGTCCTAAAAAGACATAAGAATTCTATGGTGAAAGATATTTTATGATTATTTTTGATGGTTTTTCTAGAATGATGTGGGTTGTATTTCTTAAAGAGAATTATGAGGAATTTGATAAGTTCAAGATATTCATGAATAGAGTTGAGAGTGAGTCAGGTATGAAGATTAAATGTTTAAGATTAGATAGAGGAAGAGAGTTTAATTCAAATGAGTTTAACATATTTTGTGAAACCAATGGAATCAAAAGACAACTTTCAACTCCTAGAACCCCTCAAAAAAATGGCATTGTAGAAAGAAGAAACAAGTTAGAAATAGAAGCAACAAGAGCTCTATTAGTTGAGAATGATGTATCAAAGATGGTTTGGAGAAAAGT